>JAGIQG010000008.1:1047867-1503245 GCA_024679065.1 Sphyrna mokarran | reverse complement strand
TTAGGATGGGCATTGCTTTTTTATTTTGGTCTTCCCCAACATCGAAGGCCGAAGGGCCTGTTCTGTGCTGTATTGTTCTATGTTCTATGATTTGAGGTTGTTTTCGGTTAGAAATGAGGCGGCTAAAGGGGTCTTCTTGAAGCATATAAGATTATTAGAGGTTTAGATAGGGTTGACAGTGAATTAGCCTTTTTTCCTAGGATGTAGAAAGCTTAGCACGAGGGGACCCCACAGCTTTAAATTAGGGGTCTGAGTTATAGGACGGATATCGAGGTAGTTCTTTACTCAAAGAGTGATTAGGGAGTGGAATGCCCTGCCTGCAGCAGTTGTAGATGCGCCAAGTTTGGTGGCGTTTAAGAGGTTAATTGATAAGTATATGGAAGAGAAGGGAATGGTTTAGTTTGGAGGGGCATTGCTTTTTATTTTGGTCGGCACAACATCGAAGGCCGAAGGGCCTGTTCTGTGCTGTATTGTTCTATGTTCTATGTTCTATGTTCTATACCGAATAACAGTAGTTATAGCTGGGGGAAAGGTAATTATGAGGCTATTAGGAGAGATTTAGAATGCATAGGGTGGAGCAGGAAATTGCAGGGGCTGGGGACATCTGAAATGTGGACCATACTTAAGGAACAGCTTCTGCATGTCCTTAATGAATATATACCTGCCAGGCAGGGAGGAAGTGGTCGAGTGAGGGAACCATGGTGTACTAGGGAAGTTGAATCTCTGGTGAAGAGGAAGAAGGAGGCTTATATAATGATGAGACATGAAGGCTCAGTTAGGACACTGGAGAGCTATAAATCAGCCAGGAAGGAGCTAAAGAGGGAGTTGAGAAGAGCTAGAAGAGGACACGAGAAGACTTTGGCAAATACGATTAAGGAGAATTCTAAAGTCTTTTACAGGTATATAAATAATAAAAGATTGGTTAGGGCAAGATTAGGGCCAGTCAGAGATAGCAGTGGGAAGTTGTGCGTGGAGCCTGAGGAGATAGGAGAGACACTGAATGAGTATTTTTCGTCAGTATTCACGCAGGAGAAAGACAACGTTGTCGGGGAGAATACTGCGATACCAGGTTGTAGACTGGGCAGGATTGAGGTTCATAAGGAGGAGGTGTTAGCGAATCTTGAGGGTATGAAAATTGATAAGTCCCCTGGGCCAGATGGGATTTACCCCAGGATTCTCTGGGAGGCTAGGGAGGAGATTGCAGAGCCTTTGGCTTTGATCTTCATGTCGTCGTTAGCTACAGGTATAGTGCCGGAAGACTGGAGGATGGCAAATGTTGTCCCTTTGTTCAAAAAGGGGAGTAGGGACCATCCTGGAAATTATAGACCGGTGAGCCTGACTTCTGTTGTGGGCAAAGTCTTGGAAAGAATTATAAGGGATAGGATTTATAAGCATCTAGAGAGAAATAAATTGATTAGGGATAGTCAGCACGGTTTTGTGAAGGGTAGGTCGTGCCTCACAAACCTTATTGAGTTTTTTGAGGAGGTGACCAAAGAGGTAGATAAGGGTAAGGCAGTTGATGTAGTGTATATGGATTTTAGCAAAGCGTTTGATAAGGTTCCCCATGGTAGGCTACTGCAGAAAGTGCAGATGCATGGGATTGAAGGTGATTTAGCAGTTTGGATTAGGAATTGGCTAGCTGATAGAAGACAGAGGGTGGTGGTTGATGGGAAATATTCAACCTGGAGTGCAGTTACAAGTGGTGTACCTCAAGGATCTGTTTTAGGGCCACTGCTGTTTGTCATTTTTATAAATGACCTAGATGAGGGTGTAGAGGGTTGGATTAGTAAATTTGCTGATGATACCAAAGTGGGGGGAGTTGTAGACAGCGAGGATGGATGTTACAGTTTGCAGAGGGACATAGATAGGTTGCAGAGCTGGGCCGTGAGGTGGCAAATGGAATTCAATACGGATAAGTGTGAGGTGATTCACTTTGGTAGGAATAACAGGCATATGAAATATAGGGCTAATGGAAGGACCCTTAATAGTGTTGTCGAGCAGAGGGATCTTTGGGTACAAGTACATAGCTCTTTGAAAGTTGGCACCCAGGTTGATAAAGTTGTTAAGAAGGCGTACGGTGTGTTAGCTTTTATTGGTAGAGGGATTGAATTTAGGAGCCGTGAGGTTATGTTACAACTGTACAAAACTCTGGTGCGGCCGCACTTGGAGTATTGCGTACAGTTCTGGTTGCCGCATTATAAGAAAGATGTGGAAGCATTGGAAAGGGTGCAGAGGAGGTTTACCAGGATGTTGCCTGGTATGGTGGGAAGGCCTTATGAGGAAAGGCTGAGGGACCTGAGGTTATTTTCATTAGAGAGAAGAAGGTTACGCGGTGACCTAATTGAGGCGTATAAGATGATCAAAGGATTGGATAGGGTGGATAGTGAGAGCCTTTTTCCTCGGATGGTGATGACCAACACGAGGGGACATAACTTTAAATTAAGAGGTGGTAGTTATAGGACGGATGTCAGAGGCAGGTTCTTCACACAGAGGGTGGTGAGGGCGTGGAATGCCCTGCCTGCAGCAGTTGTGGACTCGCCTATTTTGGGGGCATTCAAATGTTCGGTGGATAGGCATATGGATGATATTGGAATAGTTTAGGTTAGAGGGTCCACTGGCTGGCGCAACATCGAGGGCCGAAGGGCCTGTACTGCGCTGTAATGTTCTATGTTCTATGTTCTTTAATCTCTGCAGTCTATGTGGTGTAGGTACACCCACAGTGCTGTTAGGGAGAAAGTTCCAGGATTTTGACCCAGCAACAGTGAAGGGTAAGCCGATATATTTCCAAGTCAGGATGGTGAGTGACTCGGAGCAGAACCTTCAGGGGATGGTATTCTGCTGCCCTTGTCCTTCTAGATGGAAGTGGTCGTGGATTTGGAAGATGTTGTCTAAGGATGCTGTTCATGAAGGTTAAGTGTTGATGCCAGGAGACTGGGTTAATATCCCTATTCTACTCTGAAATTGAGCTGTGGGATCTGAGTAGGAAGATGGGGATTTGGTTTAATGCTTCACTCAGAAGATGGCAACTCTAACAGTGCAACACTCCCTCTATGACACGGAGTCTCAGCCCCAATAACTGCACTTAATTCCAGTTTCCACAGTCAGCTGATCAACGACTGGCATCTTTCCTTCTATTGACTATTCCACAGCGTTCTGTATGAGGCAGATACCATGAAGCAACTTTGCATTTGATCACAAAGACCTCTTTATTAATAATGTTACCAAGCTTCTGTCTCCCATTAGGGTGGCAGTTCAGTGTGAGATATTTTCAGCATTTTTAGACTGTAGATATTACTGCTGTTTTTCAAAGTGGCAGACAGATTGGTAACGAGAGTAGATTGATTTTAGGTCATTGACTGAAAAACAGAACAAAGAGGTTTTTTCACACAGCGAGTTGCTGTGATTGGGGACATGCTGTCTGAAAGATCAGTCAAAGCAGATTCAACAGGAATTGTAAATAGGGCAGCAAAGTGGTTAGCACTGCTGTCTCACTGCACCAGAGACCCACGTTCAATACTGACCTTGGGTCACCGTCTGTGTGGAGTCTGCACATTCTCCCCGTGTTTGTGTGGGTTTCCTCCAGATGCTCCAGTTTCCTTCTAGTCCAAGGATGTATAGATCAGGTGGATTGGCCATGCTAAATTCTCCCTCAGTGTTAAGGGAGCTAGCTAGGGTAAATGCATGGGATGATGAGGATAGGACCTGAGTGAGATTGTGGTCGGTGCAGACTCAATGGGCTGAATGGCCTCTTTCTGTGATCCAACATGTGTTGGTTAGGTGGATTAGCAAAGTAGATATGTAGAGTGATGAGATTTTTTTAGGGTCTGGGTGGGATACTCTTTCAGTGATGGGCAGAATGGCCTCCATCTGCACTGTTGGGATTCTATGGATAAGTAAATGAAGGCGGCCCATCATCACTGTCTCAGGTTTTTTTAAGTTTAACATTTATTTATTAGTCACAAGTAGGTTTACATTAATATTGCAATGAAGTTACTGTAAAAATCCGCAAGTCGCCACATTCTGGTCCCTGTTCAGGTACACTGAGGGAGAATGCACCTAATCAGCACATCTTTTGGACTGTGGGAGGAAACCTGAGCATCTGGAGGAAACCCACGCAGACACGGAGAGAATGTGCAGATTTCACACAGACAGTGACCCAAGCTGGGAATTGAACCCAGGTCCCTAGCGCTGGATAGGGTGGGTATCCACTGTGACATCATGCAGTTTGATATGGGCAACAAATGCAATCCTGGACTGTGACATCAGAGGAGGTTTCTTTCATAAAAATGTGCTTTATGATCATATCCAGTAAAAATGGAAGAAGCAGAGAGTTTGAACATTAGGTGAATGCAATGTTGGCCTTTATAGCTAGGGGGATAGAATATAAAAGTAGGGAGATTCTGTTACAGCTGTATAGGGTACTGGTGAGGTCACAGCTGGAGTACTGTGTGCAGTTTTGGTCGCCGCATTCGAGGAAGGATATATTGGCCTTGGAGGGGGGTGCAGAGAAGGTTCACTAGGCTAATACCAGAGATGAGGGCGTTGGATTATGAGGAGAGACTGAATAGGCTAGGTTTGTACTTGTTGGAGTTTAGAAGGCTGAGAGGGGATCTTATAAAGACTCTGTTAAACCATTTCAATCTCTTTCCACACTGTCTTCCTCCTCTTTACAACTTTCTTTCTCATCTATCATGATGTCATGGGAAAATTTAGCAAATGTACCGTCAGTCCCTTTATCCAAGTCATTGACATGGATTGTGAATGGTTGAGGTCCAGCACTGATCTCTGTGACACTCCATTCATTACAGTTTACCAATCAATTGTTCACTACTTACTGCTTCCTGTTTTCTAACCGATCCTTTATCCATGTTCATATGTTACCCCCAATAGTAACCTTTGGTGTACAACTTTATCAAATACCTTTTGAAAATCCAAGTACCCCCCCATCTACAGGATCCCTTATATCCACCTTGTAAAGTTTATTTATGAGTGTCACAAATAGGCTTATGTTAAAACAGCAATGAAGTTATTGCAAAAATCTCCTAGTTGTCACACTCTGGGGCCTGTTCGGGTACACTGAGGGAGAATATAGCACAGTTAATGCACCCAGACGAAACCCATGCAGATACAGGGAAAACATGCAAACTCCACACAAAGCTGGGAATTGAACATGGGGTGTCCCTGGCACTGTGAGGCAGCAGTGCTAACCACTGTGACATTATGCCATTCCACTTCGCTTGTTACTTCAGTGAAGGACTCTGTTATAGCTGGGTTAGAGGGTTGAGCTGTGACCCCTCTTTGTTCCACACATGAGTTATTTATTACAGAGTTCCACACTTTTAAAAATGGTGATATTGCCAATTCAATGTGTACTTATTTGTTCAGAGCAGTTTATAGTTTGATGTAAGAAATAAGAAGCCAGATTCCTTTTGTTAACAAGTAAGGAATTAGCTTTATCACTAAAACTCATTCAGGTAAAGATAATTTAACAAAAAGATTCAAGATGTACAAATCTATCCAACTTCCCCTGAATATAAAACCCCACACACAACTTCCCCAGGCACACTGGAGAAAATAAAACATTACAAAAAGTAGCAGATGTTAAAACTCAGCCAAATGAGAAAGATAAAGGTGGAAAATTATTCACAGATTGTCTGCTGTTTGTTCACAGTTAGACAGTCAGTTTCCACAGGGGTCACTGAGGGCTTTCACTGATACAGTCACTCTGCAGTAGTGTTGAGTTGGGATCCTCCTTAAAGAACTCACATTTGTAGCAATGAGCTCTTCTGGTGAGTTTTCAAGCCACAGAGAGGGCTGGATTTTGTTGAGAGAAGTTTTAGGGCATGGGGTGGAGGGGGAGGGGTCGTTGTCCCTTCTGTCCCTGGGGCTGTCTCTGTCTGTCAGTTCAAATCCAGTATCCCAAGGGCTGGGTCATGTGAGCTCTCTCTGGTTCAGTCTGGAGTTTATCTTAGCCCTTGTCTGTGAGAGCTCTTAAACTCTGGCTAGAATTCTCTTGCCATTCACACCAGCAGGATTCTCCAGCAGCCAGCAGTGTGTCCCCTCCCATGGGTTTTGCCAGTGGCGTGGGGTAATTTCAGAGGGAAATCTCATAGAGAGTGGTGGGACCAGAGAATCCCACCGCAGTGAACAGGTGACCCCCCCCTTCACCTGCTTCGTCTCGTCCTAACCCCCGCTCCTATCCCCTGCCATCCAGAAACATGCGGCTGAGAACATGGAGAATCTCACCCTGTGATCATGCCCAATATTTACTAAACCACAAACAACCCCACGTGGAAACTTGACAATGAATTTCTGATGATGCTTAGTAAAATTTGAATGTTATTCTCCCAATGTAACAGCAACTTTCTCTGTAAAAATCAAATACTCAGAATTGAAACAATTGCTTTCCATATTGAGCATATTTTTGGCAATTGGACAATCTATTTTCCTGGTACAATAATTACGATTAGTGACAGGGCTGAGGCTTTATTAAAAACATTAGTTCCACTTAATTTAGATAATCGCCTTCATACGCTGATAGCTACACCATGGGATAGTGTTATAGCTGTACGTACCGCATGTAAACACTATGTACACCGTGGAGATGTGTTCCTGCTGTATGTATCACATGTAAACACTGCATACACCATGGGATAGTGTTATAGCTGTACGTACCGCATGTAAACACTATGTACACCGTGGAGAAGTGTTACTGCTGTATGTATCACATGTAAACACTGCGTACGCCATGGGATAGTGTTATAGCTGTGCATATCAGTTGTATCTATGCAAATCACAAATATCATAAATTCTCCACCGTAATATTGAAATGTTTCATAGAATATAGAATTCTACAGTGCAGAAACAGGCCCTTTGGCCCATCGCGTTTGCTCCAACCACAATCCCACACAGGCCCTATTCCCACACCCCTACACGTTTACCCACTAATCTCTCTAACCTACGCATCTCAGGAACTAAGGGCAATTTTAGCATGGTCAATCAACCTAACCCGTACATCTTTGGACTGTGGGAGGAAACCGGAGCACCCGCAGGAATCTCACACAGACATGAGGAGAATGTGCAAACTCCACACAGACAGTGACCCAACCTGGGAATCAAACCCAGGTCCCTGGAGCTGTGAAGCAGCAGTGCTAACCACTGTGCTAACCACTGTGCTACCATGCCACCCCATTCATTCCCTGTATTTCTGTGATGTTCAATAAAAGGAGGTTCAAGGAAAATGGGACAAGGTAATCAGGCAGCGTGGAGTGAGAGTAATGTAATTAAAGCCACATTCTGTAGCAATGATTTCCTCTCTGTTTAGGTGATATGTGAAGAGGTAACATCTCCAGTCAACTTGATTACAATGACACAGTAAGCCTGACTGAAAGACAATATAATTTATAACACAATGTAAAGTAAAACCCCTCCATGATGCACACACACCAGAGTGCGCCTGTCACTGCACTCCTGGATCTGTCATATAAAGTGATGAGTTTCAGGTGGGCAGACGATTGCCTGTTACCAGGGGAACTCGTACTAACCAGGCCCCACAGGTCATAGAACATAGAACATAGAACATTACAGCGCAGAACAGGCCCTTCGGCCTTCGATGTTGCGCCGACCAATTAAGAAAAAGCAATGACCCTCTAACCTAAACCATTCCCTTTTCGTCCATAAACTTATCCACTAACCTCTTAAACGCCACCAAACTTGGCGCATCTACAACTGCAGCAGGCAGGGCATTTCATACCCTTACCACCCTCTGGGTAAAGAACCTACCTCTGACATCCGTCCTATAACTACCACCCCTTAATTTAAAGCTATGTCCCCTCGTGCTAGCTTTCTCCATCCTAGGAAAAAAGCTATCACTGTCCACTCTATCTAAACCTCTAATCATCTTATATGTTTCAATAAGGTCTCCTCTTAGCCGCCTCCTTTCTAACGAAAACAACATCAAATCCCTCAGCCTCTCCTCATAAGATCTGCCCTCCATACCAGGCAACATCCTGGTAAACCTCCTCTGTACCCTCTCCAATGCCTCCACATCTTTCTTATAATGTGGGGACCAGAACTGCACACAATACTCCAAGTGCGGCCCGCACTAGAGTTTTGTACAGTTGCAACATGACGTTGCGGCTCCGAAATTCAATCCCCCTACCAATAAAAGCTAAGACTCCGTATGCCATCTTAACAACCTTATCGACTTGACTGCCTACTTTCAGGGATCTATGCACAAATACACCAAGATCCCTCTGTTCATCAAGACTACTAAGAATCCTACCATTAGCCCCATACTCTACACATTTATTATTCCTGCCAAAGTGCATTACCTCACACTTTTCCACATTAAACTCCATTTGCCACCTCTTGGCCCAGCTCTGCAAATTGTCCAAGTCTCTCTGCAAACTATAACACCCCTCTTCACTATCTACCACTCCTCTGACTTTGGTGTCATCCTCAAATTTACTAATCCATCCCTCAATACCCTCATCCAGATCATTTATAAAAATTACAAACAGCAGGGGCCCCAAAAAAGATCCCTGAGGTACACCACTTGTAACCGAACTCCACGATGAATATCTCCCATCAACCACCACCCTCTGTCTTCTATCTGCTAGCCAATTCCTAATCCAATTAGCTAAATCACCCTCAAACCCATACATCTGCATTTTCTGCAGAAGCCTTCCATGGGGCACCTTATCGAATGCCTTACTAAAGTCCATATATACCACATCAACTGCCTTACCCCCATCCCCCTCTTTGGTCACTTTTTCAAAAAACTCAATAAGGTTAGTAAGGCACGACCTACCCTTAACAAAACCATGCTGACTATCCCCAATCAATTCATTTCTCTCTAAATAACTATAAATCCTATCCCTAATAATTCTCTCCAATACTTTGCCCACAACAGAAGTAAGACTCACTGGCCTATAATTCCCCGGAAAGTCTCTCTTCCCCTTCTTGAACAATGGGACCACATTCGCTATCCTCCAGTCTTCCGACACTATACCCGTAACCAACGACGACCTGAAGAACAGAGCCAGAGGCTCTGCAATCGCCTCTCTCACCTCCCAGAGAATCCTAGGGTAAATCCCGTCCGGCCCAGGGGACTTATCTAACTTCAAACCCTCAAGAATATCTAGCACATCCTCCTTATCTACTTCAATACTTTCCAGTTTACAACCCTGTATCCCAGTGTTCTCCACAATTACATTTGCATCTCCCTGCGTGAATACCGAAGAGAAATATTTGTTCAGTGCCTCTCCAATCTCTTCAGGCTCCACGCATAACTTCCCACTGCTGTCTATGACTGGCCCTAATCTTGCCCTAACCAATCTTCTATTCTTAACATATCTAAAGAAAGCTTTAGGATTCTCCTTAATCCTATCAGCCAAAGTCTTCTCGTGTCCCCTCTTAGCTCTCCTCAACTCACTCTTTAGCTGCCTCCTGGCTAATCTATAGCTATCCATTGCACTAACCGAGCCTTCAAGCCTCATCCTGACATAAGCCTCCTTTTGCCTTTTAACCAGCGAATTAACTTTTTTCGTACACCAAGGTTCCCTTACTCGACCATTTCCTCCTTGCCTGACAGGGACATACTTATCAAGGACTCGCAGCAGCTGCTCCTTGAATAAGCTCCACATTTCAGATGTTCACAGTCCCTGTAGTTTCCTAGTTCAACCTATGCACCCTAATTCTCTCCTTATGGCCTCATAATTACCCTTCCCCCAGCTATAACTACTGCCCCCAGCTTCATGCCTATCCCTATCCATCACTAAGGTGAATGTAACTGAATTGTGGTCACTATCACCAAAATGTTCACCAACTTCCAAGTCTAACACCTGGTCTGGCTCATTGCCCAGCACCAAACCCAATGTAGCCTCACCTCTAGTTGGCCTATCTACATACTGAGTCAAAAAACCTTACTGCACACTTTGTACAAAAACTGACCCCTCTAACGAGCTAGAGCTATAGCTATTCCAATCAATATTAGTAAAGTTAAAGTCCCCCATAACAATTACCCTATTACTTTCACTCTTGTCCAGGATCCACTTTGCAATCCTTTCCTCTACCTCTGGAACTTTTAGGAGGTCTATAAAAGATTCCCAACAGGGTGACCTCTCCTCTCCTGTTTCTCATCTCAGCTCATACTACCTCAACAGACAAGTCCTCATCAAACTTCCTTTCTGTCACTGTGATACAGTCTTTGACTAATAATGCCACTCTTCCCCCCCTTCTACCTCCTTCTCTACTCCGACTGAAGCGTTTGAACCCCGGAACCTGCAACAACTATTCCTGTCCCTGCTGTATCCATGTCTCTGAAATGGCCACAACATCGAAGTTCCAGGTACTGATCCAAGCTGCAAGTTCACTCAGTGATTCCCCTGGACCTTGTGGGGTGATCACATTGACCTTTTATACATTCACTCCAGGAAACAAATCTTCAACAGGAGTAGCGCAGGGGTGGCACAAGACAGGAAACTGTGTTAACGACACAAGGAGAAGTGTGAGCAATGCTTCTCCTTTGATATTGAAGGTTCTGAAATCCTATTGCAGGAGACGTTGCAATGGAGGGGAGCATCTGATTCGGAGTTAGGGTCGTGCTCCTGTAAAAGCATCTTGACTGAGATCGATCTCTGTGGAGTAAATACAGTCACTCAGCACCCCACTGTCAAACTGCAACTGAGGACAAGAGGTGCCATCTTCAGCAGCAAGGCAGAGAGTCACTCAGTCTGTCCTTTCTGTGCATTTACACATTGTCATTCACAATCTCAGAATATCTCAGTGCCTTTTATAGACAGTTAAATATTTTTAAAGCAATGTCAGTGTCCTGATTGTTTATTCCCTTTGACAGTGCGGCATTCCCTCAGTACTGACCCTCTGACAGTGCGGCATTCCCTCAGTACTGAACCTCTGACAGTGCGGCATTCCCTCAGCACTGACCTTCTGACAGTATGGCACTCCCTCAGCACTGACCCTCTGACAGTGCGGCATTCCCTCAGTACTGACCCTCTGACAGTGTGGCACTCCCTCAGCACTGACCCTCTGACAGTGCGGCACTCCCTCAAAGCGGACCCTCTGACAATGAACCTTCCACCCTAAGTGTGCACCCAGGTACGACAATGAAGTCACAGATAAAATTTTATAAACTGAACTGAGTGTCTGTAATATTCATCAATTCCACTTGCCAAAAAGATTGAGTCAAAGAGAATTTCAGTGGAATCAGTGACACCTGAGCTGCCATCGCCTCCCTCAGTCCAACCCCTGCCTGTACCTGGTGCTGAAGAATAATCACTGGATGATTCAGTACCTCGGGTGACCCCCAGAGTGTCACAGAGACAGCTGCCCCGACATTTCCTTTCAATGTTTTTTAATAAGAAAGTGATTGAACAGGAAATGCCCTCAAGTGTATTGAGGCAGATGATCACACAAGCCGACCTGTTTCCTGTTCAGTTCCTCTGCCACTCCTTCTGTTTTGCCCTCAAGTTAAAGACATCAAGGTTTCACTGAATTTAATTTCTTTGAGGGAATAAAATTCCTCGGGTCTGTTCCTGTTTTAGAACATAGAACATAGAACATTACAGCGCAGTACAGGCCCTTCGGCCCTCGATGTTGCGCCGATCAATGTAACCAATTTTATGACCCTCTATCCTAAACTATTCCAATGCTATCCATATGCCTATCCACTGACCATTTAAACGCCATTAAACTTGGCGAGTCCACAACTGCTGCAGGCAGGTCATTCCACGCCCTTACTACCCTCTGAGTAAAGAACCCACCTCTAGCATCTGTCCTATATCTCACCAAACAACAGATTTGAACAAATTGTATGCTGCAGAGAGTTTATGGAGGAAACAGGCCATTCTGCCCCTCTGACCCATGCTAGTATTTCTGTTCGTCAAACCTCTTCCCATCCTTCCTCAGTGAATTACCACGCCCCCCCCACCCTACATCATTCTGACTATCTCCTCTCTCCTTAAATAGAAGGGGATTTCCCATCTGAACTACCCCACCCCGCCCCCAGGACTGAATTCCATATTCTCAATTCTCTCTCAGCAATGAGCTTTCTTCTGAAGTTCCTACTGGATTATTTTAATGAATATTTTCTAGTTTTGCCCTTTCCCATAAGTGAACACCTTGCCTCTGTGTCTGCTCATCAAAGTAGCTCAGTATTTTGCCCCAGGGTGAAGAGTCAATTACTAGGGGGGGCAAGGTTTAAAGTGCGAGGGGCAAGGTTTAAAGTAATGTACGAGGCAGATTTTTTACACAGAGGGTGGTGGGTGCCTGGATCTCGTTTCGGGGAAGGTAGCGGAAGTGGATATGGTCGTGAGTTTTAAGGGGCGTCTGGACAAATACATGAATAGGATGGGAATAGAGGATATGGTCCCTGGAAAGGTAGGGGGTTTTAGTTCGGTCGGGGCAGCATGGTTAGTGCAGGCTTGAAGGGGCCGAAGGGCCTGTTCCTGTGCTGGAATTTTCTTTGTTCTTTGTTCTATAGGGGAATAGAAATCAGAAACTGCTGAGGCTTCCATCCAATTAAAATGATCAAAGTGTGATTGATGGATTTTTATTGGTTAACGGTATTAAGGGTTACAGAATCAAATCAGAATAAATAGCGTGAAGACAGAGATTAACCAATGATCAAGGTGAATGGGACAATAAGCTGGAGGGGCTGAATGGCCTCCCCCTGTTCCTGGGTTGAGTGAGCATTGCCATCATGTAGACAGATGTTGACAGCAAGAAGAACGCATGGTAATCCAGGCACCCCACCCACCCGCTCTGCCAACCAGTGTCCACCCCTCCTGTGCCTGAGACAGGAGCTCACACATTGGACCCGTCCATCACCCGAGAATTCAGGACCCCTCATCACCGAGAGAGAAGATTCTTTATTGCTGCACTCCCTCAAATTGAGGAAATGTGGAGAGAAGTTAATCCCTATTTCCGGGTGGGGGGTGGGGGGGGGGAGTGGGGGGAGGAGGCAGGGGTGGGGGGAGGGGAGGGGGGGTGAGGGGGGTGGTCACCAAAAGCTGCAGGGGGTCCCATCTCTGTGGATTGTGCAGTGGGTCATACAGCCAGACTGAGAATTGCATCTTCATCATGGTTATAGGGAGCTTTCAAAGACCCCGGCCACTGGGAACTCTCCCTGCTTTCAACCTGTGTGTTTCTGGGGTTTGCACTGGGAGGTGGAGACAGAGGGTGAGACCACAGCCCAAAGCCCTACCCTACCTGTGCAGTTTCCATCCCCCCCCCCACACCTGCATCTACTATCCCCACCCCCCTCCCCCACACCCCCGGCTTCCACCACCCCTCCCCTCCACATCCACCATCCCCCTCCCCTTGCCACACTCACCTCCCTTCCCCACTCTCAGGAAAATGGGTGTAAGTAGGAGCAGTCCCTTCCTGTTTTAGACAGAGCAGCAGGCCATGTGTCAGACACTGAGCAAGACTGAGTGACAAACAGTCTGACCAATAGTGACTGTATCCATGGGCTGAGTCACCTTCTGCTCGGAGTGATGACTCAGAAAGATTCTTCTGGGAATGAGGAGTTAGTGGCCAGCTGACTGATGTCTGTGGCAGTTAATGAGGACCATTGCTAAATGATGACAATAATGAAAGCAAAATTCCCCAGACACCAGAGATCTGAAATGAAAACAGAAACATTCAGTGGCTCTGGCAGTCTATGCAGAGGGAATCAGAGTTAACACTCTGAATCCCTGATACTCCTCACAGAATTATAGAAACCTACAGTGCAGAAAGAGGCCATTCAGCCCATTGAATATGCACCGACCACAATTCCACCCAGGCCCTACCCCCATATCCCTACATGTTTACTCACTAATCCCTCTAACCTACATATCTCAGCACTCGAAAGGGCAATTTAGCATAGCCAACCAACTTAGAACATAGAACATAGAACATAGAACAATACAGCACAGAACAGGCCCTTCGGCCTTCGATGTTGTGCCGACCAAAATAAAAAGCAATGCCCCTCCTAACTAAACCATTCCCTTCTCATCCATATACTTATCAACTAACCTCTTAACGCCACCAAACTTGGCGCATCTACAACAGCTGCAGGCAGGGCATTCCACTCCCTAATCACTCTTTGAGTAAAGAAAACTGAACCCACACATCTTTGGACTGTGGAAGGAAACCAGAATACCTGCAGGAAACCCACGCAGACACGGAGAGAATGTGCAAACTCCACACAGACAGTGACCCAAGTCAGGAATTGAACCCTGGGTCCATGGTGCTGTGAGGTAGCAGCGATAACCACTGCCCCATATTTATCAATATGCGTCCATTGGAAACAGCTGCTCATTATTTATTCCAGTAAAACCCATCCTCATTTACAAACAGCTCGATTAAATCTCCACGTTAAACTTTTCTCCTTGGAAGTGAATAAGCCCTGCTTCTCCAATCTCTCCACACAGCTGAAGATTTTTGCATTCCTTTATGGGACATGGGTGTCACCGGCTGGGCCGACATTTATTGCCCATCACTAATTTCCCTTGAACTGAGTGTTTTGTGAGGGCATTTCAGGGACAGTGGAAACTCAACCACATTCTAATTGCTCTGGAGTCACATATTTCCCTCACACATCACAGTTCTCTGGGAGGATGCACTACAAGTTTGCGGCAGACTGAAAAGATTGAATATGTAGATATTAAGGAAGCGGATGTGTTAGAATTTTTAAATGCTATCAAGATAGACAAGTCTCCGGGACAAGATGGGATGTACCCCAGGTTATTGTGGGAGGTGAGGGATGTCATTGCAGAGCCCCTGGAGATGATCTTTGCGTCGTCGATGGAGACGGGAGAGGTTCCGGAGGATTGGAGGATTGCGGATGTGGTCCCTATTTTCAAGAAAGGGAACAGGAATAGTCCTGGAAATTACCGACCGGTGAGTCTGACCTCAGTGGTTGGTAAGCTGATGGAGAGGCTTCTGAGGGACAAGATTTACGAGCATTTGGAGAAGTTTAGGTTGATTAGAAATAGTCAGCATGGTTTTGTAAAAGGCAGGTCATGCCTTACAAGCTTAATTGAGTTCTTCGAAAATGTGACTGAACACATTGACGAAGGAAGAGCAGTGGACGTGATGTACATGGACTTCAGCAAGGCAATTGACAAGGTCCCACATGCAAGACTTCTTGAGAAGGTGAGAGGCCATGGGATCCAAGGGGCTTTGGCCTTGTGGATCCCGAACTGGCTTGCCTGCAGAAGGCAGAGAGAGGTTGTGGATGGCTCTTTTTCTGCATGGAGGTCGGTCACCAGTGGAGTGCCCCAGGGATCTGTTCTAGAACCCTTGCTGTTTGTCATTTTCATAAATGACCTGGATGAGGAAGTGGAGGGATGGGTGAGTAAGTTCGCTGATGACACGAAGGTCGGTGGTGTTGTGGATGGTCTGGAGGGATGTCAAAAGTTGCAGCATGACATCGACAGGATGCAAGACTGGGCAGAGAAGTGGCAGATGGACTTCAATGCGGATAAATGTGTTGTGGTCCATTTTGGCAGATCCAATGGGATGAATGAGTACACTATCAAGGTAGGAGTCTTAGCTGTGTGGAAGAGCAGAGGGATCTTGGGGTCCGGGTCCATAAGACTCTCAAATCGGCCTCTCAGGTGGAGGATGTGGTTAAGAAAGCTTACGGTGTACTGGCCTTCATTCATCGAGGGATGAGTTCAGGAGTCAGGAGGTAATGCTGCAGCTTTATAGGACCCTTGTCAGACCACACTTGGCGTACTGTGCGCAGTTCTGGTCGCCTCACTATAGGAAGGACGTGGAAGCTATTGAAAGGGTGCAGAGGAGATTTACAAGGATGTTGCTGGATTGGGAGGCATGCCTTATGAAGACAGGTTGAGGGAGCTGGGACTGTTCTCCCTGGAGAGACGAAGGTTGAGAGGCGACCTGATAGAGGTTTACAAGATGTTGAGAGGAATAGATAGGGTGGACTCTCAGAGACTATTTCCCAGGCTGAAATGGTCACGACGAGAGGGCACAGATTTAAGGTGCAGGGAAGCAAGTACAGAGGGGATGCTAGGGGAAATTTTTTCACTCAGAGGGTGGTGAGTGAATGGAATCGGCTGCCGTCGGTGGTGGTCGAGGCGAACTCGCTGGGGTCTTTTAAAAGACTTCTGGATGAGTATATGGGATCCAATGGGATTGGGGGTATAGATAGGTCTATGGCTGGGTAGGTTTTGATGTGTTCGGCACAACTTGTGGGCCGAAGGGCCTGTTTGTGCTGTAGTGTTCTATGTTCTATGTTCTATGTTCTAAACTCTGAGATCAGCTCTGCAAAACCTTTGTGCCCTTTCTCCAGAATCTCTTTATTAGGTTCAGATTCAGGAAACCAGACCTGTTCACAGCAGTTCACGTGTGAAATAACCAAGAATCAATATGCGTTTTATCTCATTTTTAATTCCATCGCTCCCGTGTTATTTGTTTTTTAACTGTGTCAGATTGGTGCATCTGTACCTGCCCCTTATCCTAACGTGGGGGTTCTGTTATAGAATAAAGAAAGTGGCATAATCACATCTTATTCATGACTCCAGAGTAAAATAACCAATAAGATCCTACATGTTAAAACTAAAAGCCCAGGTTTTGTTGTTCTATTATTCGTGCAAGCTACCTGTAAATCTTTGCTTTGCCAAACTGGCTGCCACACACCATGTTGGCAATGTTACAATTCTCTATTGCAAACAGCTGATAAATTCCCCCTTTGCAGTTTGTAGCTAGACAATTGTTTAGTCTTGAAGCAATCATTCCTTCCAGATTCAACGGATTTTCTGTTTCTACCTCAACTCTTTGGAGCTATCTTCAAAAAACTCATTGAGGTCCTTCCTGTCGCACCAGGGTGTGACCCTTTCAATAAAACAGAACTCTGGCAAGCTTCCCAATTCATTAAAGAAATAGTCCAGTTTGATGGGTTTTGATATGAGGGCTGTTGATGATGATGGAGATGCTCGGCTGTTTGTGATAGTGGACCTCAATGTGAAGGTTCTTAGATACAATTTGATTGGCACTGACAGTGTTTATGATTAAGATATTGATAAATATCAAGCATCTACAGGAAGAGTTCTGATACATCTGGAGCACAGAGTGGAAACAGATTCCAAAACATCTGGAGCACAGAGTGGAAACAGATTCCAAAACATCTGGAGCACACAGAGTGGAAATAGATTCCAAAACATCTGGAGCACAGAGTGGAAACAGATTCTACAACATCTGGAACATGGAGCGGGAACAAATACCAAACAACTGGAATACAGAGTGGAAACAGATTCCAAAACATCTGGAGCACGGAGCGGGAACAGATGCTACAACATCTGGAGCACACAGTGGGAAGAAATACCAAACATCTGGAGCACAGAGTGGGTACGGATTCCTTAAATCCAGAGTACGGAATAAGCAGGCAGAGTGAAAATAAATGTGTTGGAAATGTTTGGGCCAAGATAAGGGGTTAACCAAATACCGACATTTCTGCTTTTATCCCTGGCGATTAATTCCATTTCACCTCCGTTCAGCATCACCTGTTGCTAAACCTCAATCATTTCCAAAAGTGAGGTTCACGGACATTGAGCATTTCAATTGAGAAACTGAGTTTGATCTTTTCCACTTTCCCCAAGCTTTTGCTTTGACTTGTCACCATAGTGACTCTCCTTTACATCCTTAACATTAATCTAATTACAGATAGTTAGGAGCATGTGTTGTAGAATATAATTTAATCAAATAATTACCATAATGCTATAAAGCGCAAGAGTTAAGCTCCAGAGGTTTGGAATATCATCCAAGAAATGTAATTAAGTTACTGAGATAGACTCACTTTCTTACCTTTGCTCTCAAGCCCCAATAAAAATGAAGCATCTTAACGACTGCTAAAACGCACTGACATTCGATTTAAATTCATAAACCACAAATAATTCTCAAGAGGTTATAATAAAACAACAATTACTACTCTTTACAACCTTAAATATAAACAGTTTCTCAAATCATTCTCAAAGGGAATTAAAAAACATTCCACTTCCTCCTGGATGTTCAGTGTTTGAACTGAGGCAGGTGGATGGATTTAATATACAGATCAGCTATGATCTGACTGAAGGGCTGAATGGTCTTTCCTGTGAGGATGAGTTTCCTGAAACAATAGAATCATAGAGTAATAGAATCATACAGCACAAAAAGGCTCTTCAGCCCATCAAGTCTGCACCGATGATATCCACCATTAAAGTTGTGCAAATACCTTTTCCCTTTCCTTGTCCCATATCCTCGAATGTTACAATATTTCAGGTGCTCAAGCAAATACTTTTTAAAGGTTGTAAAATTCCCAGCCTCCACCACCTTTCCAGGCAGTGCATTCCAGGTTCCCACCGCCCTCTGAGGGAAAATAACTTTCTCAAATCCCCTCTGAATCTAAAAGCAAATTACTGTGGTTGCTGGAATCTGAAACCAAAAGAGAAAATGCTGGAAAACCTCAGCGGGTCTGGCAGCATCTGTAAGGAGAGAAAAGAGCTGATGTTTCGGGTCCAGATGACCCCTTGTCAAAGCTCTTTTCTTTCCTTACAGATACTGCTAGACCAGCTGAGATTCTCCAGCATTTTCTCTTTTGGTTCCGCTCTGAATCACCTTCCTCTCACCCTGAAACTACTGATAATCCACACTTATTCCATAGATAATAGTCAAGGTAGTGCTTTGGCCAGTGGATGATAATCACACAGCCTTGTTAAACACTAACAATAACAATGCATCTGAATGGTAAAATCACAGAAGGAGCTCACCATGCCACTACTAACCATCTCCAAGAATCATCCAGTTAGACACATCCTTCTCCCAGACTTTTGTAGGTTCTTCCTTTTCTAAAATATTTAACTGTTTTGATTATTAAGGATTCTCCTCTCTGCAGTTTCAGGTTGAATATTTTATGTCCCATCATCCTTATAGTTTTTCCTTGCAGATTGAAGGGCCTGTGACGGGGAAGATTTCACATTGACTCTCCCAAGTTAAACACTGAAGACCAGTGAAAATATTTTCCTGAATTTGATTTATGAAACCAAACCGCAGTATCTTAGCAGAGTCCACAGATAGGTGAGAGAAATCCCTGTGTGCATATAATTCCTCAGATTGAAGGAGCTCAGAAACATTCACATTGTCGTTGGGCTAGGAGGGGAGTTACTGAAGTTATGACTCTGAAACAGTCTCGACCTGAGTCAGAGCCTTCACAGATAACTAGCTTCAACAAGGCACCAAACAACAGATAACCTTAAATAACTTAGGAACTGAATCTGGAAACTGGTTATTACAAGGAAGTGACCAGTGAGGTGGGTGGCACAGTGGTTAGCACTGCTGCCTCACAGCACTAGGAATCCAGGCTCGATTCCTGCCTTAGATGTCCTGCACGTTGTCCTCATATTTGCATGGGTTTCCTCCAGGTGCTCCGATTTCCTCCCGCAGCCAGAACATAGAACACTACAGCACAAACAGGCACTTCGGATCAGTATGAGTGCTCAAAGCTTCCTAATGGTTTAGCTCTTTTCAGGTATAAATATTCAAACTACACAGTACGATTTTTTTAGGGCCTCACAGATAAAGGTTTGCTATCATGTTGTGATAATAATTCAGCCCTCTATTAGGGTGAAGGTGTTCTCGCTAAACTTGGTAATGTTTTTACTTGGGGATTTAAGATAATTAGTATTTTAAATATTAATGGGTATCTTAATGGATTGTGCCGATCCGTATCCATACCTACCAGGCCATAGAACTATCTGTAACTTCCAATCCCATTACATCCCGTGTACTCATCCAGAAGTCTTTCAAAAGACCCCAGCGAGTTCGCCTCCACCACCACTAACAGCAGCCGATTCCATTCCCCAGTACCTGCTCCCCAGCACCTCAAACCTGTGCCCTCTCGCAGCAGAAAGATGTAGGTTAGGGAGAATTAGTGGGGTAAATACATGGAGTTATGGTGATAGAGTCTAGAAAGGATAATCTGTCAGAGTTGGTGCTGACTTGATGGGCTGAATGGCCTCCTTTTGCACAGTATGGATTCTATGAGCACTATCTGCACCTCTAAATGTCCTGTTTTAGTGGTGTGTTGATCAGTATGAGTGCTCAAAGCTTCCTACTGGTTTAGCTCTTTTCAGGTATAAATATTCAAACTACACAGTACAATTTTTTTAGGGCCTCACAGATAAAGGTTTGCTATCATGTTGTGATAATAATTCAGCCCTCTATTAGGGTGAAGGTGTTCTCGCTAAACTTGGTAATTTTTTTACTTGGGGATTTAAGATAATTAGTATTTTAAATATTAATGGGTATCTTAAATATTTCCCTGTAACATTAATAAAATCTGGATTTTCTATTATCAACAAGATTATATTTAACCTTCCTAGAACTGTCAATCTTGTGATTTTATTTACTATCAGTTGCATATTTGATTCTTTAATAAACTCCAATGATTTAGAAAATTTCTTGCCTCATTTGGTCTTATATGTCCAACCTCAACATCCCTATCTGTACACATTTCAGTGGAGGGGTACATGTAAGAATAGAAGATTGGTTAGGGCAAGATTAGGGCCAGTCATAGACAGCAGTGGGAAGTTGTGCGTGGAGCCTGAAGAGATTGGTGAGGCACTGAATAAATATTTCTCTTCGGTATTCACGCAGAGTGCTGGAAATGTAGCTATGGAGAGCACTGAGGTACAGGGGTGCAAATTGGGAAGTATTGTAGTAGATAGGGAGGATGTGTTAGAAATTCTCGAGGGTTTGAAGCTGGATAAGTCCCCTGGGCCGGACGGGATTTACCCTAGGATTCTCTGGGAGGCAAGAGAGGAGATTGCAGAGCCTCTGGCTCTGATCTTCAGGTCTCGTTGGTTACGGGTGTGGTTCCGGAGGACTGGAGGATAGCGAATGTGGTCCCATTGTTTAAGAAGGGGAAGAGAGAACTTCCAGGGAATTATAGGCCAGTGAGTCTTACTTCTGTTGTGGGCAAGGTATTGGAGAGAATTATTAGGGATAGGATTTATAGTTATTTAGAGAGAAAGGAATTGATTGGGGATAGTCAGCATGGTTTCGTGAAGGGTAGGTCATGCCTTACTAACCTCATTGAGTTTTTTGAGAAAGTGACCAGAGAGGTGGATGGGGGAAGGCGGTTGATGTAGTATATATGGACTTTAGTAAGGCGTTTGATAAGGTGGCCCATGGAAGACTTCTACAGAAAATGCAGATGTGTGGAATAGAGGGTGATTTAGCTAATTGGATTAGGAATTGGCTGGCAGATAGAAGACAGAGGGTGGTGGTTGACGGGAGATATTCATCGTGGAGTTCGGTTACAAGTGGTGTACCTCAGGGGTCTGTTTTGGGGCCCCTGCTGTTTGTAATTTTTATAAATGATCTGGATGAGGGTATTGAGGATGGATCAGTAAATTTGCAGATGATACTAAAGTTGGTGGTGTGGTAGATAGTGAAGAGGGGTGTTTTAGTTTACAGAGTGACTTGGACAAGTTGCAGAGCTGGGCCGAGAGGTGGCAAATGGAGTTTAAGGTGGAAAAGTGTGAGGTAATGCACTTTGGCAGGAACAATAAATGTGTAGAGTATAGGGCTAATGGTAGGTCTCTTAATAGTGTTGAGGAACAGAAGGATCTTGGTGTATGTGTCAATAGATCCCTGAAAGTAGGAAGTCAAGTGGATAAAGTTGTTAAGAAGGCTTATGGAGTCTTAGCTTTTATTGGTAGGGGGATTGAATTTAGGAGCCGCAGCATCATGTTGCAGCTGTACAAAACTCTAGTGCGGCCGCACTTGGAGTATTGTGTGCAGTTCTGGTCGCCACATTATAAGAAAGATGTGGAGGCATTGGCGAGGGTACAGAGGAGGTTTACTAGGATGTTGCCTGGTATGGAGGGCAGGTCCTATGAAGAGAGGTTGAAGGATTTGAGGGTGTTTTCGTTGGAAAGGAGGCGGCTAAGAGGGGATCTTATTGAAGCATATAAGATGATTAGAGGTTTAGATAGGGTGGACAGTGATAGCCTTTTTCCTAGGATGGAGAAGCTAGCACGAGGGGACACAGCTTTAAATTAAGGGGTATGAGTTATAGGACGGATATCAGAGGTAGGTTCTTTACTCAAAGAGTGATTAGGGAGTGGAATGCCCTGCCTGCAGCTGTTGTAGATGCGCCAAGTTTGGCGGCGTTTAAGAGGTTAGTTGATAAGTATATGGAAGAGAAGGGAATGGTTTAGTTAGGAGGGGCATTGCTTTTTATTTTGGTCGGCACAACATCGAAGGCCGAAGGGCCTGTTCTGTGCTGTATTGTTCTATGTTCTATGTTCTATGGTTGAAGAAGATGGCCAGAACCTTACAATATCTGGCTTGCTACAATAAGAACATAAGATCATTTGCTGATGACACGAAGATGAGTGGAAAAACAAATTGCGTGGAGGGTGTGGAAACCTGCAGAGGGATCTGGATAGGTTGAGTGAGTGGGCGAGGACCTGGCAGATGGAGTATAATGTTAGCAAGTGTGAGGTTATCCACTTTGGTAGAAATAATAGTGAGAGGGATTATTACTTAAAAGGTGAAAAGCTGCAGCATGCTACAGTGCAGAGGGACCTGGGGGTCCTTGTGCATGAATCGCAAAAACCCAGTCTGCAGGTGCAGCAGGTGATTAAGAAGGTGAATGGAATGTCGGCCTTTATAGCGAATATAAAAGTAGGGAGGTCTTGTTGCAACTGTACAGGGCACTGTTGAGGCTGCAGCTGGAGTATGGCCTGTTCTGCGCTGTAATGTTCTATGTTCTATGTTCTACTGTGTACAGTTTTGGTCGCCGCATTTGCAGAAGGATATATTGGCCTTGGAAGGAGTGCAGAGAAGGTTCACTAGGCTGATACCAGAGATGACGGGGTTAGCCTATGAAGAGTGATTGAATAGACTAGGTTTGTACTCGTTGGAGTTTAGAAGGCTGAGGGAGGATCTTATAGAAACATACAAGATAATGAAGGGGATAGATAGGGTAGAGATAGAGAGATTCTTCCCACTTAGAAAGGATAGCAGGACCAGAGGGCACAGTCTCAAAATATGGAGAGGGGCGGTTTAGACCGGAGTTGAGGAGAAACTTCTTTACTCAAAAGTTGGTGAATCTCTGGAATTCTCTGTCCATTGAAGTGATAGAGGCTACCTCGCTGAATATATTTATGTCATGGGTAGATAGGTTTCCGATAGACAAGGGAATTAAGGGTTATGGGGAGAAACAGGAAAATGGAACTGATCCACTATAGATCAGCCATGATCTTATTGAATGGCGGGGCAGGCTCGAGGGCTGGATGACCGATTCCTGCTCCTATTTCTTATGTTCTTATGTACAATCTGGCTATTATGTGTTCAAAAGGCTATCTGATGGACAGTGATATTCTCATCTGGTTCCTTTCCCCTGGGGAAAGTTAGATAGAAACATAGAAACTAGAAGCAGGAGGAAGCCATTCGGCCCTTCATTTTGATCATGGCTGATCATCAAATTCAATATGATTCCCCTCTTCTCCCCATATCCCAAGATCCCTTTAGATCCCAAGAGCAATATCTAATTTATTCGTATAATCACACATTTTGGCCTCAACTACTTTCTGTGGGAGTGAATTCCACACATTCACCACCCTCTGGGTGAAGAAATTTCTCCTCACCTCAGTTCTAAAAGATTTACCCCTTATCCTCAAACTCTGACCCCTAGTTCTGGATTCCCCCACCATCAGAAACGTTCTCTCTGAATCTACCCTGTCTAATCCTGTTAGAATTTTATAAGTTTCTATAAGATCCCCTCTCACTCTTCTAAACTCCAGTGAATATAATCCTAACCCACTTAGTCTCTCCTCATTTGACAGACTTGCCATCCCAGGAATCAGCCTGGTAAACCTTTGCTGTGCTGTCTCTATAGCAAGAACATCCTTCCTCAAATAAAGACACCAAAACTGCACACAATACTCCAGGTGTAGTCTCACCAATGCCTTTTACATTTGCAGTAAAGCATCTCTATTCCTATACTCAAATCCTCTGGCTATCAGTTTGTCTGGTCTATGTAAATGTCTGCGAGGCTGATCATTCTTAATGTGAACTGACAGTAATAGAACATAGAACATAGAACATTACAGCGCAGAACAGGCACTTCGGCCTTCGATGTTGCGCCGACCATTATAAAAAGCAATGACCCTCCAAACTAAACCATTCCCTTCTCTTCCATAAACTTATCAACTAACCTCTTAAACGCCACCAAACTTGGCGCATCTACAACTGCCGCAGGCAGGGCATTCCACTCCCTAACCACCCTCTGGGTAAAGAACCTACCTCTGATATCCGTCCTATAACTATCACCCCTTAATTTAAAGCTGTGTCCCCTCGTGCTAGCTTTCTCCATCCTAGGAAAAGGCTATCACTGTCCACCCTATCTAAACCTCTAATCATCTTATATGTTTCAATAAGGTCCCCTCTTAGCCGCCTCCTTTCTAACGAAAACAACCTCAAATCCCTCAGCCTCTCCTCATAAGACCTGCCCTCCATACCAGGCAACATCCTGGTAAACCTCCTCTGTACCCTCTCCAATGCCTCCACATCTTTCTTATAATGTGGGGACCAGAACTGCACACAATACTCCAAGTGCGGCCGCACTAGAGTTTTGTACAGTTGCAACATGACGTTGCGGCTCCGAAATTCAATCCCCCTACCAATAAAAGCTAAGACTCCATATGCCTTCTTAACAACCTTATCGACTTGACTGCCTACTTTCAGGGATCTATGCACAAATACACCAAGATCCCTCTGTTCATCAACACTATTAAGAATCCTACCATTAGCCCTATACTCTACACATTTATTATTCCTGCCAAAGTGCATTACCTCACACTTTTCCACATTAAACTCCATTTGCCACCTCTCGGCCCAGCTCTGCAACTTGTCCAAGTCTCTCTGCAAACTATAACACCCCTCTTCACTATCTACCACTCCACCGACTTTAGTGTCATCTGCAAATTTACTAATCCATCCTTCAATACCCTCATCCAGATCATTTATAAAAATTACAAACAGCAGGGGCCCCAAAACAGACCCCTGAGGTACACCACTTGTCACCGAACTCCAAGATGAATAGTAATGATTGGTGGAATCAGCCAAACCTGGAATAGACTCAATAAAGGTCAATGATCATAATCCTTTTCACCATTACTGTCTGAATTAGAGATGGGCAATAGATATTGGCCTCGCCAACAATACCCATACCCTGTGAAAGGATAAAAAAAATCCCTGACCTCCAAGGATTTTGGTAATTTTGAAGGGATAGCATGGGAAATTGAAGTTTAGTTTTGTTTATTAGTCACAAGTAGGCTTACATTAACACTGCAATGAAGTTACAGTGAAAATCCTCTAGTCACCCTGTTTGGATGCATTGGGAGAAGTTAGCATGGCCAATGCATCCTAACCAGCACATCTTTCAGACTGTGGGAGGAAATCCACGCAGACATGGGGAGAACATGCAAGCTCCACACAGACAGTGACCCAAGCCAGGAATTGAACCCGGGTCCCTGGTGCCATGAGACAGCAGTGCTAACCAATTTGCCACTAAGATATAGATCAGCAATGATTGAATTGAATGCAGAGTAGATTGAAGGGGTTAATATTCCCTTCCTGTCCCTGTCTTTCAGTCTCATAATCATTGCAGTGAGAAAGTCTGAAATGAGGCTGCTCTGCAAGAACCACTTTGAAAGGAACGTTAGAAAATTCTGTTCAATTTGAATCAACATTGTTGACACTAGAATTTTCATTTATCCTCGTTCAAGGACAGTTCAAACAAACTCTTCACAAAAATCAGATTCTTGTTGGTAACTGCTTGGGGAGCAAATAAACACTTTCTGCTGCTTATTGTTTGAAGCCTGAGATTTGCTTGTCACATCAGAGCGAGGAACCCAATTCAATCAAAAGGAACAGTCTGAACCGCAGCACTGACCCTTACAGAATGGACATTGCGCGTGAGGCAGAGAGAGAGGGAGAGGGAGAGAGAGGGAGGCCGGGGGAGAGAGAGAGTGGCACAGAGAGCAAGACAATGAGAGAGAGGTAGTGATAGAGAGGCAGAGAGAGAGAGAGAGGGAGAGAGAGGGAGGCCGGGGGAGAGAGAGAGTGGCACAGAGAGCAAGACAATGAGAGAGAGGCAGTGATAGAGAGGCAGAGAGAGAGAGACACACACACACACACACACACACACACACAGAGGGCAACAGAGGGTGAGACAGAGAGAGAGAGGCAGAGAAAGGGAGAAAAGCACAGAGAGGCAGAAAGAGGGGAGCTGGGAAAGAGAGCAAGGCAGTGAGACAGAGTTAGTGAAAGAGAGGCAGAGAGCAAGAGGCAGAAACAGAGAGAGAGAGACAGAGACATAGAGAGAGAGGCAGAGAGAGAGAGTGAGAGAGAGAGTGAAACAGAGAGAGCGAGACAGTGAGAAAAAGCAAGACATTCTGAGAGAGGCAGAGAAAGAGAGCAAAACAGTGAGAGAAAGGCACAGAGAGACAGAGAGTGGGACAGTGAAAGAGAGGCAGACAAAGAGTGAGAACAAAACAGAAAGTGAGAGAGCAAGCATGAGAGTGAGGTAGACAGACAGAATCAAGTGTAGAAAGAGATTGGTAGACAGAGAGGCAGGCAGACAGAGAAATTGAGAGACTGAGGGAAACAGACAGACAGAGAGTGAGAAACAAAAAGAAGGCAGAAAAAGAGAAATAAAATCGACACAAAAAGGCAGTGATAGAATGTAGAGACAAAGATCTAGAGAAAGAGCGAGAGACAGACAGAGATACTGGAAAAGGAAAAAGGCAAAGAGAGAGTGAGTGAGAGATGAGGCAATGTGCCGTTGACATCTCATTATTTCTGGTTACTATTAAATCTGTGTAGCTCTATAAACAGAACCATTTTTGGAGTTATGTGAGAGAGTATAACTCTCACAGTGAGGCCAATTAACAAGTGATTCAAACTCTACAGACCCAATTCCATTTTGAGTGCTGTACAGATTACGTTCAGGGCACTTGGCAAAGCAAAGAGATGACAGTGCCAAGGATTGGATTTCACTTTCCTGAGGTCAAGTGGGAAGCCCAAAGATGAGAGGAAGCTCGATGTATCCGAGTTCTGGCTTTCTGATTATCCAGTTTTCAGTGACACCGGCTGCTTTCTCAGGTAGATAGAAACCGTACTGTTCATACCATCTTGATAAAGGGCTAAGGAACTCTCCCTATCCTCCTGGGAACAATATTAATTCACAGAATTTCAGATTACAGCAGTGCAGAAGAAGCCCATTGAATCTGCACCGAGGCATGAAAGGCCCTGACCTGCCCACCTAATCCCATTTACCAGCACTTGGCCCATAGTCTTGAATGTTACTGCATGCCAAGTACTCATTCAGGTACTTTTTAAATGATGCGAGACCTCCACCACCCTCCCAGGCAGCGCATTCCACAGAATAATTCCTCAGACAGTATCACACAGACACTGGACTGGATTTTCTGCCCTCCACTCCACCCCGGCCATTGCTCTGCGGCGGGACCTTGTCCCGCTGTTCCTGATGGGTAGGTGCATAGTCAGCAAGACTGGAAACTGCCACGGGCATGACCAACTGAAAAATTCCAGCTATAAGTACCCAGTCATCAATACATTGCTGTTTGTGGGATCTTGCTGTGCACAAACTGGCTACTGCTTTTCCAACAATGTCTGTCTCTGACTGATGTGATGTATCACACATGTTAACGTGTTAACATGTTAGCGGTTAGCGTGTCAGCATGGTGGGTGATGCGTAGCGCGCAATCAACTGGCCAACCCTTGCTGATCAGTTATGTGATGAATGTGAAGAGAGGGAGCTGGCAGTGGGATGGGGTGGTGGTGGTGGTGGGGGTGGTGGGTGGGTGGTGGTGGTGGTGGTGGTGGTGGGGGTGGTGGTGTGGTGTGGGTGGGGGTGGTGGTGGTGGTGGGGGTGGTGGTGTGGTGGTGGTGGTGGGGGGGGGGTGGCGGAGGATGGGGAAGGTGGTGGGGGAGCAAAACCCCTTGTTAATGCCACGTATCCTCCTCATTGAGGAGCCTAACATACTACCTCCTTGTGGTGACACCCTAAGAATGCCTGCTTCAAGCATCCAGAAACATAAAGCCCACTGACCAATTGGGCTGATGTTACACTCTGGCACACACCAATCAGCATGAGATTTATTGTTCTATTGACCTGGATGAGGAAGTGGAGGGATGGGTTAGTAAGTTCGCCGACGATACAAAGGTTGGTGGTGTTGTGGATGGTCTGGAGGGATGTCTGAAGTTGCAGCGAGACATGGAAAGGATGCAAAACTGGGCAGAGAAATGGCAGATGGACTTCAACCCAGATAAATGTGTGGTGGTCCATTTTGGCGGGACCAATGGGATGAAGGAGTACAATATCAAGGGTAGGAGTCTTGGCAGTGTTGAGGAACAGAAAGACCTTGGGGTCTGGGTCCATAGGACTCTTAAATCGGCCTCGCAGGTGGAGGATGTGGTCAAGAAGGCGTATGGTGTACTGACCTTCATTAATCGAGGGATTGAGTTTAGGAGTCGGGAGGTAATGCTGCAACTTTATAAGACTCTTGTCAGACCCCACTTGGAGTATTGTGTGCAGTTCTGGTCACCTCACTGTAGGAAGGATGTGGAAGCTATTGAGAGGGTGCAGAGGAGATTTACAAGGATGTTGCCTGGATTCGGGGGCAGGCCTTATGAAGGTTGAGGGAGCTGGGACTGTTCTTCCTGGAGAGATGAAGGTTGAGAGGCTACCTGATAGAGGTTTATAAGATGTTGAGAGGAATAGATAGAGTGGATTTTCGGAGGTTATTTCCCAGGGCTGAAATGGCTGCTACGAGAGGACACAGGTTTAAGGTGCTGGGGGGCAAGTACAGAGGAGATGTTAGGGGAAAGTTTTCCACTCAGAGGGTGGTGAGTGAATGGAATCGGCTGTCGTTGGTGGTGGTCGAGGTGAACTCGCTGGGGTCTTTTAAGAGACTTCTGGATGAGTACATGGGATTTAATGGGATTGAGAATTACAGATAGGCCTGGTAGGTATGGATATGATCGGTGCAACTTGTGGGCCGAAGGGCCTGTTTGTGCTGTAGTGTTCTGTTCTATCAGACCCCTTGATAAGAGTCAATAGTCCCAATGTCTTGTGAGTATATGAGGTGAGTCAGCGGCTAAGGGGTTAAATCCAGATTGGATGCTGGAGGCATTAACGTGTTATCAGGAATCCCAGAAGGGTATGACTGAGGCTTTTCTCCAGAGACTGGGAGCCGGACACTGACTCCACACGAGAGAGTCCCCCCACCCCTGAGATCCTGTGTCTCTTCCCACCTCCTCACTGCAACTCCCCACAAACCTTACTTCTTGTTGTCTTGTCCTGTTTACCCCTCACTTCCCCTCTCTCTTCCTCTGACTTTGTCTCTTTCTGTCTCCCTGTCTTTCCCCTTTTCCTTGTCTCTCTATCTCTCTCTATCTCTCTCTATCTCTCTCTATCTCTCTCTATCTCTCTCTATCTCTCCCTGTCTTTCTCTGTCTTTTTCTCTCTCTCTGTTGTTTGTCTCCCTCTCTCTCTCTCTCCCTGTCTAATATTATGAAGCTATATATAACAGGATTACAGGAATAAGGTCTGGGTGGGATTGTGGTCAGTACAGACTAGATGGGCTGAATGCCCTCCTTCTGCTCTGTAGGAATTCTGTTTCTACGGCTATGTCTAATCTCTCAGGCAGCGTTGCTGGAACTCCAGGAGCAGAAACCGCACCCCCCACCCAAAACAAAACACAACAGCAAAACACTGCGGACTGGGACGGTCAGAGAAGAGGGGGGAGGTCTGGGACTGACAGGGAGAAGGGGAAGGTCTGGGACAGGGAGATGGTGTGGGTTGGGGAGAGAGGTCTGGGACAGGGGATGGTGGGGGTGGGGGACAGAGGTCTGGGACAAGGAGATGGTGGGGGGGGGGGGAGAGAGGTCTGGGACAGGGAGATGGTGGGGGGTGGGGGAGAGAGGTCTGGGACAGGGAGATGGTGGGGGGTGGGGGAGAGAGGTCTGGGACAGGGAGATGGTGGGGGGTGGGGGAGAGAGGTCTGGGACAGGGGGATGGTGGGGGGGCGGGGGAGAGAGGTCTGGGACAGGGGGATGGTGGGGGTGGGGGAGAGAGGTCTGGGACAGGGAGATGGTGGGGGGGAGGGGGAGAGAGGTCTGGGACAGGGAGATGGTGGGGGGTGGGGGAGAGAGGTCTGGGACAGGAATGGTGGGGGTGGGGAGAGAGGTCTGGGACAGGGGTAAGGAAGAGGGGGGAGATCTGGGATGGAGGCAGGAGGAGGGGGAGGTCTGGGACAGCTGAGGAGGGGAGGGGAAGGCCTGGGACAGCTAGAGCTGGAGGTGGGGGTATCTGGGACAGGAGCAGGGTTGAAGGTCTGAGACTGCTGGGGTGAGGGGGGAAAGGTCTGAACAGCCGGAGAGGGGACGGAAAGGTCTGGGACAACTGCCGTGGGGAGGGTGGTGGCAGGGAGAGTCATTGTCAGTCTAATAAACTAATTCAGTTTGCTCAGGCTCATTGATATCACACTCAGTTAAGTGTTGTCCTGATGTCAAGGGCAGTCACTCTCATCTCTTCCCGCACAGGGCAGTACACGCCGGCACAGGGCAGTACACGCCGGCACAGGGCAGTACACGCCGGCACAGGGCAGTACACGCCGGCACAGGGCAGTACACGCCGGCACAGGGCAGTACACGCCGGCACAGGGCAGTACATGCCGGCACAGGGCAGTACACGCCGGCACAGGGCAGTACACGCCGGCACAGTGCACATCCACCAATACAGTTCAGTAGATACTGACACAGTGCAATATACATTGGTGTAGTCAATACACATCAGTACAGCGCAGTATACAGTGATACAGTGTATATACAGTAGTAAAGTGAATATATACCGGTACAGTTCAGATAACAGGGAGATGAGGTAAGGTTCACTGGTGGATATTTGATTAGATTAAATTTGATTTGATTTATTATTGTCACATGTATTAGTATACAGTGAAAAGTACTGTTTTCTGTGCATTATACAAAGCACACCAAGTTGTGTCTTGGCAAATTCATGAATAGAATGGGGATAGAGGGATACGGTCCCCAGAGGGTGGAAGGTTTTAGTTCAGTCAGGCAGCATGGTCAGTGCAGGCTTGGAGGGGCCGAAGGGCCTGTTCCTGGGCTATAATTTTCTGTGTTTTTTGTATATGGAGAAGGAAAGGAGTGAGTACAGAATGTAGTATTAAAGTCATAGTTAGGGTGCAGCAAAAGATTAACAATAACAAGATAGGACTTTTCAAAAGTAGCAGGGAAGAATCTGTTGTTGAATCCTGGTTGTAGGAATTTGAGGAGTTTACAGAGATAGGGATGAGTCTGGGGCTGAAAGAGGTTGCAAAGATAGAGAGGGGGCTGGAGGAGATTATCGAGATAGAGAGGTTATAGGGGGCTGATGGAGGTTACAGCAGGAGGGAGGATTCTGAGGCTGGAGGAGGTTATAGAGATAGGGAGGATTCTGAGGATGGAGAGAGTTACAGGAATAGCAAAGGATGTGAGGTTGGACAAGGTTGCAGGGGTAAGGAGGGTTGACGTTACAAATCGATGATCAGTTTAAATTTCTAACATCAGTGGAGTGCCAATGTACACAAAGTGCTGAGAAAGATCCATGCCAAAGTCAACAATAAATTATCAACCAATCGAAGCGAAATAGTTACAGCTTCAGTTCTTAATGTAAAACATAAACCAGACTCATCTTTATGGTAATACATAATGAAACAACTTAGTGAAAAATACTCCTCAGGGAAAGAAAAATATCACAAACTCACAAATCTGCAGCAACAATGAATTCAGGTATTTGATATTGTAAAATGAAAAGTTATGTGATCTAACTAATTCACCAATCAGTGGTTCAAACAAACGGTCAGACTGAATGCCTGTCCCTCGGTGAGTGAGAGCTGTGACTGAGGGGATTCTCTTCCACCTTCTTCCGTCGGGAGAAAGATACAAAGTCTGAGATTACATATCAACCGAGTCAAGATCAGCTTCTTCCCTGCTACTACCAGACTTTTGAATGGACCTACCTCGCATTAAGTTGATCTTTCTCTACACTCTAGCTATGACTGTAACACTACATTCTGCACTCGCTCCTTTCCTTTTCTATGAACAGTATGCTTTCTCTGTATAGTGCACAAGAAACAATATTTTTCACTGTATGGTAATACATGACAATAATAAATCAAATCAAGTATTTATCCCACCCTCTTGCTATACGTGGAAATGGGATGGTTACTGAAGTGGTAAATCCAGCCATTAAACATAAGAACACAAAAACTAAGAGCAGGAGTTGGCCATCTGACCCCTTGAGCCCTGCCCCGCCATCCAATAAGATCATGGCTGATCTTTTCGTGGACTCAGCTCCACTAATCCGCCCGCTTACCATAACCCTTAATTCCTTTACTGTTCAAAAATTTATCTATCCTTACCTGAAAACATTCAATGAGGGAGCCTCAACTGCTTCACTGAACAGGGGAATTCCACAGATTCACAACCCTTTGTGTGAAGAAGTTCCTCCTCAACTCAGTCCTAAATCTGCTTCAATTTATTTTGAGGCTATGCCCCCTAGTTCTAGTTTCACCCACCAGTGGAAACAACTTCCCTGCTTCTATCTTATCTATTCCCTTCATAATCTTATATGTTTCTATAAGATCTACCCTCATTCTTCTGAATTCCAATGAGTATAGCCCCAGTCTACTCAGTCTCTCCTCATAAGCCAACCCTTTCAATTCCAAAATCAACCTAGTGAATCTCCTCTGCGCCCCCAGTAAATCCTTTCTCAAATAAGGAGACCAAAACTGTACACAGTAACTCCAGGTGTGGCCTCATCAGCACCTTATACAGCTGCAACATATCCTCACTCTTTTTAAACTCCATCCCTCTCGCAATGAAGGACAAAATTCCATTTGCCGCCTTCATTCCCTGCTGCATTTGCAAACCAACTCCTTGAGACTTTTGCACAAGGACACCCAGGTCCCTCTGCACAGCGGTATGCTGCAATTTTTTACCATTTAAATAATAGTCCACTTTGCTGTTATTCCTGTCAAAATGGATGACCTCACATTTACCAACATTGTACTCCATCTGCCAGACCCACTCACTTAGATTATATATATATCTGTTTGCAGACTTTCAGCATCCTCCGCACACTTTGCTCTTCCACCCATCTTAGTGCCATCTGTGAATTTTGACTCACTACATTTGGCCCCCAACTACAAATCATCTATATAAATCGGAAATAATTGCGGTCCCAACATTGGTCACTGATCGCCAACCAGAAAAACACCCACTCTTTGCCTTCTGTTGGTTACCAATCCTCTATCCATGCTAATATATTACCCGTAACACCATCCATCTTTATGTTATGTAGCAGTCTGTGATGCGGCACCTTGTCAAATGCCTTCTGGAAATTTAGATACACCACATCCACAGGTTCCCAATTGTCCACTAAATATGTAATGTTCTCAAAAAATTCCATCAAATTAGTCAAACATGATCTCCCCTTCATGAATCCATGCTGCATCTTACCAATGGGACAATTTATATTCCAATGTCTTGCTATTTCTATAGGCAGATAACCGGCCTATAGTTACCTGCCTTTGGTCTATCTCCTTTTTTAAACTGTGGCGTCACATTTGATGTTTTCCAAACTGCGGGAACCACCTCAGAGTCCAGTGAATTTTGGTAAATTACCACTAGTGCATTTGCTATTTCTTCCACCATCTCTTTTAGTACCCTGGGATGCATTCCATCAGGACCAGGAGACTTATTTACCTTTAGCCCCATTAACTTGCCCAACACTACCTCTTTCGTGATAATGATAGTTTCTAGGTCCTCACCTGCCATAGTCTTCCTGTCATCAACTTTTAGCATGTTAATTGTGTCTTCCACTGTAAAGACCAACACAAAATATCTGTTCAATACCTCAGCCATTTTCTCATTTCCAGTTATTACATCCCCCTTCTCATCCTCTGAAGGACCATTTACTTTGGCTACTCTTTTTTTTCATATATTTGTAGAAACGTTTGCTGTCTGTTTTTATATTCTGAGCTAGTTTACTCTCATAATCCATCTCACTTTTCTTTATAGCTTTTTCATGGCTTTCTGTTGACCTTTAAAGATTTCCCAATCCTCTAGTTTCCCACTAATCTTTGCCACTTTGTCTGCATTTTCTTTCAATTTGATCCCCTCCTTTGTTTCCTCAGATATCCATGGCAGACTCTTTTTCTACAATCCTTCCTTATCATGGGTTACAGCAGCTGGAGGAATTAAAATTCAGTGAATAAATCTAGAATTAAGGAGAAACCATCAGACTGGTCTTAAAAACCCAACTGATGCATGAATGTCCCTTCTGGGAAGGAAATCTGCCATCCTTACCCGTTCTGGCCTGCATGTGACCCCAGCCTCACAGTGATTGTATGATCTTACAGGCTGTTCATGATTCCACTGTAGTGAGGATTTGGCAGCTAACCAACTGACCAATCATTGCGGTGAAATGGGGAAAGAGCGGCCAATGTGTTTAACTCTTAACTGCTCTCTCAGAAGGCCAAGCGAGCCAATCTGGTGTGTCAACTCACAATGATGGAGTTCGGTGATTGGTTCAAGAAGGCAGTTCATCATCACCTTTTCAAAGCTGATTGGGAATGGACAATAAAACTGATGCCCAACAACATCCAGTGAATGAACAGGAAGGAATTATATCCCTGGATCTGGTTTGAAATGAATGTTGGACATCACTCGGTCCACAGGCAGATGGCAGCAGAGAACCACACTTGTGAAATGAAGGGTTGACTGATGGGACCTTTCCAGGAACTGCTTTGAATATCAAACCTGAAATCCTCAGTGAACCAGGAACTATTTGCATAATTTTTATCCGCGTGGTATATTTTAATAAGAGAACTAGAATGAGATTATGTGAACCATTCCACTTCACTCACTTCCTCCGAGTTAGAATAACAGGGAAATCAATTCTCTTTCTGATCAGTGTGGACCTTCTCTGGATTTCTGTGGGTTTCACTCCCTCCGAGCTCGCCTCTTCATCACAGGCACCGTGAAACTTGGGAGGCAGACGGTGCGCCAGTTACCCTGGCAACAGACCGAGGCACAGATGGGAACTGGAGCTTGGATCATTCAGCTACTGATTCCAACAAGGCACAGGGAGGGTGCGATCCAGAGGGAGGAGGGAGGGAGGGGAAAGGAGGGAGGAGTGAGGGGAGGAAGGGGGAGGGGAAGTGGAGAGGTGGGGAAGGGAGGGAGGAGGGGAAAAAGAGGAGTGGGGAAGAGGAGGAGGGAGAGAGGAGGAGGGGAGGAAAGAGGGAGGGAGAGGGAGGGAGGGGAGCAAGGAAGGGGAACAAATGAGGGGGAGAAGGAGAAGGGAAGTGGGAGTGTGGGAGAGAAGGAGAATGAGCAAACAGGAGTGATGGAGGGTGAGGGGAAGCAGAGGAGAAAGGGAGAGAGGGAGAGTGAGGGAAAAAGGGATGGAGGGGGAGCGAGGGAGGGAAAGCAAAGGAGGGAAGAAGGGGAGGGGGAGCAGGGGAGAGAGGGAGAATGATGGAAGGGGAGGGATGGGAAGTGGGAGAGGGGGAGTGAGGGATAGGGAGCAAGGGAGGGAGAGTGAAGGAGAAAGGGGGAGCAGGGAAGAGAGGAAGGAAAGGAAGAGAGAGAGGTGAGGGAGGGAGAAGGAGCAGATACCTACTAACTTGAAGCATAGAAATATCCAAAAGCAGGCTTTCAAAAACTGACAACATAATTCCAGAAAGAGGCTTGGTCACTTCCATATAAAATCTTCCAGCATAGAAGGAGGCCATTTGGCCCATCATTCTCATGCTAGCCCTTTGAAAGAACTATCCAGTCCCACTGTACCCCCGCCCAATAAACTCTTACCCTTCAGCTCTTTATCCAATTCCCTTTTGAAAGTTCTTATTGAACCTGCTTCCTTCATCCTTTCAGCAGCACCTTCAAGATCACAACAACTCACCGTGTCAAAAAATTCTCCTCGTACTTCCCCCCGTTCTTTTACAATTACCTACAATTTGTGACCTTTGAATACCGACCACGTGCAGCTGGAAACAGCTGGTTCCCCTTTTTAATTCAATCAGAACTCCACGTGATGTTGAACACAAGAATTAAACACATCCTTAACCCTCTGTGCTCTGGGAAGAACAGCTGAGTTTCTCTCAAACAGTTAGTGGGGGAGGGCAGGGATGGGTCAGGAAAAAAACAAACTCCAAAGGGGAAGGGGAAGCATCGTGCTAATGTGGAATCAGTGATATTCCTGTATTCGGGAGCTAGCAAACTGCAGGCGTTGGTGTGTGTACAGCAGAAAAGGAATCCGATAATGCCAGTGGGATGAGTGATGTTAGGGATAATACCTTGGAACACATTGGCGCAATCTCTCTGCAATATTCTTCAATTCCCTTCGCGTGGGAGGAAGAAAAGAAAATGAAGAAGAAGGTATGAAGAACATGGAAAACAAGGAGGAAAGGGAAGGAACAAAAGGGGGAAAAATGATGAAAGAGGGAAGAAAAAATGAGAGAGGGGAATTGTAATGACCTCAGCGAGGTGAACCTCCTGGAGTATGAGATCCCTGTTTAAGGTAGTGATTACCTACCCTATGAGAGAGCGCGTCTGTGTGTTTATTGAGGAGTGTCGGGACTATTGACACTCTGGATTCTGACTGTGTACCTGACACACTCCCAGGAGTGGGATTGAGTTTGTAAAATAAAGGGAATCGGGGTGAAGGGAGATCGGTCGGTGAGGAAGTTATTTCAGGAACGTAACCATTGTTAAAACTTGATGCCGGTTTTAAGGTGATCTCTCATCTGAGACGTCTCAGGATTTTTGAGTTCCAACGTTATCTATGAGATTGGGCACATTTTCTCTGGGGATAAATAATGACTCTGGCTCTTGGCTGGATAGTGTTGGGGAGATAACAACATCTCCCCATTGCACACACTGCCCTCCCTCAGCAGCAAGAGGGTTGGGAGCTGAGAGCAGTAAAAATTGAAGAACGTTTTTAAATGACAATTAGAAATTGGAATGAAATGTCATGATTCCAGAAATCGGCGAGGAGGCGAAATGTGCATGAGCTTTTTAATATAACAAAGCACTGCGTTCCTGACACAGAATGTTAATCAGTGTGCTTTTGACACATTCCCCATCTCTCCCTGCCCCCAGTCACAGACACACACGCTCTCTGCTCAGTGACAACCAGTGCAATTAAAACAAGAAGGTCAACAAAATTGCAACTGAATCGTCAATAACCCATGTCACTAATTGGGTTTCTAACAGTCAAATCTAAGAAAGATTCCCATCACCCCATCCCTCACTGACCTTTTTACAGCCACATCTAATCACCTTTCACTGTGTCCAATAAATTACTGTAGCTGAAACAGCTCTTAAACCTTTCCCCTAAACCTCTGGAAATAAAATTTCATTATTCTCGCAGCTTCCTCCAGCAGTTTCTGCCTGAAACTGGGAAACAGACCATCGTTAACTCCACGTTAAAGAATCAAATTAATTGGAAATACAAGAACATTGCAAATAAATGCAACACTGCAAAACCTCCAGCACAGAATTACAACAGCTTTTCCCATGTCCCTTCCATGCAAAAAAATGGATTAATGTTTCCACTCGTTATAATCCAATTACACCGCTTTAAACATGTCTGAACATCCCCCAGCATTATAATACTCTTACTCAAATTCCTATTTAACTCAATCTGCAGGATCGAGTGTTAAATTAGGTTGTAAACATTGTATTTTTTTTAATACAATTGCAGTTCCTCAGCGCAGTCACTGCTGTAGACCAGACAGGAGACAACACAGCACAGTGTGGTACAGACAGAGCCAGGAACAGGTGCATGTGACAGGATTGGAGATTGTGGCAGGAATAGGTACAGCCTGATTTAAATTAAATTGTGATCTTGTTTTAAACAATATTGTGGCATTGTAGGATTCTATAGCACACAAGGAGGATCATTCTACTAAAAACCATTTACCAAAAACAATAAAACATCTTTTGTTCACTGAGGCAAGGGATTCAAGAGTAAAAGGAAATGATTAGCTGCATAAAACCCTGATCAGACCCAATCTGGGTGCTATGAGCCCTGGGTGACCTCGTATACCAGTCATTGAAGGTTTGCACACAGGTATAACAGGCAGTAAAAAAGGCAAATGGTATATTGATCTCCACAGTGAAAGGATTCGAGTACAGAAGCTGCATTTATACAGAGTCATTGAGGTTTACAGCATGGAAATTGGCCCAACTTGTCCATGCCACCCTTTTTTTAAACCCCTGAATTAATCCAATTGCCCACATTTGGCCCATATCCCTCTATACCCATCTTACCCATGTAACTATCTAAAAACTTTTTAAAAGACAAAATTGTACCCACCTCTACTATTATTTCTGGCAGCTTGTTCCAGACACTCACCACCCTCTGTGTGAAAAAATTGCCCCTCTGGACACTTTTGTATCTCTCCCCTCTTATTGAAAATCTATGCCCTCTAGTTTTAGACTCTCCTACCTTTGGGAAAAGATATTGACTATCTAGCTGATCTGTGTCCTTCATTATTACTTCATTGATCTCTATAAGATCACCCCTCAGCCTCCTATACTCCAGGGAACAAAGTCCCAGTCTATCCAGCCTCTCCTTATAACTCAAATCACCAAGTCTCAGTAGCATCATAGTAAGTCTTTCCTGCACTGTTTCTAATTTAATAATATCCTTTCTATAATAGGGTGACCAGAACTGTACATAGTATTCCAAGTGTGGCTTTACCAATGTCTTCAACAAGACATTCTGACTCCTGTATTCAATGTTCTGACCAATGAAACCAAGCATTGCCGAATGCCTTCTTCACCACTCTGTCCACCTGTGACTCCACTTTCAAGGAGTTATGAACCTGTACCCCGAGATCTCTTTGTTCTGTAACTCTCCCCAATGCCCCACCATTAACTGAGTAAGTCCTGCCCTGGTTCAATCTACCAAAATACATCACTTTACATTTGTCTAAATTAAATTCCATCTGCCATTCGTCAGCCCACTGGCCCAATTGATCAAGCTCCAGTTGCAATTGGAGATAACTTTCTTCACTGTCCACTATGCCATGGTGTTAAGGGTAAGATCCTGGCATGGTTAGAGGATTGGCTGACCAGCAAAAGGCAGAGAGTGGGGATAAAAGGGTCTTTTTCAGGATGGCAGCTGGTGGACTAGTGGTGTGCCTCAAGGATCAGTGCTGGGACCATAACGTTTCACAATATACAGTAACAATTTGCAGGAAGGAACTGAAGGCACTGTTGCTAAGATTGCAGATGATACAAAAATACGTAGAGAAACAGATAGTATTGAGGAACCTGCGGGGGGAAGGGGGGAAGGGGGTGCTGCAGAAGGACTTGGACAGGTTAGGAGAGTTGGCAAAGAAAGGGCAGATGGAATATAATGTGGAAAAATGTGAGGTTTTGCACTTTGGAAGGAGGAATGGAAGAATAGACTATTTTCTAAGTGGGAAAATGCTGAGGAAATCAGAAACACAAAGAGACTTTGGGGTCATTGTTCAAGATTCTCTTTAGGTTAACATGCAGGTTCAATCGGCAGTTAGGAAGGCAAATACAAAGTTAGCACTCATGTTGAAAAGGCTAGAATATAAGAGCAGGGATGGACTTCTGAGGCTGGATAAGGCTCTGGTCAGAGTTTTGAGCCCCGTATCTAAGGAAGGATGTGCCGGCCTTGGAAAAGATCCAGAGGAGGTTCACAAGAATGATCCCTGGAATGAAGAGCATGTCGGATGAGGAATAGTTGAGGACTTTGGGTCTGTACTTGGTGGAAGTTTGGAAGGATGAGGGGGGGATCTTACTGAAACTTTCAGGATACTGCGAGGCCCTGGATAGAGTGGATGTGGAGAAGATGTTTCCACTAGTAGGAAAAACTAGAACTAGAGGGCACAACCTCAGCTTAAAGGGACAATCCTTTAAAAAGAGATGAGGAGGAATTTCTTCAGCCAGAGAGTGGGGAATGTGTGGAACTCTTTGCCGCAGAAGGCTGTGGAGATCAGGCCATTGTGTGTCTTTAAGACAGAGATAGATAGATTCTTGATTAATAAGGGGATCAGGGGTTATGGGGAAAAGGCAGGAGAATGAGGGATGAGAAAAATATCAGCCATGATAGAATGGCGGAGCAGACTCGATGGGCCGAGTGGCCTAATTCTGCTCCTTTGTCTTATGATGTCACTCAGGATGTGTGCAGATGGAACATCAAACTCTGATTTCACATTTCCCAGGTATGTCATCTTGGTATAAACTTGGAGCCTGTCTGCATTTTAATATCAGCTACATCAACTATTTTTATTTATTTTACACCTTCAGTGTGGGTAAACATTCTGAGGTGATGACAGAAGCAATTCACAAACAGAATTTGAATCCAAAGGGAATATCAGGTGACTCAAAGCTCGGTCAAAGATGTTCACCTGCTTTGTTGAATTTAAACAATGGATGGAGACAGAGTGAGGTGAGATTTAGAAGGTGGATTTCACATTTCACATTCCAAACAGCAGACAGCACAGCTGACAAGGCGAGAGTGAAGGGATTAGAAAATTATACCAGAAGCCAGACTGAGAATTGTAGAGATCTCCAGGGGTTATCAGACTTGAAGGTGGTTTCAACATAGTCATGCTTACTCATGGCACAAATCAATTCTGGCCTCCCAGACTATTTGGATCCTGTACAGTTTACCTATTGCTTCAACAGCTCCACAGCACATGCCATCTCCTGGGCCCTGCAATCAACCCTGGAACAACTGGAAAAGCAAAGACACGGATGTCAGACTCCTATTTATTGACTATAGCTCAGCCTCCAACACCATTATTCCCACAAAACTCATCTCCAAACTCCATGATCTGGGCCTCGACTCCTCCCTCTGCGACTGGATCCTGAACTTCCTAACCCACAGACCACAATCAGTAAGGACAGGCAACAACACCTCCTCCACGGTCATCCTCAACACTGGTGCCCCACAAGGCTGTGTTCTCAGCCCCCTACTATACTCATTATACATCCATGACTGTGTGACCAAATTCCTCTCCAACTCGATGTTCAAGTTTGTTGACGACACCACCGTAGGGGGTCAGATCTTGAACAATGAGGAGACAGAAGTATAGGAATGAGATAGAGAATCTGGTGAACTGGTATGGCAACAATAATCTCTCTCTCAATGTCAACAAAACAAAGGAAATTGTCATCAACTTCAGGAAGTGTAAAGGATAACATGCCCCTGTCTACATCAACAGGGATGAAATAGAAATGATCGAGAGTTTCAAGGTTTTAGGTGTCCAGATCACCAATAGCCTGTCCTGGTGCCCCCACCCTGACACTATTGTTAAGAAAGCCCCACCAACACCTCCACTTTCTCAGGAGACTGAGGAAATTTGGCATGTCCTCTACGACTCTCATCAACTTTTACAGATGCCCCATAGAAAGCATTCTTTCTGGTTGTATCACAGCTTGATAGGGGCTCCTGCTCTGCCCAAGACGGCAAGGAACTACAAAATGATCATGAATGTAGCCCAATCCATCACACAAACCAGCCTCCCATCCATTGACTCTGTCTACACTTCCCACTGCCTCAGCAAAGTAGCCAGCATAATTAAGGACCCCACACATCCCGGACATTCTCTCTTCTTCTGTTGGGAAAAGGATACAAAAGTTTGGGGTCATGTACCAACTGACTTGAGAACAGCTTCTTCCCTGCTGCCATCAGAACTATCAATGGATTTACCTCGTATTAAGTTGATCTTTCTCTACATCCTAGCCATGACTGTAACACTACATTCTGCACTTTCTTGTTTCCTTCTCTATGAATGGTATACTTTGCCTGTACAGCACGCAAAAAACAATACTTTTCACTGAATATTAATACATGTGACAATAATAAATCAAATCAAATGAAGATAGGAAGGGGGTGAAGTGAATGGAGAGATTTGCAGATTAGGATGAAGACAATTAAACTAGAGGTGATGTTGGATTGGGAGTCACTGGAAGTCAGTGAGCAGAGCAGTGGCTACTAAACCAGGCCTGGAACAACGTTACAATGCAGAGTTTGAGCGAGAGGACATGGAGAATTCAGTACTGAGGGAGAGCCGCACTGTCAGAGGGTCAGTGCTGAGGGAGTGCTGTACTGTCAGAGGGTCAGTGCTGAGGGAGAGCCGCACTGTCAGAGGGTCAGTGCTGAGGGAGTGCCGCACTGTCAGAGGGTCAGTGCTGAGGGAGAGCCGCACTGTCAGAGGGTCAGTGCTGAGGGAGTGCCGCACTGTCAGAGGGTCAGTGCTGAGGGAGTGCCGCACTGTCAGAGGGTCAGTGCTGAGGGAGCGCCGCACTGTCAGAGGGTCAGTGCTGAGGGAGTGCCGCACTGTCAGAGGGTCAGTGCTGAGGGAGTGCCGCACTGTCAGAGGGTCAGTGCTGAGGGAGCGCCGCACTGTCAGAGGGTCAGTGCTGAGGGAGCGCCGCACTGTCAGAGGGTCAGTGCTGAGGGAGCGCCGCACTGTCAGAGGGTCAGTGCTGAGGGAGCGCCGCACTGTCAGAGGGTCAGTGCTGAGGGAGTGCCGCACTGTCAGAGGGTCAGTGCTGAGGGAGTGCCGCACTGTCAGAGGGTCAGTGCCTGAGGGAGTGCCGCACTGTCAGAGGGTCAGTGCTGAGGGAGTGCCGCACTGTCAGAGGGTCAGCGCTGAGGGAGCGCCGCACTGTCAGAGGGTCAGTGCTGAGGGAGCGCCGCACTGTCAGAGGGTCAGTGCTGAGGGAGCGCCGCACTGTCAGAGGGTCAGTGCTGAGGGAGTGCCGCACTGTCAGAGGGTCAGTGCTGAGGGAGTGCCGCACTGTCAGAGGGTCAGTGCTGAGGGAGTGCCGCACTGTCAGAGGGTCAGCGCTGAGGGAGCGCCGCACTGTCAGAGGGTCAGTGCTGAGGGAGTGCCGCAGTGTCGGAGGGTCAGTGCTGAGGGAGTGCCGCACTGTCAGAGGGTCAGTGCTGGGGAGTGCCGCACTGTCAGAGGGTCAGTGCTGAGGGAGCGCCGCCTGTCAGAGGGTCAGTGCTGAGGGAGTGCTGCAGTGTCGGAGGGTCAGTGCTGAGGGAGTGCTGCAGTGTCGGAGGGTCAGTGCTGAGGGAGTGCCGCACTGTCAGAGGGTCAGTGCTGAGGAGCGCCGCACTGTCAGAGGGTCAGTGCTGAGGGAGCGCCGCACTGTCAGAGGGTCAGTGCTGAGGGAGTGCTGCAGTGTTGGAGGGTCAGTGCTGAGGGAGTGCCGCACTGTCAGAGGGTCAGTGCTGAGGGAGTGCTGCAGTGTCGGAGGTGCTGTTTCTGCTATGTTGAAATTGCCTGCTGCATTTCTGACTTTGTAACAGTCTGCACATTTCAAAAAGGCGTCTTTGTCAAGGACATTGAGAGATTCTAAAAGGGGCTGTGGAAATGTTCTTGTGTATTTCCTGCTCTGTTCATTTCCTTTGAATTATTTATCCGGTTCTATTCTGAAGAATATTATTGATTCTGCTTCCTGACATTCTCCTTGCTGCTTTGCTTCACTAATGATCTTTCATTTACTGATTCTTATTCCTGTCCTGCACCGAACAAATTCTAACCTTGTCAGCTCTTCCCTGACTCTTCCCAATTCTCTGGAGTTATTCGTGAGCATTGTTAGTGGCTGAAGATTTCCAGCGTGCAGTACAATCGCTCTGTAAATACCCAGAGCTCGCTACACAAACCCCCAGCACAGCCAGCCCCCCCGGCCCAGTGAAGGAGACGTGTCAATCAGCAGGAGAAATCAATAGAGCAGGGATATGTCCATAATCTGAGTGAACTCGAGTTATCAGCCCCAGTAATCCTGCTGAGCAAAAAGTTTAAACTGGGAGCAGGAACATGTTTAAAAACAGCAACTAGAAATCCTTATTTTACAGGAAGGTTAAATAAAATTTTACATTTCCAGTGTAATATAATTCAGGATTGAGTGCAAATGGCCCATTAAACATCAGAATTTATTTATTCATAAAAGTTTTACATTCCCAGTGAATGTTGTGGGCATTGGATCCAGGAGCTGATAGAGGAACATTTCACAATGTTTTCCATTGGAGATGATTTAATTCACATCAATCACCAGATCAATCACACAGAGAACATCAGGAATGAAGCAGGAAAGACGGCAAAGGCAAGGCAACTGGAGCAATGTGTCCGCTCCCCTCTCTCTCACAAAGTTCAGGAATTGGAAGGAAGCAGGGATATATGGAGCTGATTGAATGGTGTTGCATTATCCATATTCTGGAATAATTTGGAATGAGTCTCAGCCTTGCACTATACAAAACAAAATAGCAGAATTGGCATTTCTAGAACCCTTTTCACAACTTCAGAACACCCAGAGGATTATAATGTAGAAAGCACAGCAACCAATTTGAGCACAGCAAGATTCCACACAGTCCTTGGTTAAGGGAGCCCTTGATAATGAATCTGTCCCTGCCCCGTTCCCCCCTCTCCCGCACTCTCCCCAGGGTGCTGTCAGCCTGATAGCTCAGGGTGAACACACTGACCATTGAACCATGTACCACCTGCATTGTGTCTGTGCCAGACCATTTAGGGGCTCCAGCAGGGGCAGGAATGAGAGACTGAAAAGGGATGAACTCAGATTAGCTGATTCTGTCTGTCCAAAGGGACTGTTTATGAAGGGTTACAGGAAGTGGCTGAAGGCTCGCTCACCCCGGGAGTGTAGGGAAGGGAGGAATATCAGAGAAAACAGCAGATTCACAACAGAGACAACCCTCTGATTGGCTCCTAATTTCTCCTAAATGTACTGACATGTTTGAAAGTGTTGGTGAACAGTGGGCAGATTCTCGCATATACTGCTCACTGCACCAATCAAATACTTTTTGATTAGTATACATCCACCTGCTTTCAATGGTTTAATCAATAATTCTCTAATCCTAATCCCTAATACACTTTGGGATGGGACTATACCGAGTTTCAGGGAGTGGGCTGGGAGTGGGGCTTCTCGGGAGACTGGACATTGGTGTATTTGTCACATACCTGTTGCCCCTGGGATTTTATTGGAGGTGGGTAATAGCCAGCCCTGTCACCCAGAGGCCTTTACACCAGCAGGGACACACTCTGTCATGTGGTGGGACAGTCTGTTAGAGCCTGAGAGCATCTTCATGGCTTGGTCAGAGCTGGGGAGGGCATGTTCCCCTCTGATTGGGCACCTCCTGTCCAATAAACAGCTCTGACAGCAGAAAGGACCATCAGCACCATCACCATATACCACCCCCCAGCAACCCCCCTCCCCCCCCCCCCACCCACACACACACAACACACAACTGACACACACCCACACACCCCTCTCCACCCCCCCCCACACACACACACTGACACACACACACCCCTCTCCACCCCCCCACACACACACCTGACACACACACACACACACACACACCCCTCTCCACCCCCCCCACACACACACTGACACACACACACACACACACACACCCCTCTCCACCCCGCCCACCACCACCAGCAGCAGCAATCATTGCTGAATGATCCTGTCATATCCTCACAATCATCTGCTCATTCTGGGATATATCCTAGGATACTTCGGGAGACAAGGGATGAGATTGCGGAGCCTTTAGCTTTGATCTTTGTGTCCTCACTGTCCACGGGGATTGTGCCAGAGGACTAGAGAGTGACGAATGTTGTTCCTCTCTTCAAGAAAGGAAATAGGAATTATAAGCCAGTTAGTCTTACTTCAGTGACGGTAAGTTAATGGAAAAGGTCCTGAGGTTTAGGATTTATGATCATTTGGAAAGATACAGTTTAATTTGGGATAGCAGCACGGTTTCATGAGAGATAAGTCTTGCCTCACAAATTTAATCGAATTCTCTGAGGAGGTAACTAAGTGTGTAGATGAAGGGAGAGCAGTTGATGTTGTATACTTTTAGTAAGGAGTTTGATAAGGTAGACACATGAAGAAAGTAAGGAAGTGTGGGATAGAAGGAAATTTGGCCGATTGGATAAGTAACTGGCTGTCTCATAGAAGACAGAGGGCGACGGTGGAGGGAAAATTTTCAGACTGGACGCCAGTTCCCAGCGGGTTTACCACAGGGGTCAGTGCTGGGTCCTCTGCTATTTGTCATTTTTATCAATGACTTGCAAGAGGGGGCTGAAGGGTGGGTTAGTAAATTTGCTGATGATGCCAAGATTGGTGGAGTAGTGAGTAGGATCCCTTAAAGATCAACAACGTCATCTATGTGCCGATCAACAAGAGATGGGTGAATCCTAAATGAGTATTTCTCATCAGTATTCACTCGAGAAAAGCATGGATGTTAGGGAACTTGGGGAAATAAATAGTGATGTCTTGCGCACTGTACATATTACAGAGAAGGAGGTGCTAGAAGTCTTAAAACTCATCAAGTAGATAAATTCCTGGGATCTGATGAAGTGTATCCCAGGATGTTGTGGGAGGCTGGAAAGGAAATTGCCGGTCCTCTAGCCGAGATATTTGAATCATCGATAGTCATGCGTGAGATGCCTGAAGATTGGAGAGAGGCAAATGTTGTTTCTTTGTTTAAAAAGGGCTGCAGAGAAAAGCCTGGGAACTGCAGATCAGTGAACCTTACGTCTATGGTGGGTAAATTGTTGAAAGATATTTGAGAGACAGGATCTACATCATTTAAAGATGTAAGGACTGATTAGGGACAGTCAGCATGGCTTTTTGAGTAGAAAACCATGTCTCACAAATTTAATTGATTAATTAAAGGGTTAACCAAGCAGGTAGATATGGATTTTAGCAAGGTCTTTGACAAGGTACCGCAGATTAAATCTCATGGGATCCAAGGTGAGGTATCTAAATGGATACAAAATTAGCTTCTTGACAGAAGCCAGAGGGTGGTTGTGGAGCATTGTTTTTCAAACTGAAGGCCTGTGACCAGTGGTGTGCCTCAGGGTCAGCGCAGGGCCCACTGTTATTTATTATTTATATTAATGATTTGGATGAGAATATAAGGGGCATGGTTGGTAAGTTTGCAGATGACACTAAGATTGGTGGCATAGTGAACAGTGAAGAAAGTTATTTCCAATTGCAACAGGATCCGCATTACCTCCCAACTCCTAAACTCAATTCCTCGATTGATGAAGGCCAGTACACCATATGCCTTCTTAACCACATCCTCTATTCGCGAAGCCAATTTGAGAGTCCTATGAACCCGGACCCCAAGATCCTTTTGATCTTCCACACTAAGAATTTTACCCTTAATATTATATTCCTTCATCCCATTTGACCTACCAAAATGTACCACCACACACTTATCTGGGTTGAAGTCCATCTGCCACTTCTCTGCCCAGTCTTGCACCCTATCTATGTCTCGCTGAAACTTCTGACATCCCTCCAGACTATCCAGAACACCTCTGACCTTTGTGTCATCGGCAAACTTACCAACCCATCCTCCACTTCCACATAAACAATGGCACAATGGTTAGCCTTGCTGCCTCACAGCACCAGGGACCCGGGTTTGATTCCTGGCTTGGGTCATTGTGTGTGTGTGGAATTTGCATGTTCTCTCCATGTCTGTGTGGGTTTCCTCTAGGTGCTCCAGTTTCCTCCCACAGTCCAAAGATGTGTCGGTTAGGTTGACTGGCCATGCTAAATTGACCTTAGTGTCAGAGGGAGGTTAGCAGGGTAAATGTACGGGTTTACGGGAATAGGGCCTGGCTGGAATTGTGGCCTACGTGGATTCAATGGGCCAAACAGCCTCCTTCTGCCCTGTTTGGATTTTATGAAAATGCTGGAAATCTGAAATGAAATAAATAATCTGACAAAAGGTCATCAGCGTGAAACATGAATTCATCATCTGGCCAGCTAAATATTCTCAGCGTTATATTTCCCAATTGTTATCCAATAACCAAAACCTTCAGCACAGGCTGAGCCATGTCGCTGCTGATTTGCTGAGTAGTTTAAACAAATAGATTGATTGGTAAAAGGTTTTTGCTTCAATTAGAAATAAGGATGTCTGAAATAACTTCAAATGATTGGTTCTGCTTGAACTGTAATAAACACAAGTGTGTGCAACATTCCTGAATCATTCATGAGGACAAGTACATGATCCAGGTTCACTGACAAGAATCTCTCTCAGAGACAGCATGAGGAGAGAGTCACTTGCATAGTAATTGCTTCCTGAGCTTTCAACATTTTCAATGTTATTCACCTGAAAAAGTGATGTGATTGCTCACATTTTAATAAGTGGGCTGTTAAATAATTATTAGATTTTTAAGTGAGCAGAATTTTAAAACTTACTTGGCTCAACGCCAATCTTGGATGGACTGAAATTTCATTTCACTAAAATCAGTCATTTGCAAGGACAGAATTTCAGTATTGCTGAAAGAAGGTATTTTGTTAAAGCTTTTCACTTTAGAACAAAGAACATAGCATAGTACAGATCCTTCAGCCTTCGATGTTGTGCCGAGCTTTGTCCAAACCCAAGATCAAGCTATCCCACTCCCTATCATTCTGGAGTGCTCCATGTGCCTATCCAATAATTGCTGAAAGTTCCTAAAGGGTCCGACTTCATTATCCCAGTAGAGTGTATTCCACAACCCAACCACTGTCTGAGTAAAGAATTTACCTCAGACATCCCTTCTATTTCTCCCACCATGAACCTTATAGTTATGCCCCCTAGTAACAGCTATATATACCTGAGGAAATAATCTCTGCACGTCCACTCAATCAATCCTCCTCATCATCTTATAAACCTCTATTAAGTTGCCTCTCATCCTCCTCCGCTCCAAAGAGAAAAGCCCCAGCTTTCTCAACCTTTCCTCATAAGACCTACCCTCCAAACGAGGCAGCATCCTGGTAAATCTCCTCTGCACTCTCTCCAATGCTTCCACATCCTTCTTATAGCAAGGTGACCAGAACTGCACACAATATTCCAAATGTGGTCTCACTAAGGTCCGGTACAGTTGCAGCATAATCCCACGACTCTTAAACTCAAACCCCCTGTTAATAAACACTAACACACTACAAGCCTTCTTCACAGCTCTATCCACTTGAGTAGCAACCTTCAGAGATCTTTTGAACTCACCAGGACAATCACAAAAATACCAATGTTAGGGGAAAGAAGAACATTATCCTGTGTGAGAAGAGTGATTAGTTTGCAAGTGGACTCTGATTGGTAGAGGTGTTGCCATGGAGAATGCACCAGTTCACTATCAATTTCAATCTATAGCCATTCAGATAATAATCTGTCTTCCTATTATTGCTACCAAAGTGGATAATCTCACATTTATCCACATTGTACTGTATTTGCCATGTACATATCCACTCACTCAACATGTCTCAATCACACTGAATTATCATGCATTCCCCTCAAAGTGCACCCTCTCACCCAATCTCACCTTTCAACAGCACCTTCCAACCCTGAACCTCTCCCACTATGTTGACTGATCCTTACTCTGCTGTGTTTCCCTGAAAGGCACATTACACCTCAGCCAACTAGAAGGACAAGGGAAGAGACACCTGGGAATGCCACTACCTGGAGGTTCACCTCCAACTCACTCGCCATCCTGACTTGGAAATATATCGCTGTTCCTTCACTGTCGCTGGGTCAAAATCCTGGAACTCCCTCCCGAACAGCACTGTGGGTGTACCTACACTATATGGTCTACAGCAGTTCAAGAAGGCAGCTCACCACCACCTTCTCGAGGGTTACTAGGAATAATTAATAAATGATGGCCAGCCAGGGACACCCACATATTGTAAAAGATTGAAAAGAAAATTACATCTTTGAAGCATGTCATAAATAAATCCAAGGTTTTTGATTCTCTTTCTCGAAATAACTGATGCGACTGTTAAAATCCACTTGCTGCTTCTCTGAATAAACCTTTGGCAGAGATAGTGAGCAGAATAAATGCAGCGTCAATAATCAGAATCTACTGGAATGTGGCAGCAACTTGGTTTCAAAATCAACTGCCAAGAAAATCCAAATTAGAAAACCCGAGTCAACAGGCAAAGATTAAAACTGTTCTCAGGAAACTCCCATCTTAATTTAAATTATTCAATAACATCACAAACTCTTCCTTCAGTTCCAGACGTTTGAACTGATTAAAATTTATAAATTCCATCGGTTGTGTATTAATGAATAAATATCACCAGAATCAATTAAATTCCCTCACTTCAATCAGCACAGTGACACAGTGGTTAGCACTGCTGTCTCACATCGCCAGGGACCCAGCTTCAATTCTAGCTTTGGTATCGAGGGAGTATAACAAAGGTTTACCAGGCTGATTCCTGGGATGGCAGGTCTGTCATATCAGGAGAGATTAAGTGGGTTAGGATTATATTCACTGGAGTTTAGAAGCGTGAGAGGGGATCTTACAGAAACTTATAAAACTCTGACAGGGTAGATTCGGAAAGAATGTTCCCAATGGTGGGGGGGATCCAGAACTAGCACAGAAACATAGAAAATAGCAGCAGGAGGAGGCCATTCAGCCCTTCAAGCCTGTTACACCATCCATTTTGATCATGGCTGATTATCAAATTCAATATCCTGATCCCTTCCTTCCCCCCATTTCCCTCAATCCCTTTAGCCCCAAGAGCTATATCTAATTTCTTCTTGAAATCAGACATTTTGGTTTCAACTATATTTTACGGGAGTAAATTCCACACATTCACCACCCTCTCGATGAAGAAATTTCTCCTCCCCTCAGTACTAATAGATTTACCCCTTTCTCCTGCAACTATTCAGCCCTGCCCCACAGGGATACAGTGACCTGACAGCATTGTCTCTCCTGCTGGGAAAATCAGACTGAGCAGCGGGAAAACCAGACTGGTTTCCTCATCAGAGACAGTGTGTTGAGGAAATATTGGAAAACTCTTGCCTGTTAACTAGATATCTCTCTCCACTGATGCTGCCTGGATCGATTACCAGCCCTACCCGCTCCCCCCACCAATGGCCCGCAGAGTGGCAGTGGATCCCTCTGCCCCTCCCAAATCAGAGATCCATATATACACACCGACCTCCCCACCAACCCAGAGTTATATCTTACCCGCCTCCCCCCCACCCCCCCACCCCCAACCCCCCAGCCTCCACCGCCCCCACTAGATGATGATCTGGCTCACTCCTCCCCTTCCCCAGAGAATGGTCCAGCCTGAGTCTCCCTCCCCTTCAGAGATACATCTGACCCACCTCCTCCTCCTCCCCCCAGCAACCAGACAACAATGTGACCTCACTCCCCTGCTCCCCCCTCCAACCAGCGACTGATCTGACCCATCTCCTGCCTCCCCCTCCCCTCACGCCCACCCCCTCCCAGAGGATGATTTGGGTCAGGGAGCTGTTGCAGACTCTGAATCCGTTTTGGAGGTTCCCCTGCAAAATAAAAATCAGTTTGGGATTTTTATTTAGCAGGTCACTCCCAGCACAGATCCGGAACGGACTAGGAGACGGTAAAGTGGGATTTGGTGGGAGAGTTGGGCGCACAGTTTATTAAATCGATTTAAATGATAATGTATTAAATGGTTGGGCCAGTTGATTCAGGCCCAAAACAGGTGTCGGTAAAACCGCAATCTGCTCGGATTCCGCTGCAGATCTCATTAAAGGCCCAACTCCTGAATTTACCGCAATTTTGTGCCTGAAAATAGGGACAAATTGTTGGTAAAATCGAGCCCCAAGCTACAGGTATTTGGATGTGAGAGATATTTGGGGACAGCAGCTGCGGTTGGCCATAAAATGTTCATTTCAGAATGATAAAGCTTGGCAATGTGAGGACAGACTGAAAAATCTGGCAGCATTCAGGAGAATTCAATCTAACTTGCAAATGAACTGTGTATTTAACTCTCAGTTTAATTTATTAAATTAAGAGTTTTAGACTGCCGGGCTATCTAAATGGATTACATACATAATGAAGCACATGGAGAAGGAAGAGGAAGAAATAAAGATTGTGAGTGAATGGAGTCTGCCTCTGCTAATGTTTCTCAATGCAGAACAAGAGAAAACAACAACTTACATCTATATAGCACCTCTAATTTAATGAAACCTTCCCGTGGCCTTTTACAGGAGCTTGAGAAAGCACAATCTAATACTGAGACACGGTCAGGGAGATTCAGCACTGAAAGCATTCTTCCTGCTTGTATCACAGAGCATCCCTGCTCTGCCCAAGACCACAAGGAATTACAAAAGGTTGTGAATGCAGCCCAGCGCATCACACAAACTAGCCTCCCATCCACTTGACTCTGTCTACTCTTCCCGTTACCTCGGCAAAGCAGCAGCATAATTAAGGGCCTCAATTGCCTCAGATATTCTCTCTTCTTCCTTTGGGAAAACCCTTAAGAGTATTGATAGGCAGAGGGATCTGGGTGTACAGATACACAAATCACTGAAAGTGGCAATGCAGATGGAGAAGGTAGTCAAGAAGACATACGGCATGCTTGCCTTCATCAGCTGGGGCACTGATTTTAAAAATTGAGAAGTCATGTTGCAGCTTTATAGAACCTTAGTTAGGCCGCACTTGGAATATTGTGTTCAGTTCTGGTCACCACACTACCAGAAGAATGTGGAGGTTTTGGAGAGGGTACAGAAAGAAATTACCAGGATGCTGCCTGGTGTGGAGGGCATTAGCTCCAAGGAGAGATTGGAGAAACTTGGTTTGTTCACTACAGCGAAGGAGGTTGAGGGGCGACCTGATACAAATCTACAAGATTATGAGAGGCATGGACAGAGTGGATAGTCAGAAACTTTTTCCCAGGGTGGAAGAATTACTAGGGGGCACAGGTTTAAGGTGCAAGAGGCAAGGTTTAAGGAGATGCACAAGGCAGATTTTTTACACAAAGTGGGTGCCTGGAACTCATTGATGGGGAAGGTAGTGGAAGCAGATATGGTAGTGAGTTTTATGGACCATCTTGACAAATACATGAATGAGATGGGAATAGAGGGATATGGACCCGGAAGGATAGGGGGTTTTAGTTCAGTCGGGCAGCATGGTCAGTGCAGGATTGAAGGGCTGAAGGACCTGTTCCTGTGCTGTAATTTTCTTTGTTCTTTGAAAAAGATGTAGAAGTCTGAGGGGACATACTAATCAACTCAAGAACAGCTTCTTCCCTACTGCCATCAGACTTTTGAATGGACTTACTTGCATTAAGTTGATCTTTCTCTACACCCTAGCTATGACTGTAACACTACATTCTGCACTCTCTTCTTTCCTACTCTATGAATGGTATGCTTTGTTTGTATAGCACACAAGAAACAATACTTTTCACTCTATGTTAATACATTACAATAGTAAGTCAAATCAAATCAAAATCTTCAAGTCAATGACTAGTGTTGGTCAAAGAAGTCAATTTTTGGAATGTCTTAAAGTAGGAAAGTGGTGTGGTTGGCTCAAATGGGTTCAGCAGGGAATTTCAGAGATTGGAGCCAGGCAGATGAAGGTACGGCCCCCAGTGATAGAGCGATGGGTTCAGAGATTCTCAATAGAACAGAATTTGATGGTTAGATGATCAGAGACTCAGAGGTGTAGAAGATTGAGATAGGGAGGAGGCAAGATGTCAGTAAAAAACACCTCCAGCCTGCAATGAAATCTAATGTTTTATCGAATCTCTTTCCTGCTTTTCACTGTGACCTGGATGCTCTCCTCAGTATGGCCCCACATCGAGCAGAGCTGTTTGTGGGAGCTCCAGGGAATTCCATTCAATCCCCCTTCATAGAAACCCAGGAATCAGAGACAACAGAGCCAACGCTTCCAAGGATCATCCAGACTGGAAACATTGGCTCCATTCTCTCTGCACAGATGCTGTCAGACCAGCTGAGATTTTCCAGCATTTTTTGTTTCAGATTCCAGTATTTGCAGAATTCTGCATTTAACCCAGAAATCCTTCTTGTAATAAAAGCCAACACATTACTTATTGACTTTATTACTTGCTGTTCCACATGCTATTCTGCTGAGTTTAGAGTGATCATTTTCTCTGCCCAACTGAACTTGGTTGCTTGTCCTGATGGCAGGATTGTAAACTCAGTAAGAATTGAGGATAATTATCAAAGTGACTCACTGTCACACAGAGGCTAGGTTTGGCTGCAGGCTGGCACAGCACTGAAGGATGCTTACTGCCAAAGGTATGGAATTTTGATTGAAGTGTTAGACTAGAGGCCAAACCAAGAAGATGATCTGCACTCCTATAGCACCTTTAACAACCTGAGCACTTTGCTGCCATTTAAATACTTGCAGTCACTGTTGTAATGCAGGAAATTTACACACAGCAAGATCCCATAAAGAGCAAAGGGATAATGACCAGTTGTGTTCAGGATGCTGAGCATAATTCCCTTGTTCAAAATAGTGGCTGCAGCATCTCATATATTCACTGGAAAGGACAAATTTGGCCTTAATGTAATACCTCATCTGAAAGATGATATCTCTGACAGTGCAGCACTCCCTCAGCACTGACCCTCTGACAGTGCGGCACTCCCTCAGCACTGACCTTCTGACAGTGCGGCACTCCCTCACCACTGACCCTCTGACAGTGTGGCACTCCGTCAGCACTGACCTTCTGACAGTGCGGCACTCCCTCAGCACTGACCCTCTGACAGTCCGGCACTACCCCCTCAGCACTGCCTCTGACAGTCCGGCACTCCCTCAGCACTGACCCTCTGACAGTCCGGCAACTCCCTCAGCACTGACCCTCTGACAGTCCGCACTCCCTCAGCACTGACCCTCTGACAGTGTGCACTCCCTCAGCCTCGACCCTCTGACGTGCGGCACTCCCTCAGCACTACCTTCTGACATGCGGCACTCCCTCAGCACTGACCCTCATGACAGTCACGGCACTCCCTCGCCTGACTTTCTGATAGTGCGAGTGCTCCCCACAACTCAGGACTGCACCGAAATGTCAGCCTGGATTAGTAGGCAGTCAAGTCGATAATGTTGTTAAGAAGCATATGGAGTCCAATTAGCTTTTATTGGTAGGGGATTGATTTCGGAGCCGCAACGTCATGTTGCAACTGTAAAACTCTGTGCTGCCGCACTTGGAGTATTGTGTGCATTTCCTGGTCCCCATATAGAAGATGTGGGCATTGCAGAGGGTACGAGGAGTTTACCAGGATGTTGCCTGGTATGGAGGGCAGAGTCTATGGATAGGCTAGGGAATTTGAGGTTGTTTTCGTTAGAGGAGAATGCTAAGAAGGAGACCTTACGAACATATAAGAAATATTAGAGGTTTAGTAGGGTGACATTGATAGCCTTTTTCCAAGATGGAGAAAGCTACAACATGCCTCCTTTTAACGAACAACCTCAATCCCTCAGCCTCTCTCATAAACAGCCCTCCATACATGCAACTCCTGGTAAACCTCCTCTGTAACCTCCCAATCCTCCACATCTTTCTTATAATGTGTAGACCAGACTGCACACATACTCCAAGTGCGGCCGCACTAGAGTTTTGTACAGTTGCAACATGAAGTTGCGGCTCCGAAATTCAATCCCCCTACCAAATAAAAGCTAAGACTCCATATGCCTTCTTAACAACCTTATCGACTTGACTGCCTACTTTCAGGGATCTATGCACAAATACATCAAGATCCCTCTGTTCATTAACACTATTAAGAATCCTACCATTAGCCCTATACTCTACACATTTATTATTCCTGCAAATAATAAATGGGTTCTTTATCCAAAGGGTGGTTCGGGAGTGGAATGCCCTGCCTGCAGCAGTTGTAGATGCGCCAAGTTTGGTGGCGTTTAAGAGGTTAGTTGATAAGTATATGGAAGAGAAGGGAATGGTTTAGTTTGGAGGGGCATTGCTTTTTATATTGGTCGGCGCAACATCGAAGGCCGAAGGGCCTGTTCTGTGCTGTAATGTTCTATGTTCTATGTTCTATGATTATATCACTGTCCTTTTCCAAAAAGATAAATTCTTACTTAATCCACTAAAATATTGTATTTGGTGCCAAATACGTGACAACAAAAGGCCACCAAACAGAAATACAATGAAATGTATTTTCACAATGAAATAGTGAGAAAAGATCACTTTTAACCAATAAAGAACAAAGAGCAGTACAGCACAGGAACAGCCCCTTCGGCCCTCCAACTCTGCACTGATCAGGATTCCTGCCTAAACTAAGACCGTATTCACTTACAGACTTTGTATCCTTCCATTCCCATCCTATTCATCTACTTGTCTAGTTGTCCCTTAAATGCCGCTATTGTCCCGGCTCCCACCCCCTCCTCGAGTAGCATGTTCCATGTTCCAGTAACAATCCCAAATAAACTGAAATCTCAATAAACTAAACACAATTGAATAATGGAGCATGAATCATGTCAATGTTTCAGAGAGGCTATAAGTTTCATTTTATTAGGGGTGGGGGGCACTGGGAGAGTGAGGTGACTTTCACAAATATTTTCACTCTGTGTGTGAAAAACCTGCCTCACACATCTCCTCGAAACGTTTCCCCTTAAACCTATGTCTCCAAGTACTTGTGTTTTCCACTCTGGGAAAGAGCATCTGACTATCCACTCTGTGCTTGCCTCTCATAATCTTGTAAACCTCTTTCAGGTCACCCTCAACCTCTGTCATTCTAGTGAGAACAAACCGAGTTTATCTAACCTCTCCTTATAGCTAATCCCTTCAGACCAGGCAACATCCTGGTAAATCTCTTCTGTTCCTCAATCAATTATTTTTGAATACCCTTGTTGCACAAAGTGTCAAAGTCAAAGTGACCCTAAAGGTTTATTTTTATTCAAAGATACATCTCGAGCAGTACAAACACCCTCAGCTACAGGCCACATCATTACGTAAAGCTGGTGCTGCTACTCAATAAATTTACCAGGTAATTTATGCTTTACAATTCCATTAAATTGTAAATAAATATTGGAATCGATTTTGTTGCCCTTCTTTAATATTTGATTCTTCCTACGACGGTGCAAACAATACAAAAATACAGTTAATCCAGTAAGAGATTATTGCAATAATGGAAAATCCTTGGGGTTTATACAATTGCCCAACTCAATCAACTTAATGAGGCGCAACTTCTGTTTCTGAGAAACACACTGGGTAACCTCCAAAAACCTGTGCTCCAAATGTTTATGAATAATATTTTATACTTTATCTAATATCTGTCCTAAACTGAAGTTAAACTAACAAGGTCTATGGGGTCCAACTTCTTTTTGTTTAAATTATACCACCCCAGGTTCCATTCCACAAGAAACAAACTCAATCAAAATATCAACCAAGTGCTCCCTCACACATTAATAACGAATAAACTGGACAGGAGGCCACTCGGTACATCGTTATCTGGATGGCTCTTTGAAAGAAGTATTCAATTAGTCATACTCACCTGCTCATGCTCCATTTTCCACAATTTCTTTCTCCTTTAAATATTTACCCAGTTTCCTTTCAAAGTTACTCTTGAACCTGTTTCTATCGACTCTCTCAGCGAAGTAGAAATGGTCGAGCGATTCAAGTTTTCAAGTTGGTATTCAGAATCATCAACATCCTGCCCTGTGCCCCCCCCCACCGCCCCCACATGCCAACACTATAGTCAAGAAAGCCCATCAAAGCATGTAGTTCCTCGCAGTGCTGCTCTGATTGCACAGTGCGTGCTGCCTGATTGTGAGGAGTGTGTGTGGAGTTGGGTGAAAATAGGAAGTAAAGTGAAACAGGCAAGAGAGGTTACAAGGCAGAGAGCTGATTGGTCAATAAGTGTTTTTTTTCTTCTTGGCATTGTAACTGTTGCCCACAACTGTAAGTGTCCCTGTGTCGTTTCTGTGGTTTATAGTTTGAAAAGGTTATATTCGGTAGTAACAAGGAGCAGGAAAGAAGAGCCCTAGAAAATTGTACGTATCTAAAATAAAACATCTGCCAAAGTTTAATTTAAAGGGGCAAGACGCGACAGGAGAACTCCAAGCCGTGATTTGCTCTTCTTGCTCCACGTGGGAAGCTGGGGACAGTTCCAGACCCCTGCATCAGCATATGGTATAACTCCTGAAAGCACGTGTTTCACAGCTGGAGCAGCAGCTGGAGACACTGTGGAGCATCCGTGAGTCAGAGAGCATCTTGGATAGCACGGATAGAGAGTGGTCACACTGCAGGCTCAGACTCCACAGGCAGGAAGGGAATATCCAGGGGTATCAGACTGTTCAGAGGGATCGACAGGAAGGTAAGGGGGAAGTGATGCAGCTCTGATATTTAAGGATGATAGCAGGGCAGTAGTGAGAGATAATATAGGTTTACAGGTCAAATCTATTTGTGTGGAAATTAGAAATAGTAAAGAGATAAAATCACTGATAGGTTTAGTTTATAGGCTGCCAAATAATAACACCATGATGGGGCAAGAAATGCACAAAGAAATAATTGATGCATGTAAAAATGGTACAGCAATTATCATGGGGGATTTTAATCTATATGAGGAAGTGCATTGGATGTGGTTTATATGGACGTTTATATTATATGGACGCAAGACGTTTGATAAGTTCCCCTATGCAAGCCTTCTTGAGAAGGTGAGAGGACATGGGATCCAAGGGGCTTTGGCCTTGTGGATCCAGAACTGGCTTGCCTGCAGAAGGCAGAGAGTAGTTGTGGATGGGTCTTTTTCTGCATGGAGGTCAGTCACCAGTGGAGTGCCCCAGGGATCTGTTCTGGGACCCTTGCTGTTTGTAATTTTCATAAATGACCTGGATGAGGAAGTGGAGGGATGGGTTAGTAAGTTCACCAACGATACAAAGGTTGGTGGTGTTGTAGATAGTCTGGAGGGATGTCTGAAGTTGCAGCGGGACATAGATTGGATGCAAGACTGGGCGGAGAAGTGGCAGATGGACTTCAATGCGGATAAATGTGTAGTGGTCCATTTTGGCAGAACCAACGGGATGAATGAGCACACTATCAAAGGTAGGAGTCTTAGCTGTGTTGAAGAGCAGAAGGATCTTGGGGTCCAGGTCCATAGGACTCTTAAATTGGCCTTGCAGGGTGGAGGATGTGATCAAGAAGGCGTATGGTGTACTGGCCTTCATTAATCGAGGGATTGAGTTTAGGAGTCGGGAGGTAATGCTGCAACTTTATAAGACCCTTGTCAGACCCCACGGAGTACTGTGTGCAGTTCTGGTCGCCTCACTATAGGAAGGATGTGGAAGCTATTGAGAGGGTGCAGAGGAGATTTACAAGGATGTTGCCTGGATTGGGAGACGTGCCTTATGAAAATAGGTTGAAAGAGCTAGGTCTCTTCTCCCTGGAGAGATGAAGGTTGAGAGGCGACCTGATAGAGGTTTATAAAATGTTGAGAGGGATAGGGTGGATTCTCGGAGGCTATTTCCCCGAGCTGAAATGGTCACTACGAGAGGACACAGGTTTAAGGTACTGGAAAGCAAATACAGAGGAGATGTTAGGGATAAGTTTTTCACTCAGAGGTGGTGAGTGAATGGAATCGGCTGCCATCAGTGGTGGTCGAGGCGAACTCGCTGGGGTCTTTTAAAAGACTTCTGGATGAGTAAATGGAAACTAATGGGATTGGGGGTTATAGATAGGTCTATGGCTTGGTAGGTATAGATGTGATCGGAGCAACTTGTGGGCCGAAGGGCCTGTTTGTGCTGCAGTGTTCTATGTTCTATGTTCTAAATGAGAAAATGGCTGAGGTATTGAACAGATATTTTGTGTTGGTCTTTACAGTGAGACACAATTAACATGCTAAAAGTTGATGACAGGAAGACTATGGCAGGTGAGGACCTAGAAACTATCATTATCACGAAAGAGGTAGTGTTGGGCAAGTTAATGGGGCTAAAGGTAAATAAGTCTCCTGGTCCTGATGGAATGCATCCCAGGGTACTAAAAGAGATGGTGGAAGAAATAGCAAATGCACTAGTGGTAATTTACCAAAATTCACTGGACTCTGAGGTGGTTCCCGCAGTTTGGAAAACATCAAATGTGATGCCACCGTTTAATAAAAGAGGTAGACAAAAGTAACTATAGGCCGGTTAGCTTAACTTCTGTAGGAGGGAAAAAACTTGAATCTATCATCAAGGAACAAATAGTGAAACATCTGGATTGTCCCATTGGTAAGATGCAGCGTGGGTTCATGAAGGGCAGGTCATGTTTGACTAATTTGGTGGAATTTTTTGAGGATATTAATGTGCAGTGGACAATGGGGAACCTGTGGATGTGGTGTATCTGGGTTTCCAGAAGGCATTTGACAAGATGCCACACCAAAGACTGCTACATAAGATAAAGGTGTACAGTGTTATGGGTAATGTATTAGCATGGATAGAGGATTTGTTAACTAACAGAAAGCATAGAGTGGGGGTAAATGAACATAGAACACTACAGCACAAACAGGTCCTTCGGCCCACAAGTTGTGCCGATCATATCAGTACCTACCAGGCCATAGAACTATCTGTAATTCCCAATCCCATTATATCTCATGTACTCATCCAGAAGTCTCTTAAAAAACCCCAGTGAGTTCGCTCCTACCGTCACTGAAGGCAGCTGATTCCATTCACTCACCACCCTCTGAGTGATAAACTTACCTCTAACATCTCCTGCGTGTGTTTCTGGTTGGCAATCAGTGACTAGTGATGTGCCTCAGAGATCAGTGTTGGGACCACAATTGTTTACAATTAACATTGATGATTTGGAATTAGGGACCAAGTGCAGTGTGTTAAAATCTGCAGATGACACTAAGATCAGTGGAAAAGCAAAGTGTTCAGAGAATGTTGAAAGTCTGCAAAGGGATATAGATAGTTTAAGTGAGTGGGTGAGGATCTGGCAGATGGAGTACAATGTTGGTAATGTGAGGTCATCCATTTTGGTAGAAATAGCAATAAAATGGACTATTATTTAAATGGTAAAAAATTGCAGCATGCTGCTGTGCAGAAGGATCTGGGTGTCCTTGTGCAAGACTCACAAGGAGTTGGTTTGCAAGTACAGCAGATAATTAAAAAGGCAAATGGAATTTTGTCCTTCATTGCTAGAGGGATGGAGTTTAAAAAGAGTGAGGTTATGTTGCAGCTGTATAAGGTGCTGGTGAGGCCACACCTGGAGTACTGGGTACAGTTTTGGTCTCCTTACTTGAGAAAGGATAGACTGGCACTGGAGGGGGTGTAGAGGAGATTCACTAGGTTAATTCTGGAGTTGAGAGGATTGGTTTATGAGGAGAGACTGAGTAGATTGGGGCTATATTCATTGGAATTCAGGAGAATGAGAGGAGATCTTTTTGAAACATATAAGATTATGAAGGGAATCGATAAAATAGAAGCAGGGAAATTGAAAATATTGGTAGGTAAAACTAGATCTGGGGGCATGACCTCAAAATAAGGGGGAGCAGAATTAGGACTGAGTTGAGGAGGAACTTCTTCACACAAAGGGTTGTGAATCTGTGGAATTCCCTGCCCAGTGAAGCAGTTGAGGCTCCCACATTGAATGTTTTTAAGACAAGGATAGATAAATTTTTGAACAGTGAAGGAATGTTAATTCTTTACTCAAAGAGTGATTGGGGAGTGGAATGCCCTGCCTGCAGCTGTTGTAGATGCGCCAAGTTTGGTGGCGTTTAAGAGGTTAGTTGATAAGTATATGGAAGAGAAGGGAATGGTTTAGTTTGGAGGGGCATTGCTTTTTATTTCGGTCGGCACAACATCGAAGGCCGAAGGGCCTGTTCTGTGCTGTATTGTTCTATGTTCTATGTTCTATGAATTAAGGATGATGGTGAGCGGGTGGGTAAGTGGAGCTGAGCCCACGAACAGATCAGCCATGATCTTATTGAATGGCGGAGCAGGCACGAGGGGCCGAATGGCCGAATCCTGCTCCTAGTTCTTATGTTCTTGTTGAGAATGAGGAAATTTGGCATGCCAGTTATGACTCTCACCAACTTTTACACGGGATTTAATGGGATTGGGAGTTGCAGATAGTTGTGTGGCCTGGTAGGAACTGATATGATTGGCACAACTTGTGGGCCGAAGGGTCTGTTTGTGCTGTAGTGTTCTATGTTCTATGTTCTATGTACCACAGAAAACATTTTTTCTAGTTGTATCACAGCTCATATGGCTTCTGTTCTAATCAAGACCCCAAGAAACTACAAAGGGTCGTAAACATAGCCCAATCCATCATGCAAACCAGCCTCCCATTCATTGACTCTGTCTTCCTGCTGCCTCAGAAAAGCAACCAGCATAAGTAAAGACTCACACACCCCAAACATTCTCTCTTTCTTCTTCCATCAGGAAAAAGATTCAAAACTCTGAGGTCATGTACCAAGTGACTCAAAAGCAGCTTCTTCCTTGTTGCTGTCAGACTTTTGAATGGACCTACCTTATATGAAGTTGATCTTTCTCTACTCCCTAGACTGTAACACTACATTCTGCACTTTCTCCTTTCCTTTGCTATGAATGGTATGCTTTGTCTGTATAGTGCGCAAGAAACAATACTTTTCACTGTATGTTAATATATGTGACAATAATAAATCAATTGAAATAAAAAAACAAATCAAATCAATCCTAGTTTATGAATTTGGCTAAAGTCTCTCGCCCCGGTACCATTTCAACAAGTCTCCTTTGCATTTTCATCAAAGCCTTAACATGTTTCCTACTTTAAAGTGAATAGAACGGGACAAAATATTCCACCTGAGGCCATCATTCCAGGAAGGATAGAATAAGATTCTGCAGCAATGTTTATAATAATTTGTTCTTTCATAGAATATTCAATACAAGACATCCCAATATTTTACCAGCCTCTCAAGTGTTGCACTTAGAATTGACTAATTCCAACTAAATATCTATCAGACTAGAATAGTTTTATTGTCCTTGATAGATTCAAATATTTTTTATTTAACTCAGCTATCATTTTCTCCTGTGTTTTATAATCTAGTGCAACGAGACCTTGAAGTCCTCATACATCAGTTGCTGAAATTAGGTGCGCTGGTACAGCAGGCAGTAAAGATGGCAAATGGTATGTTGGCCTTCACAGCGAGAGGATTTGAGTTAGGGATAGGGATGTTTTGCTGCAATTGTACAGAGTGTTGGTGAGGCCACACCTGGAGTATTGTGTACAGTTTTGGTGTCCTCGTCTGAGGAAGGATGTTCCTTGCTATAGAGGGAGCGCAGCGAAGGTTTACGAGGTTGATTCCTGGAATGGCAGGTCTGTTATATGAGGAGAGACTAAATTGGTTAGGATTATATTCACTGGAGTGAGAGGAGATCTCACTGAAACTTACAAAATTCTAACAGGGTTAGACAGGATAGATTCAGAAAGAATGTTCCCAATGGTGGGGGAGTCCACAACTAGGGGTTTAAGGGGTAAACTTTTTAGAACTGAGGAGAAATTTCTTTACCCAGAGGATGGTGAATGTATGAAATTCGCTCCCACAGAAAGTAGTTGAGGTCAAAACATTGTCTGATTTCAAAAAGAAATTAGATAGAGCTTTTGAAGTTAAAGGGATATGGGGGGGTGGGGGGAGGTCGCGGAAGAGGGGGTCAGGATATTGAATTTATGATCAGCCATGATCAAAATGAATGGTCGAGTAGGCTCGAGGGGCCGAATGGCCTATTCCTGCTTCTAGTGTCGATGCTTCTATGTTTCTATATTCTGGTTCCAGATTAATAGTTATTTCAGATCATCACTGAAAAATATTTTATCATTAAAGTCAAACATTTTCTCTTAGCTTTTCTTATTCTGCTTTTACTTCATTTTCAATTTATTTTCTGTATCCTCTAAAATCTTTGATCTTTTGTTAATTGAACAGTATCTTTTTTTCTAACTTATTTACGACAAATCTTCCTTATTCAAATTTCATTTCAGCCCCACTTTTATCTATTGCTTAGATTCATCAACATAGTTGTTTGTTTATTCAGCATCTCAAACTATAGAATTAACTTTCTCTCTACGCACCCAAATCTTTCTTTCATGTATAAATGTTCCTTTTCTCTTATCCCTGTGTTACACTCATTTCTTCACCTATCACTAATATCACAATGATCACTATTATCCAGAGATTCACCAACATCTAGTTACACCTGAGGCTCTAAGATCAAACCAGTAAATCTCAGAAATGCTACCTGCCTCCCTTATACCGTTGGCTAACACTCCATCTAGGGATGGACAATCAATGCCAGTGACACCAACATTCCTGAATTATTTTCTCCATTTCCTGTCCCATTACAAAACGACAATTGACTGATAATTGAACCCTGACCTTACTACACACACAAATCAAGTGGGTATCCCAACGTCCTCCATCCATTAGATGGAGATTTGAAATCTCACTAGTCAATTAGATTTGTCTGAGTTTGTAATGCTCCCTCTTCCTTACAATGGACCTCCCCAGCAACACACAAAATCTTTTTACACATCTCAGATCCTCTTCAATTCTCAATCCTTTTAAAAAGAAAGCTACACTTCTCCTTTTACAACTAATTATTCCAAATGCATTGTTAATCCAAATCTCCTCCTCTGGTACAAGTTAGATCCACATTCTCCTTGCAGCATTCCGATTAGATCCACATACTCCCTGCACAATTCCGATTAGATCCACATACTCCCTGCATAATTCCGATTAGATCCACATACTCCCTGCACAATTCCGATTAGATCCACATTCTCCCTGCATAATTCCGATTAGATCCACATTCTCCCTGCAGCATCCCTTGAACTCCTGTCTTTTTTTTAAGTTGTTGCCTCTGCTTCCTTCAGTCTCGTGGGCAGCGAGTTTCAGGTCATCATCAATCTCTGCATAAAAACCTTCTTCCTCACTTTCCCCTGTATTCCTTGACCAAATCTGTGGTCCCAAATCCAAATCCCATTGGCAAGTGGGAAGAGATGGAGAATGCCAGAGAATATTCAGAATATAATCAACTCGATTATCAAACTATTCCAAATGTGAGTTAGGCAAAATATAAACAATCTGCAGCCATTTTAATCCTAGAAAATCATCGATACTGTGCACCATTCCCCTGCTCGTCACTGAAACTGAATCTGACATAAAATTGACACGATGCCAAAGAATGATCCACTGGGACAGGTGACCAAAAGCTCATTCACAGAAGTAGGTTTTAAGGAGCATAGAACATAGAACACCACAGCACAAACAGGCCCTTCGGCCCACGAGTTGCGCCGATCACATCTATACCTACCAAGTCACAGACCTATCTATAACCCCCATCCCATTCGTTTCCATGTACTCATCCAGAAGTCTCTTAAAAGACCCCAGCAAGTTCGCCTCGACCACCACCAATGGCAGCCGATTCCATTCACTCACCACCCTCTGAGTGAAAAACTTATCCCTAACATCTCCTCTGTATTTGCTTCCCTGTACCTTAAATCTGTGTCCTCTCGTAGTGACCATTTCAGCTCGGAGAAATAGTCTCTGAGAGTCCAAATCATCTTAAAGGAAGGGAGAGAGATGGTGGGGAGGGGAGGGATGGGGAGTGGGGAGGGGAGGGATGGGGAGTGGGGTGGGGAGGGTTGGGGAGTGGGGTGGGGAGGGTGGGGAAAGTTGGAGAGTGGGGTGGGGAGGGGTGGGAAGTGGGGGGGAAGGGTGGGGAAGGGTGGGGAGTGGGGCGGGGAGTGGGCGGGGAAGGGTGGGGAAGGTGGGGAGTGGGGCGGGGAGGGGTGGGGAAGGGTGGGGAGTGGGGCGGAGAGGGGTGGGGAAGGATTGGGCAGGGTTTCGGGAGGGAACTCAGTTGCAGTTCTATTGCCTATTACAATGTGTGGATTCATGAGGCAGATTCAAAGTGAATTAATCAGAACAAACCGAGCAGTGTCTGAATTCACTCAGTGTAATTGCAGAGACAGTGGAGGAAGCAAGCAACATAATTCTCCGCCAAACGAGATTGCGGCCTTTGTTATGAATTATACAAGAGAAAATCTGCAGGGCCCAACTTATCCCATTTAATACAGTGAGACAAAGCAAGCTGGATCCTTCTGTGTTACAGGAATAAGGTACTCATTGGTCAGAGATTCACTCTGATCCAAAAGCTGTCTCTGTCCCGATAATTCCCAATAGTCTATCCACATGAACTGAGAGAATAATTTAATGAGGTACAGTGTCATGGATTCAGTTGTTGGGTGATGGAAAACAATGATTGGACAATTCAAAAACACTTGCCTTTGGAATTGTTAGAGATGAAGATTGAGAAATAGTAAAAGCAAACTCACTAACTTCAAATTTAATCAACTTCTAAGCTGAAAACCTGAAAATGTCAATCAACAAATCTGTAATGCTGCAATTATTGCCATCTAACATCATCCGAGATAGTCCTTCTTCAATAGGCATGTTCTCTTGGACACATTTATATATTTATTCTTTCTGTACAAATTATCAGATTACATCATTTAGATTCTGTCTTGAGATGGTGTTTTGCAGCTTTGCTAATTCTTAAAGTTAATTTATTAGTCACAAGTAAGGCTTACCTTAACACTACAATGAAATTACTGTGAAATTCCCCCAGTCGCCACACTCTGGCGCCTGTTCAGGTCAATGTATCCTAACCAGCACGTGTTTCAGACTGTGGGAGGAAACCAGAGCGCTCAAGAAAACCCATACAGACATGGGGAGAATGTGCAAACTCCACACATTCAGTGACCCAAGCCATCATGTTATCCATTTTGTACATATATCTTTGGCATATTGATGCATGAACTCAGCAGGAAGAACTGATCCGTGACTCATTCAGGAAGTTAGCTATATTATTTAATTAAAAAGAAACTTATAATGCTGAAAGGTACAGCACCAAGTCTGAGGACTGGGATTGGTTAGAAACCAGCAAACCAAAATAAAATGGAACAAATAGAACGAGAGTAAACTAGTCAGAAATATAAATAAAGCAAGAGTTTCTAAATGGATATAAAAAGGAAGAGAGTAGCTAAAGTAAACATTGGTCTGGGGGTTATTGGTGAGAAGAGAATTATCATGAGGAATGAGGAGATGTGAAGGTAATGAATGGATATTTTGTGTCTGTCTCCACAGCAGCAGCTATCAAATTCGCACTGGTCAAAAATAGACAGAACTCGGCAGAAAGGGAGTCGGATTGTTCCAGACTTCAAGGATCATATTTTTATTGAACTTTTACATTTCAAGCTTCAGCCCATTTCTCTGTAATTTATGCATGACATAGAGTCATAGAGTCTTAGAGGTTTACAACAGGGAAACAGCCCTTTTTTTTAAACCCCTAAGCTAGTCCCAATTGCCCACATTTGGCCCATATCTCTCTCTACCCATCATATCCATGTAACTGTCTAAATGTTTTTTAAACTTGTACCCACCTCTACTACTACATCTGGCAGCTCATTCCAGAGACTCACTGTCTCTGTGTGAAAAAATTGCCCCTCTGCACCCTTTTGTATCTCTCCCCTCTCACCTTAAATCTATGCCCTCTAGTTTTAGACTCCCCTACCTTTGGGACAAGATATTGACTATCTCGCTGATCTGCGTCCCTCATTATTCCCCAGAAATGCTGAAGGGCCTGCAGTAGAGGAAGTTCCAAAGTTCATTGTGGCTTATTCTTCATTGTGAAAACATTTGAATGAAACAGAAATCCCAAACATAACTTAATGAGAATATTTTTCCAAAAGGAACTTTCAGAAATTTGTAAATAAAAAGTCCAGGAAGATAGCCTGGCTCCCTGCTACACCTGAGAACTGATCAGGAGGGGGTTATTAAGCCCCCTGCAGTTGTTGGCCATGCAGTGAGATCATGGCTAATTTTCCCTAGCTGCCACATTGTGAGATTCCCTCTCTGGACAAGTACAATTGGAACATTCTGGTGTTGGGGATGTGGCTGGATTTTGGGTGGAGGGTTTGACTGATGGGTTGAGGAGGTTTGTGTTTGTAGTTATTGGTGATAACTCACTGCTGCCCCATGTCGAGATTATCAGAACCACCAGGACACAGAAATAGAGGAACTCCAAAAGATTCCTTCTTTATAAAAAACCCCTGCAATTCCCCACTGAGCTCGAGGCAGCTGAGCGTAACAAGGGGATTTTAGTCGATAAAAGAAAAAGTTTTTTGTTGATATTATTCAGAGTTTAACTCGATGAAATGGTGATCTGCAATGTGCTGTCTGACAGACCGGTGGAAGCAGAATCAATAGAAACTTTCAAAAGGAAATTGGATAAAAATCTAAAGTCCAACAATGTGCAGGTGAAGTGGATTTCCATACTGAATTGTCCCTTAATGTCCCAATTAATTGAAAAACACCTTCAAAGATGGGTTGAATTGCCTGTTCTGTATCATTATACAAGTCTATGATATAGAGGTGGAAAATAAAAAGCAAAGTAACAACAGGTTATCCTCACTACAAGTTTGAGTTCAACCAAGTCTACAAGATAAGGAGACAGGATTGTAAAGTGAAATCTGGGAATATTTATTCCTACAAAAGACTGAAGTGCCAGAGATTGGCAGTGGGGGATAAACAGCAAGATTCAATATTAGGAGCAGCTGACAAGCAAGCAGAATGGATCCCAGAGATTGGGAATAGGGTCCAGGAGAAAGTTCCCATTGCTTGGAACTCTGAGGCTGTGTTAATATTGGAGGCAGATTAAACTGTGTTGGAGAGTTTAGTGAGGTATGGAATCAGGGCAAATAACTGTGAATCTCACTATCTGGTCAGATTGAATGTAAATATTTGGCCAATGCAAATACTGCACCAGGGGGACAGAAATTCCTTTGTGTTTCTTTTTAAAAAAGAAAAATCATTTAAATTTCATGAGCCATTATCCTGTTAACTGTCACAGCCCTTGAGCTACAGAGTAACTGAGAATCTAAACAGGGTCTGTGTGATTTCCTTATTCATTTCTAAAGGATTACACGGTATCTTATCCAGTCCCTGAGCCTTGCAGCTGCCACAAGCGTGAGCTTTGAATTGAGGAAATTTAACCAGATTTGTCTGATTTCATGCAGCTTTAACTGGTCGTAGGATTTGATGTGAGCCGTGTGTCCTTTGGGCGTCAGGATTTCTGGTCATTTAGGCTTGGAAGATCCCAGTGGATCTTTATATTCCGAGCTCTGGCTCAGCGATTGCCTTCCCAAACTCCAAATCAGATCACCCATAACCTGAATGGCAGCTCACTCCCCCAGAAAATCAGCATCACCCAAATGGCTGGAAGAAATATCCCAAATTAACTGTCTCTGCTCAAATCATGTCTTCAGCTTTCTGCAGTGTTTAACTTTAAACATGCACAATTCCTTGTTATTGTGCCTTCTCTGTTCCTCCCTCTGCTGCAGATCTCCTTTATCTGGTCACAGGCTAACCTCCTCCTGACTGGGTTTCACTCCCTGGTTCAGAAATATCTGCCCATAGATCACTCTTTATTCTCAAAAATTACAAATGATTGCTGCACAACTAAAATAAACTCTTCAAAGTCCTTTTCAATGAAATAAATACAGTTTTGATAAATACAGATTCCGTAGATAATATTTAAAAATTACAAAGGATCCTCATTCTGCTCCTTCAGAGGTCAAAATGCTTTGAGTTGGGTTGGAGGCAATGCACGTCTAAAGACCAGCACCATTAATGGGGTGAATGGCCTCAGATTATTGCAGCCTGTACAGTAAGGATGCTAGTAAATTATTTAGGGGATTTATTAGCTGATCTAATTAATCACAACATTCCTCATTCTTCAATTTACCAACATGGCGGAATTTAGGACAAAACTTTCAAATCGATTCCTGAGGGGAGGGGTTGTCAGGAGGATGATGGAAAACGGTGTTGGTTGAGGTGAAATGTCTGGTGTAAAATTTATGACAAATTGAGCAGAATTCACCCAGACAGAGAGATGAGGGTGCGTGGACAGACGCAGATCGAGAGGGAGACAAACCGAGATGGATACATTTCCCAGCCTGAAGATTGCAGACACAGTATTGGTTAGAGGCAGTCAGTGGCATTACTGACATCTCCACCCTCCTGACTACCAACTCCAAAACCAACTCCTGACCTCAGATCCCCGATCCTGATCTCCCAGGATCCCTAAGATTGCTCCCCAGGTTTCCTGAACTCCAGTTCCTTCTGAACTCCCAACGCCCTCTATCCCAGCCTCTGACTCACGTGTCTGTTGTCAGCTACTGGAACCCTCTCCCCGATTTCACTGATCTTATCACATCCTTCCCTCAACCCCATCCCTCACTTCATCTTCTTCCTAAAGCTGCTGCTCCAAACGCTCCAGTTTCTTCCCACAGTTCAAAGGTTATAGGTCATAGTTTCCTCTCAAATCCGTATAGTGCAGAACAAGGCCATCTAGCTGGCATGACAACAATCCCACACAGGTCCTATCCCCATAACCCCATGTGTTTACCCTGCTAATCTCCCTGATACAAAGGGGCAATTTAGCATGGCCAATCAACCTTTCCCGCAGACCTTTGGATTGTAGGAAGAAACCGGAGCACCTGGAGGAAACCCTTGCAGACATGGGGAGAACATGCAAACCCCACAGAGACAGTCACCCAAGATGGGGTCCCTGGTTCTGTGAGGCAACAGTGCTAACCATTGTGCTACTCTGATGTATGGGTCAGGTGGATTAGCCATGCTAAATTGCATTTTGGGCTCCCAAGTGTGTTGCTTAGGGGGATTGGCCATGCTAAATGCACAGGGTTACAGGGATAAGGCCTGGGTAAGATGTTGTTTCAAAGAGTTGGTGCAAACCTGATGGGCTGAATAGCCTCCTTCTGTATTGTAGGGATTCTATGGTTTGACAGTGTACAAGAACATATGAATATGTTCTTGCATATGAAATATAGGGCGAATGGAAGGACCCTTAATAGTGTTGTCGAGCAGAGGGATCTTGGGGTACATAGATCTTTGAAAGTTGGCACCCAGGTTGATAAAGTTGTTAAGAAGGCGTACGGTGTGTTAGCTTTTATTGGTAGAGGGATTGAATTTAGGAGCCGTGAGGTTATGTTACAAATGTACAAAACTCTGGTGCGGCCGCACTTGGAGTATTGCGTACAGTTCTGGTCGCCGCATTATTAGAAAGATGTGGAAGCATTGGAAAGGGTGCAGAGGAGGTTTACCAGGATGTTGCCTGGTATGGTGGGAAGGCCTTATGAGGAAAGGCTGAGGGACCTGAGGTTATTTTCATTAGAGAGAAGAAGGTTACGCGGTGACCTAATTGAGGCGTATAAGATGATCAAAGGACTGGATAGGGTGGATAGTGAGAGCTTTTTTCCTCGGATGGTGATGACCAACACGAGGGGACATAACTTTAAATTAAGAGGTGGTAGTTATAGGACGGATGTCAGAGGCAGGTTCTTTACACAGAGGGTGGTGAGGGCGTGGAATGCCCTGCCTTCAGCAGTTGTGGACTCGCCTACTTTGGGGGCATTCAAATGTTCGGTTGATAGGCATATGGATGATATTGGAATAGTTTAGGTTAGAGGGTCCACTGGCCGCCACAACATCGAGGGCCGAAGGGCCTGTACTGCGCTGTAATGTTCTATGTTCTATGTTCTAAGAACCAGAGCTTACAGTGTACTGAGAATGTGGTAATTCACAAAAGTAAGATGGAGTTTCATTGTAAATCTTGTGTACCTAAAGTGAAATATATTCCAAATTCAGAACATGAATAGCCACAGTATGATATGATAAGTAAGCTTTTATTTTGAGCCATGTTGCCTGTTCTTTGAAGATGATATCAATCAACATCGATCCACTTCCAATGATGTGCTGGTTAGGGTCTATCGGCCATTTATTGCCCATCCCTAATTGCCCCTTAATGGCAGCAATAGCCTGCCACCTTGACCCTCTATTGTCTGCGTAGAGAAGGCACTTTCTTTGTGGTATTACTTTGACAGCTTCAGGAATTTGATCCAACAACAGTGAAGAAGTGATAATGATTGTCCAAATCCAGATGGTGTGTTACTGGGAGAAAGTGGGGTTCCAATGCATGTGCCATATTGTCCTTCCAGGAGACAGGAATCACAGATTTGGGAGACACTGTCGGAAGGAGCCATTGTGATAATATCCACAGAAAATTCTTAATGAGTCAATGAGTTGGTTTGAAGCTTTAACTCATTATGTGTAGATATATTGAAAGGGAATCTGGATAAACACAACAGAGAAAGGAATAATCGGTGCTGATAGGATGAAATACTAGGTGTGAGAGCACAAACCGCAGCATGAATTGGATGGGCTGACTGGCCTATTTCTGTGCGTTCAATACTACATAATCCTCAGTAAAACACTGGCTCTGATTAACAAGATTGAAGAGCAAGACCTACCAAAACCCTACAGCAGACGGACACAGTGATGAGTGACACTAAATATAACACAGTCACTCTGTACACAGCTTCATCGTCTGGAAGCAAATTGGATTGCCTCAACACGATTTGTGAAGCAAATCAGCTCAAACCTGCTCAATTCAGCCTGAGAACACAGCAGAAAATCACAATGCCAGGATTTACTGTCACTGAACTGGAGGGAAATCCAACTTCCCGAGCAGGAATCAGATCACATTCAGTAGCAACGCACTGTATGAATCCCAACATTCTGTACCAATCCCGACACACTCTGTACCAATCCCGACACACTCTGAGTGGAGAGAGGGATAATCACAGGTTAAAGAGGTGTGAATTATCGAAAGCCAGGGCAGTTAGTGAGATTTTACAAGACCAGACAGATCATGGGGGTTACAGATAGTGTGACATGAACCCAAGATCCTGGTTGAGGCCGTCCTCATGTATATGCAGAACTTGGCTATCAGTTTCTACTTGGTGATTTTGCATTGCCGTGAAGGCCACCTTGGAGAAACTTATCCAAAGAATACCCTTGACTGAGTGTTGAAAGGTGCCACAGTGTCAGCAAGTCAGTGCTGAGGGAGTGCCGCACTGTCAGAGGGTCAGTGCTGAGGGAGTGCCGCACTGTCAGAGGGTCAGTGCTGAGGGAGTGCCGCACTGTCAGAGGGTCAGTGCTGAGGGAAGTGCCGCACTGTCAGAGGGTCAGTACTGAGGGAATTCCTGCACTGTCAAAGGATCAGTGCTGAGGGAGTGCCACAGTGTCAGAGGGTCAGTGCTGAGAGAGTGCCGCACTGTCAGAGGGTCAGTGCTGAGCGAGTGCCACAGTGTCAGCAAGGCAGTGCTGAGGGAGTGCCGCACTGTCAGAGAGTCAGTGCTGAGGGAGTGCCGCACCGTCAGAGGTGCAATCTTTCAGGTGAGATGCTGAACTGAAGCTTATCTACAGTCTGAGATGAATATTAAGGATCCTGTGATGGTATTTCATGAAAGTACTGGGATCTTCTCACTGGTCACCTGACCAGGATCTATCCCTGAAACAACAATATTCAAATAATTCCACTTTGTTCTGTTTGTTTTGATGCAGCCTAACTGGCTGCACAGCGTTTTGGGATATTCTGATATCGTTTATAATATTTTATAAATTCACGCCTTGCTTTTTGAATCTTCATTCCACGCATGTGAGTCTCACTCACTAGGCCAATAGTTATTCCAATCCGTAATTGCCCATTGAGTGGGTAACGTGAACACTTTCTACTTTCACGTGAACACACGTGAAAGTAGTATATATGGACTTTAGTAAGGCTTTTGATAAGGTGGCCCATGGAAGACTTCTACAGAAAATGCAGATGTGTGGAATAGAGGGTGATTTAGCTATTGGATTAGGAATTGGCTGGCAGATAGAAGACAGAGGGTGGTGGTTGATGGGAGATATTCATCGTGGAGTTCGGTGACAAGTGGTGTACCTCAGGGTCTGTTTTGGGGTCCCTGCTGTTTGTAATTTTTATAAATGCTCTGGATGAGGGTATTGAAGGATGGATCAGTAAATTTGCAGATGACACTAAAGTCGGTGGAGTGGTAGATAGTGAAGAGGGGTGTTATAGTTTACAGAGTGACTTGGACAAGTTGCAGAGCTGGGCCGAGAGGTGGCGAATGGAGTTTAATGTGGAAAAGTGTGAGGTAATGCACTTTGGCAGGAACAATAAATGTGTAGAGTATAGGGCTAATGGTAGGGCTCTTAATAGTGTTGAGGACAGAAGGATCTTGGTGTATGTGTCAATAGATCCCTGAAAGTAGGCAGTCAAGTGGATAAAGTTGTTAAGAAGGCTTATGGAGTCTTAGCTTTTATTGGTAGGGGGATTGAATTTAGGAGCCGCAGCATCATGTTGCAGCTGTACAAAACTCTAGTGCGGCCGCACTTGGAGTATTGTGTGAAGTTCTGGTCGCCACATTATAAGAAAGATGTGGAGGCATTGGAGAGGGTACAGAGGAGGTTTACTAGGATGTTGCCTGGTATGGAGGGCAGGTCCTATGAAGAGAGGTTGAAGGATTTGATGTTGTTTTCGTTAGAAAGGAGGCGGCTAAGGGGGGATCTTATTGAAGCATATAAGATAATTAGAGGTTTGGATAGGGTGGACAGTGATGGCCTTTTTCCTAGGATGGAAAAAGCTAGCACGAGGGGACACAACTTTAAATTAAGGGGTATGAGTTATAGGACGGATATCAGAGGTAGGTTCTTTACTCAAAGAGTGATTATGGAGTGGAATGCCCTGCCTGCAGCTGTTGTAGATGCGCCAAGTTTGGTGGCGTTTAAGGGGTTAATTGATAAGTATATGGAAGAGAAGGGAATGGTTTAGTTTGGAGGGGCATTGCTTTTTATTTTGGTCAGCACAACATCGAAGGCCGAAGGGCCTGTTCTGTGCTGTATTGTTCTATGTTCTATGTTCTATGTTCTACTGCCACATTCCATGTGATGTAGGTACACCCACAGTGCTGTTAGAGAGGAAGTTCCAGGGTTTTGATCTAGTGACTGAAGGGATGGTGAGATAGTGAGGAGTTGGACTGGGATTGGCAGGTGATGGTGTTCCAATGCATCTGCTGTCCTCATAGCGAGTTGAGCTTGTACGTTTGGAAGGAGCCTTGGTGAGTGCTGCAGATGGTACACACGGCTGCCATCAAGCATCGGTGATGGAGAGAGTGAATGATTAGAGATAGTGAGTAGGTCACCAACTAAACAGGCTGCTTTGTCCTGGCTAAATGGAACATTGAATTAATTTGACCCTCTGTATTTCTCAAGGCAATAACATTTCCACAAAATTAAATGTTTGATGTGAAAGTGAAAGACTGTCTCACATCTGTGTTGTTCTTTCACATCACGAGATATGGGTACTGTCTGCTGAGTGAGTGAGGAATTCCACAGCTCCTTCCTGTGCATCATCTATTTATGACTGTTTTGTCATCACTCAAGTCCGTTGACACATGTTCACAGCGTGTTCTTCCCAGCACCAAGAATGCTGATAATATCACACACAAATGCAATCACACACACTGTCAAAATGTTAAGGTTTTACTGCTAAGAGAATGATTGGAACAGAAATCTAGCTGTCATTCAAGTTCACTGCTGCAATTATTCTGTAAGCACAATGCAGATTCTGGGACATTCACATTCCAGAGTTATTGCCTGATCTGGGAGGGAATGTTCTTTAAACCTTTTCACCAGTGGGACAGAGGGGTAGGGGGAGATGGGTGGGGAAGGGGAGGAGGGAATCTCTTGTGGGTTCTGGGGATGACATGGCAGCTGCTGTAAATCGCTGTGAATGCATGCCACCTGCTTTAGCCAGTGGGCATTTTCACAGCACATCAATGTGCAGGGTCCCTTCAGCGACCGTCGGGTAAAGTACAGAAGTAACAATGGCACAGTGGTTAACACTGCTGCCTCACAGTGCCAGGGACCTAGCTTGGGTCACTGTCTGTGTGGAGTTTGCACATTCTCCCCATTTCTGCTAGGTTTGTTCTGGGTGCTCAGGTTTCTTCCCACAGTCTGAAAAGCCTGCTGGTTAGGGTGCATTGACTGTGCTAAATTCGCCCTCAGTGTATCCGAACAGGTGCCAGTCCTAGAGGATCACCTGCATTTCAGCCTTGTTTTTCTGCTTTTTCAACATGTCGGAAGTTTGTAGCTCCAATCGGCCGTCTTGCCTCTGTGTGTCATTTCTAATTGAACAGGATTCCTGAAGGCCACGTGGTGATTGGCTGTCTCAGGGATGCTCTTCACAGAGGTGTGAATCTCCCTAAGGGTCAGGGGTCAGGATTCCTAACAGGGTCAAACCCAAAAACAAAGGAAGTCAAACTCTGACAATAGAGATCCAGAGGAAGGTAACATCATCTTAAAATCAGATCGAGGTCAGGATGAAGTGCAGTCCAGAAGCTGTTAATGTGGAACTCTCTCCATTAATTGGCTGTGGTTTATGGGTCAGTTTAAATATTTGAGATGAAGATTAGGGGATGTTTATTAGTCATGATGTAGAGATGCCGGCGTTGGACTGGGGTAGTAAGAACTCAGTAAGAATTTAGCAACACCAATTTTAAATCCAACCGATTTATTTGATAGTAAATTTGCGAGCTTTCGACACTCTGTGTCTTTGTCAGGCAAATGCAGTGTTCACCAGCTGGGGTTTAATTGAACGGTGCAAAGGCTCAAAGGGCTGGATAACTTACCTTAGTTACATTGTGCCTCACTTGAACATTGGCATGGAAAATAATCTCCTCTAATGTCCCTTCCCCATCGTTCCTATACACCTGAATGGAACAGCTTTCAGCTCCACTCTTCCTGCTCCAATCACAGCCAGAGAATCTTCTGGAATGGCTTCCATTTCCACCCCAGCCCCCACACCCAGAATCCCACCAAGGATCTGCTCACGGCACCCTCCTATTGACAGGTGACCTTCCTGAAGATTTGATTACCTATGAAGACTCACATTCCAAACATTCTTCACATTCCAATCTGTAATTATCTCACAGTTCAGTCTGTGTTTGTGAACCTATTTCTCACTTACCTGATGAAGGGGCAGTGCTCCGAAAGCTCGTAATTCCAAAGAAACCTGTTGGACTTTAACCTGGTGTTGTGAGATTTCTTATTGCTTCAAATATAACTTTTAGGTTGTGAATGGTTTTGAAATTTCCTGAAAGTTGGTGATACATAATCATAAAAGAGAATTGGAGAAATATTTGGAGGGGAAGAGTGTGGGAGTGGCTGAATTGGGTAAGTCTTTCACTGAGGTGTGTAGGAACGAGGGGCCGAATAACCTCCCAATGTACTGGATCATTCAATGAGGCAATGTCAATACAGTGGATCAATACAAGTTCATTCTGCCTTTCCCACTCATTGTGCCAATTGTAGCATACTTTCAACACTGGCTCATTAATTCGTACAAATAACAAGGAGCAATCATCAAAAATGTTTTTTAAACTTTCCAGAATTTATGAATGATAAATGCAGTTCATCTTTACCTGATCTAGAATATTTTCCAGCAATTCCCTTTGACACATTCCCCGCAAAACTTGAGACAAACTAAAAGCTGTGGGTTGAAGAGCTTGTTATAAACTCCATGTCGCATTGATTGGTTTTGTCAAATGAATTTCGAATTGAGAGAAAACAGAATTCTAGCGACACACAATTTTGGCAAGTCGCCAAAAGGGCAAAATAATTTATTCCAGCATTTTATCAAACGGGAATCACCCAGGCTTTTAAACTGTCAACCTTGTTTTTTTTAAGTAGGAAGCAGTCACATTTATGAAATATTTTACTTCTCAGGTAATCGATTCAATGGGTAATTTTAACATCATTCATACCTCCCAAAAACATTCTAAGTGTTGAACTCACGAGAAAACTGGAATCCTGTTTTGTTTTTGAGCAGGTCACTGCACACACGTGGATGTGTCAGCACTGAGTTTGCCTCATGCACAGTGGCTCCTGTCTGCCAGCTCCCCGAAAGCTGGGAGCTACAGTAAACCCCACTGGAGAGAAACACTGCTGGCAGTGAGGGAATGGTGGGTTTATCAGTCCCACGCCTGCTAATTGCATTTAAATGATACTGAAATTATATGTACATTTAATACAGCTCCGTGCCTATTTCCATCACAGAGCTAATGGTGCCAGAACTCTGGAGATGTGCTCAGACCCGGGCACCCAGTACAGATCGCGCTAATTCCAGTGCCGCTTGAACCTCCCACCTCGCTGTGCTGAATAATCAGCGCAGTGTAAAGGGAGAATCCCATTGCATTGCAAACAGCTTCCACCAATAGCAACGTGTTAACAAAGCGAGTCAATTTCTATTTTGGTGCAGCTAGAAAAGCCACTGGAATTTGTGAAGGATTTGGGAGAACTCCCTTTTGTTGCAGATTGAGTATCACTACAGGCAGAATGAGCTCAGAACTCTCCCACTCTATAATAATATCAGGAAGTCTTTCAGATTCAAGAAATTCTCCAGATAAACAAACAACCATTTAAACTCCATTTGGAAAAATCCCTAATCCTTCAACAGCTCACAAAACTCTCACTCAAACCCACTGCCACTCCTCCTTCCTTCTCCCCCTAACTCTGCACGTTCTTTCCTTTCAGATAACTCGCTACCTTCCTTTTTGAAGATCTCGGTCAAACCTGTCTCCAGCACATTGCCAGGGCACTGCATTCCTGACCTTTACCATTCACTGTCTGAAAAAGGTTTTAAGACCATAAGGAATAGGAACAGGAGTAGACTCTTTGGCCCCTCAAGCCTGCTCTACTATTCAATAGGATCATGGTGATCCTACATTCCTCACATCCACTTTCCTGACTTTTCATACAGGTTTCCAGAATGGAAACAGGTTCTTTGTCCAACTTGTCCATGCTTGCCCTTTTTTTTAAACTTCTAACCTAATCCCAGTTGCTGCATTTGGGCCATTTCTCTCTATACCTATCATATCTATGTATGTGTTTAAATGTTTTTAAAAGGTAAAATTGTACCCGCCTCTACTGCTACCTCTGGCAGCTTGTTCCAGACACTCACCACTCTCTGTGTGGAAAAATTGCCCCTCTGGACCCTTTTGTATCTCTCCCCTCTCACCTTAAACCCATACCCTCTAGTTTTAGACTTCCCTACCTCTGGGAAAAGATATCGACTATCTAGCTGATCTGTGCCCTCATTATTTTACAGACTTCTATAAGATCACTCCTCAGTTTCTATGCTCTAGAGAAAAGAATCCCAGTCTATCCAGTCTCTTCTTATAACTCAAACCATCAAGCATCCTAGTAAATCTCTTCTGCACTCTTTCTAGTTTAATAATATCCTTTCTATAATAGGGTGACCAGAACTGCACACAGTATTCCAAGTGTGACCTTACCAATGTCTTGTACAACTTCAACAAGACATTCCAACTCCTATATTCAATGTTCTGATCAATGAAACCAAGCATACCAAATACCTTCTTCAACACTCTCCACTTTCAAGAGACATGAACATGTATCCCTAAATATTTGTTCTATAACTCTTCCCAGCACCCTGAAATTAATTGAACAAGTCCAGCCCTGCTTCAATCTACCAAAATGCATCACCTTTATCAAAATCATACTCTATCTGTCATTTCTCAACCCATTGGCCCAACTGAACATAGAACATAGAACGTAGAACATTACAGCACAGTACAGGCCCTTCGGCCCTCGATGTTGCGCCGACCAATGTAACCAATTTTATGACCCTCTATCCTAAACTATTCCAATGCTATCCATATGCCTATCCACTGACCATTTGAACGCCCTTAAACTTGACGAGTCCACAACTGCTGCAGACAGGGCATTCCACGCCTTTACTACGCTCCGAGTAAAGAACCCACCTCTAGCATCTGTCCTATAACTACCCCCCTTAATTTAAAGCTATGTCCCCTCGTATTATCCATTTCCATCCGAGGAAAAAGGCTCTCACTATCCACCCTATCTAACCCTCTGATCATCTTATATGTCTCAATTAAGTCACCTCTTAGCCTTCTTCTCTCTAATGAAAATAACTTCAAGTCCCTTAGCCTTTCCTCATAAGACCTATCCATCATACCAGGCAACATCCTGGTAAACCTCCTCTGCACCTTTTTCAATGCTTCCACATCTTTCTTATAATGTGGGGACCAGAACTGTACACAATACTCCAAGTGCGGCCGTACTGGAGTTTTGTACAGTTGCAACATGACATCTCGGCTCCGAAATTCAATCCCTCTACCAATAAATGCTAACACACTATATGCCTTCTTAACAACCTTATCAATTTGAGTACCAACTTTCAGGGATCTATGCACCTGTACACCGAGATCTCTCTGCTCATCTACACTACTGAGTCCTACCATTAGCCCAATATTCTGCATACATATTACTCTTACCTAAGTGAATCACCTCACACTTTTCCACATTAAACTCCATTTGCCACTTCTCGGCCCAGCTCTGCAATTTATCTATGTCCCTCTGCAAACTGTAACGTCCATCCTCACTGTCTACAACTCCTCCGACTTTGGTGTCGTCAGCAAATTTACTAATCCATCTCTCTATACCCTCATCCAGATCATTTATAAAAACAACAAACAACAGTGGCCCTAAAACAGATCCCTGAGGTACACCACTAGTAACTAAACTCCAGGTTGAATATATCCCATCAACCACCACCCTCTGTCTTCTATCAGCTAGCCAATTCCTAATCCAAACTGCTAAATCACCCTCAATCCCATGCATCTGCATTTTTTGCAGTTGTCTTCCATGGGGAACCTTATCAAACGCTTTGCTAAAATCCATATACACCACATCAACTGCCTTACCCTTATCCACCTCTTTGGTCACCTTTTCAAAAAACTCAATAACGTTTGTGAGGCACGACCTTCCCTTCACAAATCCATGTTGACTATCCCTAATCAATTCATTTCTTTCTAAATGACTATAAATCCTATCCTTTATAATTCTTTCCAAAACTTTCCCCACAACAGATGCAAGGCTCACTGGTCTATAATTTGCAGGATGGTCTCTGCTCCCCTTCTTAAACAAGGGGACAACATTTGCCATCCTTCAGTCTTCTGGCACCATATCTGTAGCTAACGACAACATGAAGATCAAAGCCAAAGGCTCTGCAATCTCCTCTCTAGCCTCCCAGAGTACTTGGTTCAAGTGATCAAGATCCCATTGCAATCTGAGATAGCTTTCTTCACTGTTCACTATGCTACCAATCTTAGTGTCATCTGCAAACTTACTAACCATGTTTCTAATATTCTCATCCAAATCATTAATATAAATGACAAATCATAGAATCATAGAATCCCTGTAGTACAAGAGGAGGGCATTTGGCCCATCAACCCTACACCATCAACAATCCCACCCTAGACCCTATCCCCATAATGCCATATATTACTATGTTAATCTCTCTATGCTAAACAACCCCCCGACCCCCCCCCCCCCCCCCCCCCCGCAATTGAGCCACGGCCCAATGAACCTGAATCCACTCATCTTTATGTTAGGAGAAAACCAGAGCACCCAGATTCTCATCGAAAATGTATCAGATCTGAGTCGGGTTTGACAGGTAAATGCTGAATTGTTGCCACATGCATGGGTAGCGTGTAGGACCAGAGAAGCTAGTTTCAGATAAAGGATGTCTCTTCATCTCATAGATGAGGAGGAATTTTCTTTTTCAGAGGGTTGTGAGTCTCAGGAACTCCTTGCTCCGTAACCTCTGGTTCCCTTACTGATTAAAAATCTATCTATGTTAGTGTTAAGGACTCTGCTCCCCACATCTCTCTGTAACAAGGGCTTCTGTGCCTTTACCCACAATATCACCTCTCCACTGGTGGTGATGGTACTTGATTCCACCCTTTAGACTGTTCAAAGTCTCTGCTTTCACTGCCTTTGGAGGAAGACAATTCCTGATTTCGTGATTCTGTTTAGGATGGAGCGGGGGTGGGGGCTGGACAAAATTAGGCGTGAATTCTCCAGTCTTGTACACCCCTGCTCCCATTCCCACTGCCATTGAGGCAGGGGGCAGAGGGCTTTGGCACTCAACCAAATCTCCAGTCACTGCAGTGGGACAGGAGAACCCGGGTGCGGGCGAGGCTGGAAAATTCTGGGCCAGATCTGCCATGGTTTGATTGAATGACGGTGCAGGCTCGAGGGGCTGAATGGCTTACTGCTGTTCCTATTTCTTATATTCTTAAGGGAATCGGATTGTTTGATGTCAGTTATCCTTTAAATAGTCTCGGCTGTCAAATTAAATGTGTTGGTTCCAATTCTATCATAAATGTTGCTTGAACGCTGTGTCACTGCCTGACTGAATGGAGCCAGTGTTCTCAGCCCAGCTTTATTCAATACAGCTCGACTTTAAAGTGGATTTTTTAGATTGGAGAGGTCATTCTTCATTGATTACTCCAAACTTTTATTTTCTGAACAGTCTGAAATTAATCGACTGTTTGAAACTCTCTTCAACAAACAGCGACTGATTCCAGATCAATTGTTAATTTGAAAGCTGAGATTGATGATTATTTTGTTATTTGAGATATTGTGGATTTGATGAAATGTGGCTCGATCACGTTAGATCACACCACAGGCTAACAGTAACAATTCATCTTCCAAACCCCTAACCGTGTCCAGGGCAACAGCACACAGAAAGACCACTGCTTCAAAATCCCCTCTGAGCCAAACCGGACTTGGAAATATATTGGCTGCTGGGTCAAAATCCGGAATTCCCTCCCTAACAGCACTGTGGGTGTACCTACACCACATTACTGCCGTGATTTAGGAAGGCAGCTCACCACCACCTTCTGAAGGGCAATGGGCAATGTGCTTTTAACAACATAAACAAGGCATAGGGCAGCATGGTGGTTAGCACTGCTGCTTCAAAGCTCCAGGGACCTGGGTTCGATTCCCGGCTCGGGTCACTGTCTGTGTGGAGTTTGCACATTCTCATATTGCACATAATATGTATGTGCCACGAGAGTTACTCAAGAATCTCGTGTACAAACATATCCTGCCACATCCAGTCAGGAATGGTGATGGACAATTAAACAACTCACTGGAGGAGGAGACTCCACAAATATCCTCATCCTCAATGATGGAGGAGCCCAGCACATCAGTGTAAAAAATAAGGCTGAAGCATTCGCAGTAACCTTCAGCCAGAAGTGCCAAATAATAAAAGTGTGGAGACTGTAACCCTGGAGACTGGTGTGAAAAGATATATATACACGGTGGATGGGTACACACTAATGGTACAGGGATGGGTTTACACTGAAAGTGCAGGGATGGATATATGCAATGGTGCGGAGATGGGATTAGACTGACAGTGCAGGGATGGGTATACACTAATGGTACAAATGAGTATACAGCAACAGTGCAAAGATGGGTATATAGTAACGGTGCTGGGAAGGGTATACAGTAATGGTATGGAGATGGGTACACAGCAATTGTGCAGATGAGTATAAAGTAACAGTGTGGAGATGGGAATACACTAACGGTGCAGGCATGAGTATACAATAACGGTGTGCAGATGAGTATACAGTAAAGGTGTGGGGATGAGTATAAAGTGAGTGTGCAGATGGGTGTACAATAATAGTGCAGGAATGAATATACAGTAATAGTGTTCAGATAAGTATACAGTAACAGTGTGGGGATAGGGATACAGTAATGCTACAGGGATAGGAATATGGTAACGCAGCAGGGATGGATATACAGTAAGTGTGCAGATGGGCATACAGTAATAGTGTGGGGATAGGGATACAGGTTTGAAAGAACTGAAGAATTATTTTAATTTGCAGAATCTTGCAACCCGTAGTAATTCTTCACCATCTGTGGGACACACAGCTCTGCCTGTCAGATGTTGAAGTTTGCCTCTTTTAGAGAAGGGGATTGGATCATTTTGCCTATCTGTTTCTGCTCTATTTCTGGCCCCAAGGTTGGAGGGATATGTTTATCATTTTCATCAAACTAATTCTGAAGTATCTGTTTGCTCTATGAACTGTTTCACTGACAATGTCTAAATTCGCTTCACTCCTGAACACTGTTTTCTTTGCTGCAGTGGTGAGGTCTCATGGAACAGTGAGTTAATATCCCTGTCTCCGAGCCAGAGGGCTCCCTTCAAAACTGGAAAATCCTTTCCATTATCTGCCCCACACCTGCTCCCATTCCCATTATGTGTGGGGTGGGAAAATTCTCCCCAAAACTCCGAGTCCCACCCCCGGATCTGAGGCCCAAAGAAGCTGCATTAACGATGAGGCCAAATAAGTGGAATTTCAATCTGCAAATCCTTCCAAACATACCAATGCCTGCAGTTAGAGTGGAAGAGATTCCTGATCAGCCGCAGGATGGGAAGAAAGGTGGAATCTTCACCATAATTCCAGACTACAGGATTAAAGCATATCATAGAATCATAGAAGGAGGCCATTGAACCCATCAAGTCTGCAGTGACCACAATCCCACCCAGCTACTTTCCATAACCCTGCCCACTTACCCTGCTAATCCACATAACACTCGGGTCAATGCACCTTAACCCACACATCATTGGAGTGTGGGAGGAAACCAGTCCATCCAGAGGAAACCCATGAAGACACAGGGAGAATGTGCAAATTCCACACAGACAGTGACCCAGGTCGGGAATGGAATCCAAGACTCCTGGTGCTCTGAGGCAGCAGTGCTAACCACTGTGCCACCGTACTGCCTGTGTCTTGTCAAAGCAACTCTGTCCTTGGAGGTTCAGATCAAACTAGTGCTGACAGCATGGGGTTTGATCCCAGTTGCTGTGGGGATGGATTGTGGAGTTGCCTCCATGTCCTATCCGTGATGGTGCTGAGGGTTAGAACTGCTTTGGACACAGTGCCCAAGACACATAGGAGCGAGTTCCACATTTTTTCTGAATTCCTGATTGAATTTATTAATGATTATCTTCTATGCACTGCTCCTAATTTTAATTTGCCCACAGGTAGAATCATCTTCTTGACATTTATCAAACTCTATCATCATTTTAAATTTCTTTATTTATTACCTGATCTTTTCAGATAGCGAGTATGACACTCTAACAGATACCTTTACTGAGAACCCATCACCCTACAGAGTCCAATAAACACCAAATAATCATCATATCAAAAGCTTTAGTTGTGTGTTAGGCCGGAGGTTGAGGATTGCTGGGGGGGGGCAGTATGGAGGGTGGTTTCATGATAGTGGGGAGGAAGTAGTAAGAAACACCATACAGAGCCGTGAGCTCATTTCCACCCTGTCCATTTCTCTAATATCTCAGTGCCCAAATTGCAACTTAGCTTTGAATAATTATGTGAGAATAAATGGAGGGATTCTCAAATTCTTTACTTCCAGTAACAGAAATACATAACATGACGTGAAGGTGGAGTGGTCTAACGACAGGAGAATAATCATTGAGAAAGTGATTAATATGGCTGGTGGTGGGAACACAATCACCTTGGAGTTATATCAGCATCATTAATAACTCGGGAGCAATTTTCCAGGGGATTAATGGAGCAATCATCAACACAGTCCCCCGTTAATTGGTGTAAGGGCAACAACGGTAGCGAAGGTCACATCGATCTTAACTACTCCATGACAGAACTTCATTACAGTTCTTAAAGATGCAATTTTCAGAATGGTTATTGCATTAATTTTTATTGTATTAATGTGATCCGACTTTTCCACAGATCCAAATGTGTAACATCCAAGACAGAGCGATTGGAGACTCACACTGGCAACGTTCAAAGGGCTTTGTGTTGTTACAAATTATTCCCAGGATTTAGATATTCCTTCATGCTTGGTAATATTTCCTTTATTCTTTGCAATGGAACTTGCCCATCCCTAATTGCCCTTGAACTGAGTTGCTCTCTCAGGTAATGGCATGAACACCAGACCAGGGGTAAGGATGGTGCACGTCTTTCCCCACAGGATCCCGGGAAAAGAAATCGTGGGTTGTTCCACAGTTGTCATGGTTACCGTTACTGAGGCTAGCTTTAAAATGTAAATTCCACAATGGGGTTTGAACCTGTGCCCCCGCTCCGTGGCTGGGGTTCTGGATTATTAACCTAGTGACCCCCCCATCACCATCGCCCTGAATGAACTGTAAAATGTACGTAAAGATGTTTTCCGGAATGTCCGGGGCATTCTCATCCACAGAATTCATCCCATTCCTGTCTCTATTCTCTGAAACTAAATTAAAATTTCACACCTGTGTCATAGGATGGACAATCACCCTCAATCTCCCTTCCCTCGGCTGTGACTGGATTGGCAATGCTCTTAGCTCTGAATCAAAAGCTGTGGCTCTGAACCCACTCCAGAGCACAAATACCTAAACTAACCACCAGTGACATATGGATAGCATTGGAATAGTTTAGGTTAAATAGAATAATGGGATGAAGGAGTACAATATAAGGGGTAGGAGTCTTAGCTGTGTTGTAGAGCAGAAGGATCTCGGGGTCCGGGTCCATAGGACTCTTAAATCGGCCTCGCAGGCGGAGGAAGTGGTCAAGAAGGTGTACGGTGTACTGGCCTTCATTAATCGAGGAATAGAGTTTAGGAGTCAGGAGGTAATGATGCAGCTCTATAAGACTCTTGTCAGACCCCAGTTGGAGTATTGTGCGCAGTTCTGGTCGCCTCATTATAGGAAGGATGTAGAGGCTATTGAGAGAGTTCAGAGGAGATTTACAAGGATGCTGCCTGGATTGGGAGGCAGGCCTTATGAAGATAGGTTGAGGGAGCTGGGACTCTTCTCACTGGAGAGACGTAGGTTGAGAGGCGACCTGATAGAGGTTTATAAAATGTTGAGAGGAATAGATAGGGTGGACTTTCAGAGACTATTTCCCCGAGCGGAAATGGTCACTATGAGAGGACACACATTTAAGGTGCAGGGAAGCAAATACAAAGGAGATGTCAGGGGTAGGTTTTTCACTCAGAGGGTGGTGAGTGAATGGAACCGACTGCCGTCGGAGGTTGTTGAGGCAAACTCACTGGGGTCTTTTAAGAGACTTCTGGATGAGTATATGGAAAAGAATAGGATAGGGGATTATAGATAGGTCTGTGGATTGGTAGATGTGATCGGTGCAACTCGTGGGCCGAAGGGCTTGTTTGTGCTGTATTGTTTTATGTTCTATGTTAAAGGGTCATAAAATTTGTTCCATTGGTCGGCGCAACATCAAGGGCCAAAGGGCCTGTACTGCGCTGTAGTGTTCTATGTTCTAAAGCCCCACTGAGGGAGTGCTGCACTGTTGGAGATGCTGTCTGTTGAATTGGATGTTAAATTAGGGATAGGTGAAGGCAGAGTGATATTGTCACTGGATAAGTAATTCTCTGCGGAGTTGCGTTTGAATCTCACCACAGTAGATTGTGAAATTTGAATTCAATAAAATGTAATGAAATTATTATTGTAAAAACCAATCTGACTCACTAATGAGCTTTAGGGAAGGAAATCTGCTGTCCTTACTGGGTCTGGCCTACATGGGCCTCCTGAGCCACAGCAATGTGGGTGACTATAAAAAGTTACTCTGCTGAAGGGCAATTAGGAATGGGTAATAAATACTGGTCTAATTATCAATACCCACACACCTATGGAGGAGGTAAAACACGAATGCTAATTAAAGCCCTTTTTCTAAATCCTTGCTTTCTGTTGAAGTTCAGGGAAAGATTGCATAAACTCACAATCATTGACAACAATCACAATTTGTATCCTTATAGCATTTTTAACATAGAGAAACACTCCACAGCGCTTCAGTGGCACAGTGGGTTAGCACTGCTGCCTCACAGCGCCAGGGACCTGGGTTTGATTCCAGGCTTGAGTCACTGTCTGTGTAGAGTTTGTACATTCTCCCTGCATCTGCGTGGGTTTCCTCTGGGGGTTCCAGTTTCCTCCCACAATCTGAAAGATGTGCTGGTTAGGTGGATTGGCCACACTAAATTTTCCCTCAGTGTACCCGAACAGGTGCCAGAGTGTGGCGACTAGGGGAATTTCACAGTAACTTCACAGTAATTGCATGATGTAGAGTTGTCGATGTGGATTGGGATGAGCACAGTATGTGGTCTCACAACACCTGGTTAAAGTCCAACAGATTTATTTGATAGCATGAGTTTTGGGAGCACTGCCCCTTCATCAGGTGAAGAGTCCTGTTCACAAACAGGCCAAATAAAGACACAAACTCCATTACCAGATAATAGTTGGAATGTGAGTCTCAACAGTAATCAAGTCTTTACAGATGCAGACAATGTGAGTGGAGAGAGGGTTAAGCATAGGTTAAGCTGCGTTGACAAAGGGTCATCTGGACTTGAAATGTCAGTTCTTTTCTCTCCTTACAGATGCTGCCAGTCCTGCTGAGATTTTCCAGCATTTTCTTTATTTTTGGTTTCAAATTCCAGCATTCATAGTAATTTGTTTTTATTAAGAACAGGTTAAAGAAATGTGTATTGTCTCCTGCCAGGACAGTTAGTGAGATTTTAAAAATTCAGGCAAGTCGTGGGGGGTTACAGATAGTGTGACATGAACCCAAGATCCTGGTTGAGGCCATTCTCATTGTGCAGAACTTGACTATCAGTCTTTGCTCAGCGACTCTGTGTTGTTGTGTGTCTTCAACTCACAGTATGCTCATGTCACGCTACCTGTAATCCCCACGATTTGCCTGGGCTTACAAAATCTCACTAACTGTCCTGGCTTGAGATAATTCACACCTCTTTAACCTTTGCTTAATCCTTTCTCTACTTGCATTGTCTGCACTTGTAAAGACGCACATTCCAACTGTTATTTTGTAATTGAGTCTGTGTCTATATATGCCCTGTTTGTGAACCAAACTCTTTTTACACCTGATGAAGAAGCAATGCTCCAAAAGCTAGTACTGCCAAATAAATCTGTTGAACTTTAACCTGGTGTTGTGAAACTTCTAACCGTAACTTTGTTACAGTGAAATATATGCTTTACTTGTAATTAATAAATAATTAAAAAATGATTTTAAACTGAATCTGACTGAGCCTAGAAGGTGATATTGTAGGAGGCAGCAAAAGGCTTGGTCAATGTTAAGGAATGTGTCCTACACTAGACAGAGCCACAGAGGTAGAGAGCATTAGGGAAGGAATTCCAGAGCTTGGGGCCCAGGCAGTTCAAGACACGGTCACTAATGGTGGAGCAATGGAAAATGGGGCTTGTGCAAGAGGCCATTCGAGATCTCAAAGGGTTGTGGGGAAGGAGAGGTTACAGAGATAGGGAGGACTATAGGGGCTGGAGGAGGTGATAGAGATAGGGAAGAGGTGCAGGGCGCTGGAGGAGGTTACAGAGATAAGGAGAGATGTTGGGGCTGGAAGAGATTACCGAGGTAGGGAAGTGTGTAGGGGCTGGAAGAGGTTACAGAGATAGGGAGTGGTGTCAGGGCTGGAGGAGGTTACAGAGATAGGGAAGGATATAGGGGATTGGAGAAGATTTCAGAGATAGGGAAGAGGTGCAGGGCACTAGAGGTTGTTACACAGATAGGCAGGGGTGTAGGGGGCTGTGGGAGATTACAGAGATAAGAAGAGGTAGGAGCTGGAGAAGGTTACAGAGATAAGGGAGGAGGTGTAGGTGGGGCTGCAGCAGGTTACAGAGATAGGGATAGAGTGTAGGGGGCTGGAGGAGGTTACAGAGATAGGGAGGGAGTGTAGGGATTAGAGAAGGTTACAGAGATCGGGAGGGTATGCTGGGGCTGGAAGAGGTTACAGAGATAGGGAGGGATATAGGGGCTGGAGAATATTACAGAGATAGGGAGGGGATGTTAGGGCTGGAGGAGGTCACAGAGATAGGGAGGGTGTGTAGGGGCTGGAGAGGTAGGGAGGAGTGTAGGAGCTGGAGGAGGTTACAGAGATAGAGAGGATGTGTTGGGTCTGGAGGAGATTACAGAGATCGGGAGAGGGTGAGGCAGGGAGAGATCTGAAACTAATTTGATAATTTTTACATTAAAAAGCGCTGTGGGACAGGAGCCAATATTGGCTTAAGTTTGATTCTGGAGCAAATACAGAGATAAAAAAGACTCTTTTTAAGCATTTTAACTGTACTCAAAATTCCAGGGCTCCAAACCTAACATTCAACCTCACACACTATCTCATGTGCTCATGAAAGATTTGCAAATGGGCACAGAAATCAAAGTTCTGAGACATTAATTTGATAATTAAATGTTTGATTGTGAGCATGAATCATTAAATCCAACTAGAAAAATGAAATCAGTGGAAGTGTGCCAATTCTATCAGTGGAGATAAATCAGTCTGTCAGGGTCTGATCGTACACGAAATCAGGAGCAGATTCTCATATTAGAGACCATCACTTCAGCCTAAGCAGCAATCAAACCCAAATCAGTCCGAGAGGAGTGGTGTCTAACACAAGGAAATCAATACTCGGTGAGATTTCCCCACAAACAATCCAACACATTGCTTCATTGAAAGGGCACTTTGTCATTGAAATAAAAGACATTTAAATAGCGCCTTTTATAACTTCAGGATATCCCAAAGCACTTTACAGAGAATTAAATGCTTTTGAAGTGTGGTTACTATAGAGAAACATTGTACCAATTTACACACAGCAAGATCCCATTAAACAGAAATGGGATAATGCCCATATAGTCTGTTTTAGAGACACTGGTTACTAGACAAATATTGGCCCAGACACTGAGGAAAATTCCCTGGCTTTGGTCAAAATAATTCTTTAATCTTCCATGGGATGTGTGTGTCATTGGCTGGACCAGCTTTTACTGTCCATTCCTAATTATCCTGGAAAAGGTGGTGATGAGCTGCCTTCATTGCACTCCATGTTGTGTAGGTACACCCACAGCGCTGTCAGGGAAAGTGTTCCAGGATTTTGACCCAGCGACAGTGAAGGAACAGCTGATGTATTTCCATGTCAGGATGATGTGTGACTGGAAGGGGAATTTCCGGGTGCTGGTGTTCCCAGGTATCTGCTGCCCTTGCGGAAGTAGTTGTAGGTTTGGAAGGTGCTGTCTAAGGAACCTTGATGAGTTTTAGAACATAGAACATAGAACGTTACAGCGCAGATCAGGCCCTTCAGCCCTCGATGTTGCACCAACCAATTGAGAAAAAGCAATGACCCTCTGACCTAAACCATTCCCTTTTCATCCATAAACTTATCTACTAACCACTTAAACGCCCCCAAACTTGGCGCATCTACAACTGCTGCAGGCAGGGCATTCCATACCCTTACCACCCTCTGGGTGAAGAACCTACCTCTGACATCCATCCTATAAACTGCTTTAAACTGATTCGGGGGGGGTGGGATCCTGAATAGTTGGGGTGCTAAGAGGGATGAGAGTAAGGGGGTCCTAGAGGAAGGCCGTAAAACACAGCAGCATACGGGTGGGGTAGGGCATGGTTTGAAATGCGTATACTTTAATGCAAGGAGTATTCACAATAAGGGGAAGGAACTTGCAGCTTGGACTAGTACCTGGAACTTCGATGTTGTGGCCATTTCAGAGACTTGGGTAGAGCAGGGACAAGAATGGATGTTGCAGGTTCCAGGGTTCAAATGCTTTAGTCGGAGTAGAGAAGGAGGTAGAAGGGGGGGAGGAGTGGCATTATTAGTCAAAGACTGTATCACAGTGACAGAGAAGAAGTTTGATGAGGACTTGTCTGTTGAGGTAGTATGGGCTGAGATTAGAAACAGGAAAGGAGAGGTCACCCTGTTGGGAGTCTTTTATAGACCTCTTAAAAGTTCTAGAGAGGTTGAGGAAAGGATTGCCAAGTCAATTCTGGTCAGGAGTGAAAGTAATAGGGTAATTGTTATGGGGGACTTTAACTTTACTAATATTGATTGGAATAGCTATAGCTCTAGCTCGTTAGAGGGGTCAGTTTTTGTACAAAGTGTGCAGGAAGGTTTTTTGACTCAGTATGTAGATAGGCCAACTAGAGGTGAGGCTACATTGGATTTGGTGCTGGGCAATGAGCCAGACCAGGTGTTAGGCTTGGAAGTTGGTGAACATTTTGGTGATAGTGACCACAATTCGGTTACGTTCACCTTAGTGATGGATAGGGATAGGCATGAAGCTGGGGCAGTAGTTATAGCTGGGGGAAGGGTAATTATGAGGCCATCAGGAGAGAATTAGGGGGCATAGATTGGACTAGGAAGCTACAGGGACTGGGAACATCTGGAATGTGGAGCTTATTCAAGGAGCAGCTGCTGCGGGTCCTTGATAAGTACGTCCCTGTCAGGCAAGGAGGAAATGGTCGAGTAAGAGAACCTTGGTGTACGAAAAAAGTTGATTTGCTGGTTAAAAGGAAAAAGGAGGCTTATGGCAGGATGAGGATTGAAGGCTCGGTTAGTGCAATGGATAGCTATAGATTAGCCAGGAGGGAGCTAAAGAGGGAATTGAGGAGAGCAAAGAGAGGACATGAGAAGACTTTGGCTGATAGCTTTAGGATTCTCCCTAATCCTAAAGCTTTCTTTAGATATGTTAAGAATAGAAGATTGGTTAGGGCAAGATTAGGGCCAGTCATAGACAGCAGTGGGAAGTTGTGTGTGGAGCCTGAGGAGATTGGAGAAGTACTGAATAAATATTTCTCTTCGGTATTCACGCAGGGTGATGTAAATGTAGTTATGGAGAACACTGAGGTACAGGGTAGCAAACTGGAAGGTATCGAAGTAGATAGGGAGGATGTGCTAGATATTCTCGAGGATTTGAAGTTGGATAAGTCCCCTGGGCCGGACGGGATTTACCCTAGGATTCTCTGGGAGGCAAGAGAGGAGATTGCAGAGCCTCTGGCTCTGATCTTCAGGTCGTCGTTGGTTACGGGTGTGGTTCCGGAGGACTGGAGGATAGCGAATGTGGTCCCGTTGTTCAAGAAGGGAAAGAGAGACCTTCCAGGGAATTATAGGCCATAGAACATAGAACATAGAACAATACAGCACAGAACAGGCCCTTCGGCCTTCGATGTTGTGTCGACCAAAATAAAAAGCAATGCCCCTCCTAACTAAACCATTCCCTTCTCTTCCAGTGAGTCTTACTTCTGTGGTGGGCAAAGTGTTGGAGATAATAATTAGGGGATAGGATTTATAGTTATTCAGAGAGTAATGGATTGATTGGAGATAGTCAGCATGGTTTTGTGAAGGGTAGGTCGTGCCTTACTAACCTCATTGAGTTTTTTGAAAAAGTGACTAAGGAGGTGGATGGGGGTAAGGCGGTTAATGTGGTATATATGGACTTTAGTAAGGCGTTTGATAAGGTGGCCCATGGAAGACTTCTGCAGAAAATGCAGATGTATGGGATAGAGGGTGATTTAGCTAATTGGGTTAGGAATTGGCTAGCAGATAGAAGACAGATGGTGGTGGTTGATGGGAGATATTCATCGTGGAGTTCGGTGACAAGTGGTGTACCTCAGGGGTCTGTTTTGGGGCCCCTGCTGTTTGTAATTTTTATAAATGATCTGGATGAGGGTATTGAAGGATGGCTTAGTAAATTTGCAGATGACACTAAAGTCGGTGGAGTGGTAGATAGTGAAGAGGGGTGTTATAGTTTGCAGAGAGACTTGGACAAGTTGCAGAGCTGGGCTGAGAGGTGGCAATGGAGTTTAATGTGGAAAAGCGTGAGGTAATGCACTTTGGCAGGAATAATAAATGTGTAGAGTATAGGGCTAATGGTAGGATTCTTATTAGTGTTGATGAACAGAGGGATCTTGGTGTATATGTGCATAGATCCCTGAAAGTAGGCAGTCAAGTCGATAAGGTTGTTAAGAAGGCATATGGAGTCTTAGCTTTTATTGGTAGGGGGATTGAATTTCGGAGCCGCAACGTCATGTTGCAACTGTACAAAACTCTAGTGCGGCCCCACTTGGAGTATTGTGTGCAGTTCTGGTCCCCACATTATAAGAAAGATGTGGAGGCATTGGAGAGGGTACAGAGGAGGTTTACCAGGATGTTGCTTGGTATGGAGGGCAGGTCTTATGAAGAGAGGCTGAGGGATTTGAGGTTGTTTTCGTTAGAAAGGAGGCGGCTAAGAGGGGACCTAATCGAAACATATAAGATGATTAGAGGTTTAGATAGGGTGGACAGTGGATAGCCTTTTTCCTAGGATGGAGAAAGCTAGCACGAGGGGACACAGCTTTAAATTAAGGGGTGATAGTTATAGGACGGATATCAGAGGTAGGTTCTTTACCCCAAGGGTGGTTCGGGAGTGGAATGCCCTGCCTGCAGCAGTTGTAGATGCGCCAAGTTTGGTGGCGTTTAAGAGGTTAGTTGATAAGTATATGGATGAGAAGGGAATGGTTTAGTTAGGAGGGGCATTTGCTTTTTATTTTGGTCGGCACAACATCGAAGGCCGAAGGGCCTGTTCTGTGCTGTATTGTTCTATGTTCTATGTTCTATGTTCTATAACTACCACCCCTTAATTTAAAGCTATGTCCCCTCGTGCTAGCTTTCTCCATCCTAGGAAAAAGGCTATCACTGTCCACCCTATCTAAACCTCTAATCATCTTATATGTTTCAATAAGGTCTCCTCTTAGCCGCCTTCTTTCCAATGAAAACAACCTCAAATCCCTCAGCCTCTTCTGTTTGCAGTGCATCTTATAGATGGTACACACTGCTGTCACTGAGCATTATTGGAGAGAGTGAATGTTGATGAATGTAGATGATGGACAGGCTTTGGGGAGTTAGAAGGTGAGTTACTTGCTGCTTGGTTCCTAGTCTCTAACCTGTTCTTGTAGTCATTGTATTTATATGGCTGTTCCAGTATAGTTTCTGGTTCATAATAACCTGCAGAATGCTGATAGTGGGGGATTCAGCGATGGTAACGCAATTGTACGACAAGGTTAGATGGTTAAATTCTCACTTGTGGAGATGATCATTGCCGGGTGATTGTGTGATGCAAATATTTCTTGCCACTTGTCATCTCAGGCCTGAATGTTTCCAGCTCTTGCTGCTGAGTTATTTCAGTATCTGAGGAATTGCGAATGGTGCTGAATCCTGCGGAATAATTTACTTGCACCTGAGGGAGGAGATGGGAACTCGGTTTAACATTCCATAATGCAGCTTTCCCTCAATACTGGAATGGGACAATCAGCCTGGATTTAGAATTTGGGTCTGTGGGACTGGCCTTCAACTCCCTTCTCCTTTAGAGGCAAGATCACACTTGCTGCAGATCAGCGAATAAGAGTTCACTCAGTAAACATAATGTCATGTCAGACACAAGCAAATAAAGGAACTATTTCAGCTGCAGTGATTCTGTGTTGGTTAGAGAACGTGGATTAGCAACATTCGCTCTCATAGAATCTCTACAATGCAGAAAGAGGCCATTCAGCCCATCGCGTCTGCATCAACCACAATCCCACCCAGCCCCTATTCCCGTAACCCCACATATTTACCCTGCTAATCCCCCTGACATTAGGGGTAATTTAGCATAGCCAATCAACCTCAGCCACACAACTTTGGATTGTGGAGGAAACCGGAGCATCCCGGAGGAACTGATTCAATAAATTTAGTGCTGGTTTCGCGAATGTGAAGGAGGATGTCTCGAACATGCAGCAGCCAATTGACAGTGTCAATGACTCTCTTCTTGAAGACCATGTTCAGAATGAGTACAGATGTGATGGGAAAAGGTTCTAGCTGTGCCTTAATATTCTATGTACAGCTGAATGTGCAAACAGGAGGTATTGTAGAGGGAGAGTTGGTGAGTTTCTGCTTGTGGATAGTAACCTGCCACTGTGTGCTGGTGATGGAGGGAGTGAATAGTTATGGGTTGGAACTATAGCTATTAGCATTAAATCAGCCACACCTTGAGGAAGCGACACTGCCAGCTTGACGGATTGTCAGAGCAGATTTTGATTTGCTTTCAGAGCAGCTAATAAAATCAGAACTGTGCTTAAATTGTAGATTGAAAACCAATGCGATAGGTTAACATTAATTATTCACAAACATCTGTTTCTCATTTGTCTCTTTAAATTTTTATTCCGAGTCTCTCTGGAGAAAAGGTTACATTTTTTGAGATTGGTTTCAGCATTTCCAAATGTCGTTCTTTCAAGACTCACCTTTTATTGTTATTTTCTGGATATAATTTTATTCTGTTTAATTTCATCCCTCAATATCTCACCTTATCCTTCCCAAACACCTCAAAAACTTCACCTTTCCCGGAGAGATAACCTGGATTCTTAAAGTACATCAATGTTACCAATCACCCTCTCTCACCCTCCCACTAAACCTCTGTCACCCTCTCCTTGCACCCTTCCCTATTTCCCCCACCCTCCCCCAAACTCCCCCAAACACCCCCATACTGACACTGGTATATTTAGTTCGTGATCTCTCAGAACCCAACAACCAGCATATTAACATTTGTCCATTTATATCCCCTTTGATCCAATCAGAGGTTGTCAATAATTTGGAGCAAAGTGCATCTTCTGAAAGAGGAATTACTGAAAAGCTGCAATACAAAACCAAAACCTTTAGAGAAATGTAGCCAATCAGCTTATCACAGAATCATAGAATAGCTACAGCACAGAAAGAGGCCATTCACTCCATCGTCTGTGCTGGCTCAAAGACAGCTCCCTAATGCCACTCCCCAACTTTGCCCATATAACCCTGAGAATGTTTTCACTTCAGGTAATGATCCCATTCCCTTTGAAAAGCTTTGATCGAACCTTCCTTCCCCATACTCTCAGGCACATTCCGGATCCTAAACACTCGCTGCGTGGAATAGGCTTTTCCCTCTGTCACCATTCCTGCTTTTAGCAGGACTGATCCGAGGGTGATGATGCTCTCCAGCTCCCCGTGGTTACTCAAATCCTCTTGCTGTGAAGGCCAACAGACCATCAGCCTTCTCTACTGCCTGCTGTACCTGCACACTTACTTTCAGCAACTGATACACAAGGACTCCAAGGTCTCACTGAGAATCCACCTCTCTCAAGTTACACCCATTCTAGTAATAATCTGTCTTCCCATTGCTGCTACCAAAGTGCATAACCTCACACTTATCCATATTACATTGTATCTGCTATGCAGATGTCCACACACTCAGCCTTTCAAATCACACTGAACCATCTCTGCATCCTCCTCACAGCTCATCCTGCAACCCAACTTTGTATCATTTGCGTATTTGGAGACAATACATTGTGTTCCCTCCTCCAAATCATTAATATAAAAAGTGAACAGTTGGGATCCTAACAGATCCCAACAGAGGGGACACAGCTTTAAATTAAGGGGTATGAGTTATGGGACGGATATCAGAGGTAGGTTCTTTACTCAAAGAGTGATTAGGGAGTGGAATGCCCTGCCTGCAGCTGTTGTAGATGCGCCAAGTTTGGTGGCGTTTAAGAGGTTAATTGATAAGTATATGGAAGAGAAGGGAATGGTTTAGTTTGGAGGGCATTGCTTTTTATTTTGGTCGGCACAACATCGAAGGCCGAAGGGCCTGTTCTGTGCTGTAATGTTCTATGTTCTATGTTCTAGATCCCTGTGGAACCCCACTAGTCCCTGACTGACAATCAGAAAGAGACCCATTTATACCAACTCTTTGCTTTGTATCTGTTAACCAGCTTTCTGTCCATCTTAAAACATTATTCACAATCCCATGCACTTTACACAACAGTCGGTCACATGAGATCTTGTCAAAAGCTTTCTGAAAGTCTAAATAAACCACATCCATTGGTTCTCCTCAAACAACTCTACTAGTTACATCTTCAAAGAATTCCAGTAGAATGCATAATTTCCTTTCCATGGGCCCATATCAACCACATGTCTGACACAAAACTCCTGTAATTAGTTTCAGCAGAACAAGAGAGCCCCAGGAGGAGAGAGGAAATGAGTGAAGGACACCCTCAAAACTTCCTTGAAAACGTGTGACATTCCCATCAACACCTGAAAATTCCTGGCTCAAGAACATCCAAAGTGGAGGGAAAGCATCTGGCAAGGAGCTGAGCACCTAGGGTGCAATTTTCCTATTCCGCCTACCATGGGAATAGTAGTGGGCAGGGGTGGATGCTGCAAAGGTCTGTTGACCTCAGGTGGGAATTTCCAATCTTGGGGGGAGTGCAGCTGTAAAATCCCATCCCAGACATTCCTTGCCGAGAGTAAGCTGAAACCACGTATGGCAACCTGGACAACCCACCCATCCACTCCCCCAGGCACTTTCTGCCCCCGTCCTGTGACACAGACAGGAGCTCACACATTGGATCCCTCAATTACCCAAAGCAAATCACCTGCGACTCAGTGGCAATGTATCAGAGAGAGGAGAATGAGTACAAGAATAGTTTCCAACTAATTCCTAATATTCTCAACTAACTTCAAAACTTGTGGCTGTGACTTGCAAACTTTACCCAACACAAAGGCATTGGGAGTTTCAATGTAGCTCAGAGTGATACAGAAACTGCAGCAAAGTTACCAGCATGCCTTAAGGCCAGAAGAGACTTTCCAAAGAAAAATTACCAATTAAAAACTGTAATTGCCATTTTCACATCTCAATAACTAATTTAGAATGTGCACATGGATTTCACATGGAGTTATCTGCTGGATTTTATAGTCACAGCTTGTGTGTCTTGTGTAGTTCCTCACAAAACTCAAGCAAAAGAATTGTGAAGTCTCAGAGTCCAGGAACTCCACAGACCATTAGTTAGACATCAGCAGGTTCCTTGTTACCTGCTGACTTTTGTTACCAGCTTGAGAATGCGATCTCCCTGCCCTGACTTTAGAAATTGGGGTGCTCCGGGAGACAAAGACATCTTCAAGAAATTCAGTTTTTAAATTGCATTCTCATCATTCCCAAATTTGTCAGCAAGATTCCCAGAGGTAGTGAAGGTAGTTAAAAAGGCACATGGCATGTTTGCCTTCATCTGCCAGTGCATTGAGTTTAAAAATTGCTAAGTCAAGTTGCAGCTTTATAGAACATTGGTTCCGTCACACTTGGTACATAGTGTTCAATTCTGGTCACCACACTACCAGAAGGATGTGGAGGCTTTGGAGAGGGTACAGAAAAGATTTACCAGGATGTTGCCCTGGTATGGAGGACATTAGCTAGGAGGAAGGATTGGAGAAACTTGGTTTGTTCTCACTGGAATGACAGAAGTTGAGAGGAGACCTGATAGAAATCTACAAGATTATGAGTGGCACAGATAGAATAGATGGTCAGATGCTCTCCTAGGGTAGAAAAGACAAATATTCGGGGACATTGGTTTAAGGTGCGTGGAGAAAAATTTAGGGGAGATGTGCGAAGCAAGTTTTTTTTTTACGTAGATGGTGGTGAATGTCTGGAATGTGCTGGGAGCAGGTCAGATAACAAGGGGCAACTAGACAAAGTATCACGGGAATGGAAGGGTTTTAGTTTAGGCAGGCATCATGATGGGTGTAGATTTGGAGGGACAAAGGGTCCGTTCCTGTGTTGTACTTTTCTTTGTTCTATTGAAGATCCAGCTTGAGAATGCGATCTCAGAGCCTCACAAACTCAGATTGTTCTCATACCGCTGTCTGTGGAATCTTGCTGTGCACAACTGACTGCTCCAGTTCCCACAATGGCTGCACTCTGGATGAACTGACCTCATAAAATCACTTTGGAAATGCCCATTCTTATTTCTCCTTTGACTGATCTGTAAACTGGAATATTGAAATTGAGATATTAATTTCAGCTAATGTAGCATTGACAGCTGGTGGGATATTAAAGCTGTTTTAAGAGCTACTTCACCCAGGGTTGAGTAAGAGTGCTTTACTGCTAGAGTTCATAGCATTTAGGAAGAAAAGCAACCCTTTGTGTGGACGATAATAAGCCCAGGATTTGTGAAGGCAGCGTGTGTGTATGTGCGCGCGCGTGAGTGTGTGTGCGCATGTGCGTGTTGGGGGGGTGTGTGTATGTGTATGTGTGCGTGGGAGAATGTGTGCGTGTGTGTGCGCGCGCATGAGTGTGTGTGTGCGTGCGCGCGTGCGCGCGTGCGCTTGTGTGTGTGCGTGTGTGTGCGCATGTGCGCATGTGTGCGTTGGGGTTGTGTGTGTATGTGTATGTGTGTGTGGGAGAATGTGTGCGTGTGTGTGCGTGTGTGTGTGAGTGTGGGAGTGTGTGTTGTGTGCGTGTGTGTGTGTGCGTGTGTGTGTGTGGAAGTGTGTGTGTGTGTGTGTGCGCGTGTGTGTATGTGCGCGCGCGTGTGCGTGTATGTGCGTGTATGTGTGCGTGTGTGTGCGTGTATGCATGTGCGCATGTGCTTGTTCCTGTTCCACAGGATTACAATTCATAAATTATGTCAGGCATTGCTGGAGTAGGAAGGTAGTTGCTATAGCAACAAGATAACCTGGTTTATCACCACAAGCGTAAGAAACTGCCTATGCCCAGTAATTATCCGGAGCTTTTTATCTATCCAGCCTTTTCCTTATTTGTGTCTGTGTGTGTGAAATGTCCACATTGTCATATTAAGGATGATGCAGTGTTTTGATTCATCCGGATTGTGGGAATGGCAGTAAACCAGCCTGGAAAATTAAAAGGTGTTGGGATCAAATATCGTCAAATTCAGATACAAGGCAGGGATTTCCCCAGGGTGTGTAAATCTAATTAATCCATGCATCCTAACAGGCAGAAACATGGAAGTGAGAAGAGATAGATTCTCCAAGCCCGGACAGTGCAGGAATATATAATCCACACACGTAGTGTGACTGCATCTCCGGAATTATGATTGGATACTGCTGAACCAACACTATACAAATAGGATATAATAGTTTACAATTTGTCACGATTGTGATTTACTCTGAGTTAATATATCTACTTATTGTTCCAATTCCAGACATCCTGCTCATCTCTATGATTTCAATATGCACTGCACTTGAACTGAGAATGATATAAATTTGGGCAAATTAATATCAAACTCTGTTTAAACAATGAACTGGGATTATCTGCCAGTTTCTGTAATATCCAATTGTCAGGACAAAGCATTTTCTCACCATTGAGGGTTATCTGGGCTGGAGATCACCTCCTAATTTGTGATTCACTGAGTAACAGAACCTTCGGCTCAGCACTACATACTAGGAACATGGCATATAGGAGCAGGAGTAAGCTATTTAGTCCTTTGAACCTAAACCACCATTTGATAAGGTCATGGCTGATCCAGTTCTGGTCTCAACCCCACTTTGGAATCATAGAATCCTGCAGAAGGAGGTCATTTGACAATTGAGTCAGCACTGCCCACAATCCAACCCAGGGGCTATCCCCATAACCCCATGCATTTACCCGAGTTAGTCCCAATGACACTAAGAGGTAATTTAGCCTGGACAATCCACCTAACTGAACATCTTTGGACTGTGGGAAGAAACCGGAGCACCCGGAGGAAACCACGCAGACCTGGGGAAAACATGCAGACTCTGCACAGTGACCCAAGCTGGGAATTGAACCCAGGTCCCTGGCGCTGTGAAGCAGCAGTGTTAACCCACTGAGCCACCAAACCCCACAACCATCGACTCCCATGTTGAAGAAAGCTCTGTCTAACTCAGCCTCTAATATTCAGTGACCAAATCCCCACTGCTCTCTGGAGAACAGAATTCCCCAGGGTAATGAGCATCCCTACGCAACAGAAAGAAATTCCTTACCTTTATCCAAAAAGGGAGGCCTTGTCACAAACTACGTCTGATAGTTCTAGATTTCTCCACGGGGGAAACAGCTGCTCAGCGTCCATCCTATCCAATCTTTCCAAGTTTCACTAAGGTCATTCTGTAAATTCCACACGGGTAGGGGCACTAACTGTTCAACCTTTCCTCATAAGATAAGCCCCTCGTCCCAGGAATGATTCAAGTGAATCTTCTCTGAATACAATCATATCTTTTTTTCCCAAATAAGGAGTCCAAAACTGTGCACAATATTTCAGGTGTGGTTTCACTAACGTCCTGTACAGCTGCTGCAAAATGTCTACCTTTATATTCCATTCCCCTTGCAATAAATACCAACACTCTGTTTACTTTTTCTCAGCACTTGCTGTCTCTGCAGACTAACTTTAAAGGATTCAGGACAAATTTGTCCTCCGGACTAATAAGATCAGAGAAATGAATGTGTGCCTCAAAGATTGGTGAGGGAGGAGTGAGTTCCAGCTCATAGGGTGTTGACACCAGGATGGGGTGGGGATGGGATTTGTAGTGTTGGCGTGGTCTTTGCCTGACCGTGCCGAGGTTAGAGAACCACATAACCAGGGAAATAGAGAGAGTTTTAAGCTGGATAGTGGGGGGTAAGAATCGATTGTGGGAGAAGTGGTATAGAGAACAGACAAGGCAAGAGGGGAAGATATTAATGTGGGAAATATTGGCAGGCAAGGACAAATTGTACAAATCTAAGAGTAAATCAGCAGACAAGGCTAGATTCAACAAAAATAATAAAAGGACAAAAATCAAGGTTTTAAATGCAAATAGCATTCAAAACAAAACAGATGTACAGCTGCACAAATAGGAATAATTAAATATGATCTGATAACTATTATGGAGAAACGGTTACAGGGTGGATATAGATTACAACCCGATGGGTTTGTGATATCCAGGGTGGAAAGTTGGAGAAAGGTAGAGGGGTGCTCTGTTAATTAATGATGGTATTTCCACAATACACAGGAGGACCTAGGTTCAGGAAACCAGGACGTAGAAGCTGAGATGAGAAATGATAAAGGCAAGAAGTCAGTTGAAGTCATGTGCAGGCTCCCTAATAGCGACTGCACTGTAAGGCAGAGTGTAAAAGAAGGGATAATGGGAGCTTATCAAAAAGGTACAGTGATAATCACAGGGAGTTTTAATCTACCTAAAGACTGGAAAAATCAGATGGACATAGGTAGAAAGTTGAGGAATTCATAGAAAGTTATGCAGATAGGTTCATAAAACAGCACATTCCAGAGCTAACCAGAGAGAAGGCTACACTAGATTTGGTATTATGTAACAAAATAGGATTCATTGATAACCTCATAGTGAATGCTCCCCTCAGTGGCAACAATCATAATATGATTGCATTTTATATTCAGTCTGAGGGAGAGAAGAGTGTGTCCAAGACTAGTGGTTTAAACTGAAACATGGGAAATTATGAAGGTATGAAAGCAGAGGTTGCTAAAGTGAGCTAGCAATCAGTGTAAAGGATTTGGTGAATAGAGATGCAGTGGACAACAATTAAAGCAACATTTTTTCCTTTAAATACACAGAATGGACAAAGTCTAATGAGAAAGTTTCCAAAGCACTGACCTATCATAGATGGTTAACTAAAAAAAAACTTAAAGGCAGTATCGAACTGAAAGAAAAAGCATCTATTTACACAAAGACACGTCGCAGGTCAGAAATCTGAAAAAAAATATAAAACACAGCAAAGAACAGAAAAAGGTGAATAAGGAAGGTACAATTAGATTGTGAAAGAAAGATGGTTAGAAATATAATAATGTGTAGAAAGAGTTTCAAATAGATATTTAAAATAGAAAAGAGTTACCAAACTGAGCACAGGTCCTGTGGAAAGTGCGACAAGGAATTGGTAATAGAAAGTAGGGCTATGGTGGATGAGCCAAACTGTCTTCACTATAGAGGACACAAGGATTATCCCAGGAATAGCTGTAAGTTCTAAGGGCAGCTCACTCCAGCTGGCACAGTGCCCATGGAGCAGCTCCACATCTTCGGGAGGGGATCAAAGTCAGCACAGCAGCTTCCTCCTGGGGCTGGGGTATGGGCTTCAATGAGGGGCTGGAGGCACCAAACGGATCCCAGGAACTTCCTGATGGCCCAAACACTTCCTCAGACACGAAATGTGCCACAAATGCCGAAAAGATTTAATAGGATGTTACCAAGACTTGATGGATTGAGTTATAAGGAGAGGCTGGTAGACTGGGACTTTGTTCCCTGGAGGGGTGATCTTATAGAGGTCTATAAAATAATGAGGTGCACAGATCAGCTAGATAGTCAATATCTTTTCCCAAAGGTAGGGGAGTCTAAAACTAGAGGGCATAGGTTTAAGGTGAGAGGGGAGAGATACAAAAGGGTCTAGAGGGGCAATATTTTCACTCAGAGGGTGGTGAGTGTCTGGAACAAGGGGCTAGAGGCAGAAGTAGAGGCGGATACAATGTTGAATTTTAAAAAGCACTTAGATAGTTACATGGGTACAATGGGTATAGAGGGATATGGGACCAAACGTGGGCAATTGGGATTAACTTAGGGGTTTAAAAAAAAGTGCAGCATGGACAAGTTGGGCTGAAGGGCCTGTTTCCATGCTATAAACCTATATGACTCTAAGAAGGCTTACATTAACACTGCAGTTAAGTTACTGTAAAAATCTCCTAGTCACCACACTCCAGCTCCCTTTTGGATATACTGAAGGAGAATTTTGCATGGCCAATTCAACCTAACCAGCATGTCCTTCAGACTGTGGGGAACACCCAGAAAAAACCTACGCAGACACAGGGAGAACATGCAAACTCCATACAAACAGTGACCCAAGCCAGGAATTGAACCCAGGTCTAATCACTGTGCCACCGTACTGCCAACATGGGCTGTCCTGTAAATACAGTGCCCCGATTCCTGAAGCAGTAAGGTGAGAGCGGGATAAGTGAATCAAAGGCTGTCCACCAACAATCTAACGTAAAACCCGTGCCTCTGCAATTTTATACAAAGTGCCACACACTACCGCGTAAAAAGCCTGAAATCAGACTGCCAATAGCTGGGATGATTCTACCCTTTGTATAAAGCTGCTGTAAATATTGATATGTAACTTTAACATCATTTATCACGTAATGCAAAGCTTCATTGTTAAGTATCAAATTCTAATAGTAAATTTGCTGACGACAGCAAAGTCGGAGGAGTTGTAGACAGTGAGGATGGACGTTACAGTTTGCAGAGGGACATAGATAAATTGCAGAGCTGGGCCAAGAAGTGGCAAATGGAGTTTAATGTGGAAAAGTATGAGGTGATTCACTTTGGTAAGAGTAATATGTGTGCAGAATATAGGGCTAATGGTAGGACTCAGTAGTGTAGATAAGCAGAGAGATCTCGATGTACAGGTACATAGATCTCTGAAAGTTGGTACTCAAGTTGATAAGGTTGTTAAGAAGGCGTATAGTGTGTTAGCATTTATTGGTAGAGGGATTGAATTTCGGAGCCGAGATGTCATGTTGCAACTGTACAAAACTCTGGTGCGGCAGATTGCTACCCTTTCGGGGAAGATGGAAAATCTCAGGTCAAGTTAAGATAAGGAGAGGCGAGAAGTTTTGATAGAATGGTGTAAACAGCTAAAGGAAGATTTAGAAAGACTCCCTATTCCACAGAGAATGGTTCAAATTAATCCTTTCATAATGCTGACAACCTTTATTAAATTCCAACACCAACCCCGATTGCTCTTGTGACCAGTTCTTAACTTCTGCAATCTCTCCATAATCTCTCATCCTTTCTTCAGCAAAGAACAAATACCTTACGGTTAAAATGGAAATTACCTCTTAATATCTCAGGGCTAAGTAAGCATTAGTAGACAGAAGTCTGTCCTTTTTTTTCAAAATCCAATCACCATCCAATTGAAGCTAAACTTCCAAATGTTAATGGTTTTAATAGCAATTTCACAGTGAAATGACATCTCAACAACTCCTGGGGGAAATATATCTCCAACAGGGGGGAATACAATGAGATCTATTAAGCCACTTATATTCAATGGCTGTGTGTGTTATTTGCAGTTCCTCATATTTTATCTGCTTTTAATCTCTCTGTTTTCAAACCTTCAGCACGATAAGAGCCGCAGTTTGATAAACATAACCACGTTCTCGTACTGAAATTAAGCAGCCCAAACAAACTGCAGGGGAACCTGGAACTTTCAAAAGAAACTCCACACACGTGACTTTGCCAGAGTCCATCAATGCTTCCTGTGCTTAAGGGGCCAAAATCAGATCTTTGACATTTAAAATTTAACAGAGATATTTTGAGAATAAGATGAAAACCTAAATCACATTCAGTAACAATCTCACTTCACCCTGGACATGAACCTCACCATCACATTTTGTTTTATTTTTATTCGTTATATTAACATCACTGTCCCTATCCTGCACTTACTGCCCATCTCTACTTCTTGAGACGATGGTGGTGAGCTGTTTTCTCGAACTGCTGCTGTCTCTATAATGTAAATACACTCACAGTGCTGTTAGGGAGGGAATTCCAGGATTTTGACCCAGTGACAGTGAAAGAATAATGATATATTTCCAACTCAGGTGTGTGACTTGGAGGGGAATGGTTCTATTCCCAGGTACCCACTGCTTGTTCTAGGTGATAGAAATCACAGATTTGGATGGTGCTATAGAAGGAACTTACTGAGTTCTTGCATTGTATTTTGTAGTGGGTACACAAGGCAGTCACTGGACCGCAATGGTGGAGGGATTGAATGTCTATATTTACACGCAGAGTTGTAAAAATCAGCATCTACTAGTTTTGATTGACAGACCCCCGATACAAATTCGAAAAAAATGTACCTACCTGGCAGTTTCAATGTGTTCTTTATTGTCACTTCTCAAAGGCTATTATTAAGCTTGTTTTGGTGTTTTGAAAGCTATTCCCCCCTCAGCAGGGGAATATGAGTTCACAGTAGCTAAAAGAGGCTATTAAAGGCTTAGCTATCTTTAATATGAGGACTGAATAAGTGTTTTTATAATAGATTAAACCCTTGAGGAGATGTAAAGGCTTTAAATGGGTTGCATGAATGAAGTTTCTTCCACTACCAAGTGGAGGGTGAGGGACACAGGGTCCAACCACTACTGGACTAATTGGGACAAAATCCCAGAAAAGCAAAGTAAGCTTTCCAACCAGCCTGCTGCACTCACCCACATTCACTGTCACTGACAATGTGCTACCAGGATAGTGGGTACCCTACAGCCCTCTCCCTCCCCTCTGCCCAGAGTGGAAAAAGAGCTCTTTAAACGAAGCTGAGGTCTGCCAAGTAATGAGTTTTCCCAATCCCAGCTATCTGGCTCAGTTCTGAAAGGGCTACCGCAGTCTCTGAAACACTCAGGACAATTGGAGAGACGGGGTATTATCGAGATAAAGGGATACGGAGAGCAGCTGTTGGAATGAACTAGTTAAGGAGCAGCTTTATCTGGAACATCCAGAGAAAACTCTGTGTCCCAATTCCTGGGCTCATTTACAGATGAACTGCTGCACAGATTTACATAAATCTTCAAACCCTAACTCATAATAAGGTTATTAATTTATAAAACTTCATTTGTTTAGTCACAAGTAACGCTTACATTACCACTGCAATGAAGTTATTGTGAAATTTCCCCTAGTCACTGCACTCCAACACCTGTTTTGGGTTAATGCACCCTAACCAACATGCCTCTTAGAATGCGGGAGGAAACCGGAGCACCTGAGGAAACCCACACAGATACAGAAAGAATGTGCAAACTCCATACAGACAGTGACCCAAGCCAGGAATCAAACCCAGGTCCCTGGTGCTGTGCGGCAGCAGTGCTCATCACTGTGCTGGCCCATTACTTTCTTCTCTTCAACCTACTTTGCTTTTCTTTCTCTTTATCTTTCTCTCTTCACTGTTTCTTCAGATAATCCCATGACAGCTTGCTGCTGTTTGGAAAGGATTTTAAGATAGAATTTCTGGTTTGGGTCCAATCCACAAACTGGGACACAATTTGCACTGAAAGCTGTGTTGGTTTTGCATGTTGCTGGACACGATAACTATGCCACTGTGCAGAGTGTTAGAACATCTTGTTGTATTAAAGAAAATCATTCCTTGGTGTAATTAAGAGCTGGTAACCTTCTGCAGTTTTAGTAATGCAACTGAAAATGAGTTCACCATCAAAGTAATCATTTTAATCAGAGTGCTCTGTCAATTTCTCTGGGAGGCAAGAGAGGCGATTGCAGAGCCTCTGGCTCTGATCTTCAGGTCGTCGTTGGTTACGGGTGTGGTTCCGGAGGACTGGAGGATAGCGAATGTGGTCCCGTTGTTCAAGGGGAAGAGAGACCTTCCAGGGAATTATAGGTCAGTGAGTCTTACTTCTATGGTGGGCAAAGTGTTGGAGAGAATAATTAGGGATAGGATTTATAGTTATTTAGAGAGTAATGAATTGATTGGAGATAGTCAGCATGGTTTTTGTGAAGGGTAGGTCGTGCCTTACTAACCTCATTGAGTTTTTTGAAAAAGTGACTAAAGAGGTGGATGGGGGGTAAGGCGGTTGATGTGGTATATATGGACTTTAGTAAGGCGTTTGATAAGGTGGCCCATGGAAGACTTCTGCAGAAAATGCAGATTTATGGGATAGAGGGTGATTTAGCTAATTGGGTTAGGAATTGGCTAGCAGATAGAAGACAGAGGGTGGGGGTTGATGGGAGATATTCATCTTGGAGTTCGGTGACAAGTGGTGTACCTCAGGGGTCTGTTTTGGGGCCCCTGCTGTTTGTAAATTTTTATAAATGATCTGGATGAGGGTATTGAAGGATGGATTAGTAAATTTGCAGATGACACTAAAGTCGGTGGAGTGGTAGATAGTGAAGAGGGGTGTTATAGTTTGCAGAGGGACTTGGACAAGTTGCAGAGCTTGGCCGAGAGGTGGCAAATGGAGTTTAATGTGGAAAAGTGTGAGGTAATGCACTTTGGCAGGAACAATAAATGTGTAGAGTATAGGGCTAATGGTAGGGCTCTTAATAGTGTTGAGGAACAGAAGGATCTTGGTGTATGTGTCAATAGATCCCTGAAAGCAGGCAGTCAAGTGGATAAAGTTGTTAAGAAGGCATATGGAGTCTTAGCTTTTATTGGTAGGGGGATTGAATTTAGGAGCCGCAGCATCATGTTGCAACTGTACAAAACTCTAGTGCGGCCGCACTTGGAGTATTGTGTGCAGTTCTGGTCCCAACATTATAAGAAAGATGTGGAGGCATTGGAGAGGGTACAGAGGAGGTTTACCAGGATGTTGCCTGGTATGGAGGGCAGGTCTTATGAAGAGAGGCTGAGGGATTTGAGTTGTTTTCGTTAGAAAGAAGGCGGCTAAGAGGAGACCTTATTGAAACATATAAGATGATTAGAGGTTTAGACAGGGTGGACAGTGATAGCCTTTTTCCTAGGATGGAGAAAGCTAGCATGAGGGACATAGCTTTAAATTAAGGGGTGGTAGTTATAGGACGGATGTCAGAGGTAGGTTCTTTACCCAGAGGGTGGTAAGGGTATGGAATGCCCTGCCTGCTGCAGTTATAGATGCGCCAAGTTTGGTGGCGTTTAAGAGGTTAGTTGATAAGTATATGGAAGAGAAGGGAATGGTTTAGTTTGGAGGGTCATTGCTTTTTATATTGGTCGGCGCAACATCGAAGGCTGAAGGGCCTGTTCTGCGCTGTAATGTTCTATGTTCTATGTTCTATAACCTGACCAGCTCCATTTTAAACAATTAAACTGGCTTTCAAATCCTGCCAATTGCAAACTGTTTTTCAGTTCCTTAAAAAATTAACTTTTATATAACATTTTAAAACGTTAAAAAGTTAATGCCCTTCATCTTAAAAAGCAGTTTAATTTGGAGAGTCTGCAAACAGACACAAATAGCAGAAGTTGCCCTGAAGATGAATTCTATCTGGCGGTGTGGCCAGTTTTGTGAGTGGGATTTGTTGGTGTCGCAACATTTTGGAAGTGCAGTGAAAAAGCCATTAAAAATTATAAGCAGGAGAGGCCATTCAGCCCTTCGAACCTACTCTGCCATTCATTTAATCACCAAATTCAATATCCTGACCCTCTCCTCCCCCCAACAATATCCCTTGATCTCTTTAGCCCGAAGAGCTTTATTTAATTTCTTCTTGAAACCAAACAACGCTTGTTGTCAATTACATTCTGTGCAGTGAAATCCACACATTCACCACCCTCTGGGTGAACAAATTTTTCTTTAAAAGAAAGAATTATCCTTTATCCTCAAACTATGTGTTTTGCAATAAAACAGAACATACCACCCACCCACCCCCCCCCCATAACCCCTACCCCCACCACCTCCCACCATTGCAAGAGGGTCTTTCCCACTTTGGAACCAGTAAGTTACATTTGAGTTCCCCTGGGTCAAGCCCTGACAGGAATAACCAGTATTCCCCTGAGCAGAACCAAAGCAACCAGAAAGCGGTTTTCCCCTAATTCTTTAGCCATGGTGGAGATACCAGCATTGGACTGGGATAGGCACTGTAAGAAATTTCACAACACTATGGTTAAAGTCCAACAGGTTATTAGAACATAGAACATAGAACAATACAGCACAGAACAGGCCCTTCGGCCTTCGATGTTGTGCCGACCAAAATAAAAAGCAATGCCCCTCCTACTAAACCATTCCCTTCTCTTCCATATACTTATCAACTAACCTCTTAAACGCACCAAACTTGGCGCATCTACAACAGCTGCAGGCAGGGCATTCCACTCCCTAATCACTCTTTGAGTAAAGAACCTACCTCTGATATCAGTCCTATAACTCATACCCCTTAATTTAAAGTTGTGTCCCCTCGTGCTAGCTTTTTCCATCCTAGGAAAAAGGCTATCACTGTCCACCTATCTAAACCTCTAATCATCTTATATGTTTCGATCAGGTCCCCTCTTAGCCTCCTCCTTTCTAACGAAAACAACCTCAAATCCCTCAGCCTCTCCTCATAAGACCTGCCCTCCATACCAGGCAACATCCTGGTAAACCTCCTCTGTACCCTCTACAATGCCTCCACATCTTTCTTATAATGTGGGGACCAGAACTGCACACAATACTCCAAGTGCGGCCGCACTAGAGTTATGTACAGCTGCAACATGATGCTGCGGCTCCTAAATTCAATCCCCCTACCAATAAAAGCTAAGACTCCATAAGCCTTCTTAACAACTTTATCCACTTGACTGCCTACTTTCAGGGATCTATTGACCCATACACCAAGATCCTTCTGTTCCTCAACACTATTAAGAGCCCTACCATTAGCCCTATACTCTACACATTTATTGTGCCTGCCAAAGTGCATTACCTCACACTTTTCCACATTAAACTCCATTTGCCACCTCTCGGCCCAGCTCTGCAACTTGTCCAAGTCACTCTGTAAACTAAACCACCCCTCTTCACTATCTACCACCCCACCAACTTTAGTATCATCTGCAAATTTACTGATCCATCCCTCAATACCCTCATCCAGATCATTTATAAAAATCACAAACAGCAGGGGCCCCAAAACAGACCCCTGAGGCACACCACTTGTCACCGAACTCCACGATGAATATCTCCCATCAACCACCACCCTCTGTCTTCTATCTGCCAGCCAATGCCTAATCCAATTAGCTAAATCACCCTCTATTCCACACATCTGCATTTTCTGTAGAAGTCTTCCAGGGGCCACCTTATCAAACGCCTTACTAAAGTCCATATATACTACATCAACCGCCTTACCCCCATCCACCTCTCTGGTCACTTTCTCAAAAAACTCAATGAGGTTAGTAAGGCATGACCTACCCTTCACGAAACCAATTTATTTGATAGCACAAGCTTTTGGAGCACTGGCCCTTCATCAGGTGAGTGAAAATGACTCATCTGATGTGAGATACTGATTCTTTAGGTATCCCGTTGTGATTTACTGAGGACTGGCTGAAGCTGAGATTTCCTCTTGCCCTTTGTCCTGATTCAGGAGGGTCACACAAACTCCAGATTGGAATTAAATGTGATTTTTGAACAGTGAGTAGTTAGCTGCCTCACATCAATGAGAATGAGACTGGATTTACGATGCGATAATTCACAAAGTGGAAAAACTCCCATTTCCAGAACCAGAATCCATTCTACGCAGTTCATCCACTTTGGATTACACACAATAAACTCACAGAGACAACACCAATTGCTGTGGCCATGCAGAAAGACACAGCAAAAAATTCACAGATCTTCAGGTCAACAAACACAGCATGGCTGGATGACCAAACAAGACATGTCCTATTGAGGCCGGATTACCAGAACATTGGGAAGCTTGGACAACACCAGACTGAGTCTCCACTGAACACCTCCCCTGAAAGACACACAAACAGCTGGAAAATCTCAGTAATTCTGACAGCATCTGTGGAGATAGAATAGAGCCAATATTTCTCTCTTCTCTCACCACAGATGCTGTCAGACCTGCAGAGATTTTTCAGCAGTTTGTGTTTTGTTTATTGCGAGTATATTTGGCTACAGGAATAAATATATTTTGCTACAATTACAGAGAACCTTGCAGATCCCACTTGGAGCATTGTGTATTGTTTGGGCCTTCTTATCTGAGGAAGGATATACTTGCCACAGAAGGACTGCAACGATAGATTATCAAGCTAATCCTGGGATGGGATTATGAGGAAAGATTGAGGAGACAGGACCTTTATTCACTCGAGTTTTATGGGATGAGAGGTGATTTCATTGAAACTCACGAAACTTTTACAGAGTACAGTAGAGTAGATGTACAGAGGAAATTTCCTCTCCCTCAGAAGTGGTGAATCTTTGGAATTCTTTATCCCAGAGGAATGTGGAAGCCAAATCATTCAGCAAGTTCAAGACTAAATGTATAGATTCCTCGATATTAGTGACATCAATGCAATTATACAGGGCCTTGGTGAGGTCACACCTCGAGAGTACTGTGTGTAGTTTTGGGCTCCTTTTCTGAAGAAGGATGTTCTTGATCTCGAGGAAGTGCAATGAAGGTTTACCAGGCTGATTCCTGGGATGGCGGGGCTGATGAATGGGAAGAGAGTGATTAGGTTAGGATTGTTTTCACTGGAGTTCAGATGAATGAGATGGGATCTTATAGAGACTTATAAAATTCTAACAGGACTAGACAGGGTAGATGCAGGGAGGATGTTCCCAATAGTGAGGGACCCCAGAACCAGGGATCACAGTGAGAGGATTCAGGGTAGACCATTTAGAATGGAGGTGAGGAGACATTTCTTCACACAAAGACAAAACATACCATTTTTAGAGAAGGAAAGGAGTGCAGTATGTAGTGTTACAGCTATAGTTAGGATGTAGAGAAAGGTCCACTTAATGCGAGGTAGGTCCATTCAAAAGTCTGACAAATCAGGTTTTCCCTGTTTAAATAGAACATAGAACATTATAGCGCAGTACAGGCCCTTCGGCCCTCGATGTTGCGCCGACCAATGGAACCAATTTTATGACCCTCTAAACTAAACTATTCCAATGTTATCCATATGCCTATCCACTGACCATTTGAATGCCCCCAAAGTAGGTGAGTCCACAACTGCTGCAGGCAGGGCATTCCACGCCTTTACTACCCTCTGAGTAAAGAACCTACCTCTGACATCCGTCCTATAATTACTCCTCAATTTAAAGCTATGTCCTCTCATGTTAGCCATCACCATCCAAGGAAAAAAGCTCCCACTTCCACCCTATCTAATCCTCTGATCATCTTGTACGTCTCAATTAGGTCACCTCTTAACCACCTTCTCTTTAATGAAAATAACTTCAAGTCCCTTAGCCTTTCCTCATAAGACCTACCCATCATACCAGGCAACATCCTGGTAAACCTCCTCTGTATCCTTTCCAATGCCTCCACATCTTTCTTATAATGTGGCGACCAGAACTGTATGCAATACTCCAAGTGCAGCTGCACCAGAGTTTTGTACAGTTGCAACATGACCTCAAGGCTCCGAAATTCAATCTCTTTACCAACAAAAGATAACACACCGTACACCTTCTTAACAATCTTATCAACCTGGGTGCCAACTTTCAGGGAGCTATGCACCTGTACACCGAGATCTCTCTGCTCGTCGACACTACTAAGAGTCCTTCCATTAGCCCTATATTCTGTACTCCTGTTACTCTTACCAAAGTGAATCACCACACACTTTTCCACATTAAACTCCATTTGCCACCTCTCAGCCCAGCTCTGCAGCTTATCTGTGTTCCTCTGCAAACTGTAACGTCCATCCTCACTGTCTACAACTCCTCCGACTTTAGTGTCATGGTGGAGCAGGCTCGATGGCACTCCACCTGCTACTCTTTCCAATGGGACTGGAACTATTTGGATAAATCTTTCAAAGATCTAAAGATCACGGAGAGATTCTAAAGTTCAATGATTGGAGCACAGTCACTTTTGTAATCTGGGTAAAGGTAGCAGCTAATTTGAAGCGAATATCTGTCAGATAAATGACAAGATAAAAGAGGTTTTTTGATGGTGTCAGTTGAGGATTGGTTTAGAAATGCACTGGTATTTTTTGAAAACAAGCTATTTTCTAGATTTTATTTCTGCTCCATTTGGTAGTTTATTCCATAATCTGTCAATTATCCGCATAATTTTTGTTCAACTTCCCTCCTGGTTCTTTGAATCACGATTTTAACATCTCAAGTTTCCAGTTTTAAGAACAAAGAACAGTACGGCACAGAAACAGGCTCTTCAGCCCTCCAAGCCTGTGCCAATCACGTTATCCCAGCTATATTCAACCAACCTCCTAGATCCCTCTAGTCTCCATCTTTTCACATGCCTATCCAGAAAAGTCTTAAATGCGGCTAACACATCCGCCTCAACCACCTCACTGGGCAGTGCATTCCAGGGCCCCCCACTCTCTGTATATAAAACTTCTCCCACACATCTCCAGTGAACCTTTCCCATCTTCCCTTGAACTTGTGCCCCCTTGAATTATAATTTTGTCCTGGGAAGAATCTTCCCACTGTTCACCCTATCTATATTCCTCATAAATTCATAACCTTCTACCAAGGTCACCCCTCAGTCTCTGTCTTTCCGAGGAGAACAATCCCAGTTTATTCAATCTCTCCACATAGTTAATATCATATCAGCTAACATCCTGGTAAATCTTTTCTATACTCCTTCCAAAGCCTCCATGTCCTTCTGGTAGTTTGGTGACCACAATTGCACGCAGTATTCCAAATTTGGCCTAACCAACATTTTATACAATAATAACATAATTTGCTAACTTTTATACTCGATGCCCAGGCTGATGAAGGCAAGCATGCCATATGCTCTCTTCACCACTTTTCCCACCTTTGTTAGTACTTAAGGATCTGTGGACCTGTACCTCCAGATCTTTCTGTGTGTGTCTTTACTCCTGATTTATTTTATAGCTCCCACCTGAATTCGATCTACCAAAATGCATCACCTCACATTGTCTAGATTAAATTCCATCTGTCATTTCTCTATCTAATTTCAGCCTATCAAAATCATAAGACTTAGAACAGAATTAGGCCACTCAGCCCATCGAGTCTGCTGTGTCATTCAATCATTGCTGATATTTTTCTCGTCCCCATTCTCCTGCCTTTTCCCCATAACCCCTGACCCCCTTATTAATCAAGGACCTATCCATCTCTGTCTTAAAGACACTCAATGTCTTGTCAGACCCCAGTTGGAGTATTGTGCACAGTTCTGGTCGCCTCATTATAGGAAGGATGTAGAGGCTATTGAGAGAGTTCAGAGGAGATTTAAAAGGATGCTGCCTGGATTGGGAGGCAGGCCTTATGAAGATAGGTTGAGGGAGCTGGGACTCTTCTCACTGGAGTGACGTAGGTTGAGAGGCGACCTGATAGACGTTTATAAAATGTTGAGAGGGATAGATAGGGTGGACTCTCAGAGACTATTTTCCCGAGCTGAAATGGTCACTACGAGAGGACACAGATTTAAGGTGCAGGGAAGCAAATACAAAGGAGATGTCAGGGGTAGGTTTTTCTCTCAGAGGGTGGTGAGTGAATGGAACTGACTGCCATCGGAGGTTGTTGAGGCAAACTCACTGGGGTCTTTTAAGAGACTTCTGGATGAGTATATGGAAAAGAATAGGATAGGGGGTTATAGATAGGTCTGTGGATTGGTAGATGTGATCGGCGCAACTCATGGGCCGAAGGGCCTGTTTGTGCTGTATTGTTCTATGTTCTATGTTCTATGTTAATGACTCGGCCTCCAAAGCCTTCTGTGGCAAAGAGTTTCACAGATTCCCCACTCTCTGGCTGAAGAAATTCTTCCTCATCTGTTTTAAAGGATCATCCCTTTAACCTGAGGTTGTGCCTCTGGTTCTAGTTTTTCCTACAAGTGAAAACATCCTCCCCTTGTCCACTCTATCCAGGTCTCACTGTGTCCTGTAAGTTCAATAAGATCCACCCTCATCCTTCTAAACTCCAATGAGTATGATCTAGAGTCCTTAATCGTTCCTTTTCATTCCAGTGTGCACTGCACTATCCTGCTGTATTTTCTGACAATCTTTATCACTATTTGCAACTCCACCAATCTCAGTTTCATCTGCAGACTTGTTGCTGGGACTGATTTTGTTCACGTTATTTGTCAAATATCCATCACAATTCCATCTTCATAACTCACATTGCTTCAACCTGAGTGAATCTCTCACAATCACATCCCTGATTCTGATTCCCCCTTATCCAGGATTTAGGAATGAGTATTTGTGGGGGGGAGGGGGGGGTGTGGGGCATACATGTGCTTACACTCAGCACCATTTCCTATTGGGCAGATGCACAGCCCACAGTATAACTCTGTCTCTCTTCTGAATTCACAGCCAATCAAAGCCCCTGACTTGTTCAGTTACTGCAAAGCGTCAACAGCAATCATTCAAAAATGCTGCAGGGAATATTCTGGAAAGGATTGGATTGAGTTTGAAGAGTTTTGTGGGCCTTGTGATTGTCCATTCCCTGGTCTTTGTGCTGGATTCCAGGATAGACAGGGTTCAGTGCTAATTCAGATCGTTAAGGAAGTGCAGTGAAGTGGATATGTTCTTGTTTTTTCTTGCCAGCAGCGTAACGCTGTAATCCATCGAGCCTTCCAGACACAAGTAAATTATTCAAACTCTCGTGTTTGGCTGCAAACATTCTCCTAGACATTTTCTTTCAACAACAATAACTTGTATCAGAATTACTGCCACAAACACAACCTCTCCAACACCTTCACCACCTCAATCATGTAGATTAGCAGCGTTCTGAGAATTGAATAATACCAGAGCATTCTATTTTGAAACTTCTGCGAATATTTCAGAGGCTGAATGCTGATAAATTGCTCCACATTCTGCTTCTCATCTCTTTCACATCATTGGAACAGGACAGATTGGGTGACACTCAGTGAATTTCTTTGTTAAATGCTGGCACTGTGTTGTGCAAGGGAACGTAGCAGAGAATTTGTGAGCAAGATCCCAACAAGGTATCTGAGGTCAACAGAAGGATGGCTATTTTTCAAGGGGTTGATATTGTTTGAGGCTGGATTATTGGTCAGGACATTGGGAGGATGGCCTATTCATTGTTAAATGTTCATATCTGAACAGGCAAAGCTACAATTACGGAGTGGACACATCACAAATCCATCAGCATTCCTCCCTCTCCCCTTCCTTTGCAGTGACTATAATCCATTGGTTTTATACAGACCCCCAGCTCTGCTAAAATAACAGAGGGATTTCAAACATTTTAAATTGCTCTTGGTTTGACCCCAGGATTTATTAAACATCCCAAGTGATTGATCAATGGTAACCCAAGGATGTTGACAGTGTGGGGGGAGAGGGGGTGCGCTGTCGGTGGTTCAGTGATGGTTACACCATTGAATGTTAAGGGGCGGTGGTTAGAGTGTTTCTTATTGGTGATGGTCATTGTCTGGCGTTTGTGTGCGTGAATGTTACTTGCCACTTGGATTTGTCCAGGTCTTGTTGCATTTGAATATGAACTGCTTCAATATCTGAGGGGTCGTGAATGGTGCTGAGCATTGTGTAATCATCAGCAAACATCCCCACTTCTGACCTTTTGATGGAGGGAAGGTCATTGATAAAGCAGCTGAAAATAGTTGGGTTTAAAACATTAATCCTAACTGAGTTCTGCGGAGATGTCCTGGAGCTGAGGTGACTGACCCTCCACAACCACGACCATCTTCCTACGTACCAAGTATGATTCCAACCAGCGGAGAGTTTGCCCGATACCCATTAATATTAGTTTCACTCGGGCTCCTTGAAGCCACACTTGGTCAAATCATAGAATCCTGCAGTGCAGAAGGAGGCCATTTGGCCCATAGAGAACACTCTAATGATAATCCCAACCAGACCCTATCCTCATAACCTGATGCTTTTACCCTAACTAGTCCCCCTAACACTAAGGGGCAATTTAGCATGGCCAAGCCAACTATCCAGCACCACTTTGGACTATGGGAAGAAACCGGAGCATCCAGAAGAAACCCATGCAGACACGGGGAGCATGTGCAAATTCCACAGATAATGACCTATGCCTGGAATCGAACCCAGGATCCTGGTGTTGTGAGGCAGCCGTGCTCACCATTCGGCCAACTTATCACACCAAATATGGCCTTGATGTGGAGGACTGTCACTCACCTCCCCTCTGGAATTCAGCTCTTTTGTCTGTGTTTGAACCAAGGCTGTAATGAGGTCAGGAGCTGAGTGACCCTGGGAGAAACCCAAACTGGGCGTCACTGAGCAGGTTATTGGTGAGCAGGAGCTGCTGGATAGCACTGTTGATGACCCCTTCCATCACTTTACTGATGATCGAGAGTAGACTGATTGGGAGGGAATTGGCCGGGTTGGATTTACCCAGGGACACTGAAAGTGTAGTACACTGGGGGTGAAGGAAGGGGATACTGGGCTCCACCCCCTCTCAAGCTCCATTCGCACTCAGTCCCCATCCCTTGACACTGTCCTGTCACATTTATGGTACCATTTGGCACTGACAGTGTGTCAGGTGGGCACACTTCTGACCTTCAATAGCTCTGATTCCCCTGGCATGGGCATGGTACCAGGTTCCCACTGCGGCACAGCAGGAATGATTCTCTCTAGTGGGATGTCTTGCCGGTGAAGGGGGGAAAAGCAGCTGGGAAGGCAGAAGGAGCCATTCCGAATCCAGTCGCTACATTTAAATGTAGTTCCATGTAAATAAGCTATGGGACCTTCCTGGATGCGGAGCCATTCTCGTCAGCAAATCAGGGTTGGGAAAATAGTGATCTGGTCGGGACGAATGGGATTTTTGGCCTCACTCGCTATTTTCCCAGTTCACCACACTGATCGAGCAGCAAATGGAGCCGGTAAGATCACAACCCAATCACCTTGGTAAATATTTATCAAATTCTCACTCAAATTCACCAACATTTGCAAATCTCTCTGAAATCATTGCAAAGGGTTTGAAGATTTATTGCTGATTCACCCTGAAATTGACCAATGAGAGTCTGACCTTTGAATGCCGAAAAGCTCTCCATTTGGAGCAGTGCCACTGTCCTGAGGCTGAGGAACAGACAGCGAATGGAGCCAACTTCCCCCCGCTGATGGAAATGCAATTGGACAGTGCAATCAGCTGCAATAGCTTCCTAAGTGAGCCCTTGACATTAGTGCTACTGCACAAGTAAATGGAGAGTAAGAGATACTCATTCTGTCAAACACACCCAAACATTTATTTTTTATTACTTAAATGTTTAATTTTATGCTAGAGCAGTTTTATCCCTTTGGGCAGATGTAATGGTTCACTATCCAGCAGACTAACTCTACCTGCTTTCCTGGACAGGCTGGGAAGATGATTACTCCAGTGATTTATTCACAATTTACAAGGAGTGGCCACTGAGTAACAGGGGAAAGGTTATTCGGAAAGGGTCAGTTGGTTATGATACAGATACGGAAGGTTCTGCTCTCTCAATCTGCCTGGTTTCAGCATTTCCCATCTCAGAACAAAGAACAGTACAGCACAGAACAGACCCTTCAGCCCATCAAGTCTGTGCCGACACAGATGCCTCACTAATCTAATATTTTATTACCTCAATGTGTACCATATCCCCCTATTCCCTGCTTGTTCATGTATTTATCCAGATGCCTCTTGAACGTTGTTATAGAATCTGCTTCCGCCATCTCCTCCGGCAGCACTGCCTGTTGGGAGTCTGTAGTACAACCCCAACAGAGTGACTGCATCACTGCTGTTCCTGAGTTCTACCCATATGGCCTCACTGCACGATCCCACCAGGGTGTCCTCTCTCTGTTTAGCAGTGACATTCTCCTTAATCAGTAAAGCAACACCCCCTCTCTATCTCACTTGAAACATCTAAATCCTAGAATGCTAAGATGCCAGTCTTGCCCTTCTTTCATCCAAGTCTCTATAACTGCTACAATATCACAATTCCATGGATTCCATGGGGAGATCTAGGAGGACATGTTCATACTCCTTAAAAGTGAAGTCACAGGTGGACAGCTTGATGAAGAAAGTATTCAGCAAGGTTGGTTTCATTGAAATTGAATACAGAATTGAGATGTCTTATTGAAGTTGTACAAGACATTGATAAGGCCACACTTGGAATACTGTGTGCAACTCTGGTCACCCTATTATAGAAAGGATATTATTAAACTAGAAAAAGTGTGGAAAAGATTTACTAGGATGCTACCGGGACTTGATGGATTGAGTTATAACAAGAGGCTGGATAGGCTGGGACTTTTTTCTCTGGAGTGTAGGAGGCTGAGGGGTGATCTTATAGAGATCTATAAAATAATGAGGGGCACAGATTAGCGAGATGGTCAATATCTTTTCCCAAAGGTAAGGGAGTCTAAAACTAGAGGCCATAGGTTTAAGATGAGAGGAGAGAAATACAAAAGTGTCCAGAGAGGCAATTTTTTTCCACACAGAGGGCAGCGAGTGCCTGGAACAAACTACCAGAGATAGTCGTAAATGCAAGTACAATTTTGACTTTTAAAAAGCATTTAGACAATTACATGGGCACGATGGATATAGATGGATATGGGCAAAATGCAGGCAATTGGGGTTAGTTTAGGAGTTTTTAAAAAAATGGCAGCATGGACAAGTTGGGTTGAAGGGCCTGTTTCCATGCTGTAAATTCTATGAGTCTATGAGTAATCCAAGCTCTAAATTCATCTGCCTTACCTATCATGTTCATTATGTTAAAGCAAACACACCTCAGACCATCTGTCCTGTCATATTTTGTACACTCTCCTTGTGTTTTATTTCTCTGTGCCTTACTGGACTCATTCACTGAGTTCTCCACAGTTTCTGCACTCTATACTGGGGCCCTTTATAATCTTTGGTTTCTCTGCTTTTTATTTTTCCTCTCACTATCTTTACTTTCTGTCCCACTTTACTTCCCTCGGACATCCTGCACGGTTCCCATCCTCCTGTCACAATAGGTTTGGGAAGTGTGGATAAAACAAAATCAGCTCAGTCTGGGAGTGCCCCTAAAAAAAGGACGCACATTTACATAGAGGCTTTCATAGTTGCAAGATACACACAAGCACTTTACAGCCATATGGGAGATTGGAATTTTCTCCAATCTGCAGCCAGAATGAACACAGCAAGCTCCACAATCACCAAACAATCTGCTTTCAATTTCTGGATAAGGAATAAATACCAGTCAGAAAAACTGGGGAGAACTCCACTGCTCTCTTCAACATAACACCACCGATTCTCCCATCTCACTGCAGTGAACAGAGAACTGGCTGAACATCAGCACTAACAGGGCAGTGGCAGTGCTGTGTGAACAGTCAGAGAATTCCAGCTAATATCTTTCTTCATCCGTGAAGGGAAGGTGGTGTGCAGAGTATTGGAACAACACCAATAATTACTGCGAGACTTGTACCTCAGACTCTCCCTGAACTTTGGAAGCAGAAAGGGTCATGGTGAGTGTGAAAACAGGTTTTATAACCAAACTTCACGGTCAATCCATGTGCGGGTTTACCTCGAAATCTAATCTTCAGAACAATGCTGGTTTAATTAGCGCTAAATGAGAGAATCATTATTCCTAAATATCAATTATGTTCCGTAAATTAAATTTAATTAAAACAATTCAGTTTAATTAAAATTTGCCTTGTGTAATTAGAACGTCTATCAGTCTCTAAAATGTAAATACTTATTCTTTCACATTCCAACCACACCAACAATTATTATCTGAATTTTATTTTTCCACAAGAAATGTTAAAAAATAAGCAGGAAGTGAAAATATTGGATTGACAGCTCTGTACTCATTCATGCCTCGTAACCTTCCTCAATGTTCCCTATTGGCTGCTGTCCAGAGCAGCCGGCTGAATTCCAGCTTTCTACAGGGTGATTGGTTAACAATGTTCTCCATAATGTGATGTCAGGATAGGGGACACCAGGAACAGAAACTGGACTCACGGACAGACGCCTCTAGAACGGCTTCCAGCTCTGTATTCTGTGACAAAATTACTATGTGTTATGTATCAGATCCTCAACAGAGCAAAGCATTATCCATCAAGCAGAATACACAGAAGGTTCTTCATTCACAGTTTTTCCACATTGTTAAAGTTCAGGTTCTGTAATCCTTTGTGATTTATATTCCTCTGACAGTTTAGAGATTACACAGCCTTACATTGAGTTAACAGCAAAGAATAGACCATTCAATGGAAGATGTTTTTCATTCTGTTCAAACTTTCTACTATCCATCCTTATCTAACTCTAACAGTGTTTCCTCTGTCTCCTTTCTGCCATGTGTTTATCCAGCTTCCCCTTTAATGTATTTATAATTTCCCCATTAACCACAGTCTGTGTGTAAGAGCCAGCTCCACATTCTCACCACTCTGTGAACAAAGATGGTCTCTCTGGCTCAGATTTTCACCCTGCGGCCAGTTTGTAAAATCTGGTGGCTTGGTGAATCCGATCTTTAAAAATGTCTACCCTCAGGTTGGGTGTTTTGTTGGGGATGTAATGTTCCAACTGTGTTTGAGATATTAAACAAAAGAAACAAGTTGTAGCTTGCACACGTAGATTCAAAATAGCAACAAAAATATTTACTGGAGGAGCTGTTACTGTACAGACGAGGAACTGAAACAAAGGGGTGGGCTGTGTGTGTGTGTGGGGGGGAGGGGGGGAGCTGGGCTGGGGAGGGGGCGGGGGAGAGAGCTGAGCCAGGGAGTGGAGGGGTGGGGGTGGGGAGATGGGCCGGTGGGAAAGGGAGAGAGATGGGACAGTGGGTGGGGGGAAGGGGAGAGAGCTGGACTGGGGCGGGGGGGTGGGGAGAGAGCTGGGCCGGTGGGGGGGGAAGCTGGGCCGGGGGTTAAAGCTGCCTCTGTACCTTGGCACTGCAAAACAAAATAAATCCTTCCATCCTCCCCCCTCAAACACACTCTCCATGCCAATTTCTAGAAGGACAACAGCAACAGACACATGGGAACACCACCACCTACCTTCACATCACTGGGTCAAATCCTGAAATTCCCTCCCTAATAACATTGTGGATAAGCCCACAGCACGCGGACTGTAGTGATTGAGGAGGCAGCTCACCATCACCTTCTCAAGGGCAACTAGAAATGGGCTGGCTAGCCAGCGACACCCATGTCCCACAATGGTATAGAGGAGATGTTAGATGTTCTATGTAAGTTTTTCACTCAGAGGCTGGTGAGTGAATGGAATCAGCTGCCGTTAGTGGTGGTCGAGGCGAACTCACTGAGGTCTTTTAAGAGTCTTCTGGATGAGTACATGGGAAAAAATGGGATTGGGAGTTACAGATAGTTCTATGGCCTGTGGGTATGGGTATGATCGGTGCAACTTGTGGGCCGAAGGGCCTGTTTGTGCTGTAGTGTTCTATGTTCATATACCCCAAGAACTCCCATAACCTCTCACATCCCATACTAACTGTGACTCCCTACTCATCCTCCATGATCCTTGTTCCAGGGGGATGGCCACATCGTGCCAACTCGTGCCAACCACTACCCCCTGACCCATCGCCCTTTCCCCCTCAGTCCAAAGATTTGTGGATCAGGTTGATTGGCCATGCTAAAATTGTCCCTTAGTATATTGAGATACGTAGATTAGACGGTTAGCGGGTAAATATGGAGGGACATGAGTGGGGCAGGGTCTAGGTGGGATTGTGATCGGTACAGACTCAATGGGCCCAATGGCCTCTTTCTGCACTTGTGGGGTTTCTATGATTCTTACCCATCCCAAGCCAATTCATGTTGAATCCTTGGACTCCTAGATGACTGTGTGGGGTGTAAGGGATCAGTAAGTTTGCCGATGACAGAAAGATCGGCCGGATGGTTAACAGCGAGGCTGAGTGTCTTGGGTTACAGGAAGATATAGACGAGATGGTCAAATGGGCGGGTAAGTGACAGATGAATTTAATCCTGAAAAGTGTGAGGTGATGCACTTTGAAAGAAGTAATTTGACAAGGAAGTATTGTATGAAAGGTTTGACACGGGGATGTGCCGAAGAACAAAGGGGCTGTGGCATGTTTGTCTGTAAATTTTTGAAGGCAAAAAGGCATATGGCCCACTCGCCTTTATTAATTGGAATAGATTACCAAAGCAGAAAGGTCATGGTGGAGTTGTATAGAACTTTGATGAGGCCAGAGCTGGAATACTGTGTGCAGTTCTGGTCATCACATTATTGGAAGGATGTGACACATGGGAAGAATGCAGAAGAGATTCATCAGGATGCTGCCTGAGAGGGAACATTTAAGTTATGGAGAGAAGTTGGGTAGATTTGGGTTGTTTTCTCTAGAGCAGAGAAGACTGAGGGGTGACCTGATGGAGGTGCTCTAAATTATGAGGGGCATGGTCAGGATGGCTAGGGAGCAGCTGTTCCCGTTAGTTGAATAGTCAGTTATGAGGGGACACAAGTTAAAAGTGAGGGTGGCATGTTTAGGAGGATGTGAGGAAAAATCATTTTACCCAGAGGATGGTGACAGTCTGGAATGCGCTGCCTGGGAGGGTGGTGGAGGTCTCGCATCATTTAAAAAGTACCTGGATGAGTACTTGGCATGCAGTAACATTCAAGACTATGGGCCAAGTGCTGCCAAGTGGGATTAGGTGGGCAGGTCAGGGCCTTTCATGCCTCGGTGCAGATTCAATGGGCCCAAGGGCTTCTTCTGCACTGTAGTAATCTGTGATTCTTTAACATTTCCTGGCCAGTTGGTTGACAACAATTCCAGTGTGTGTTTACGTAAATAATACAAAATTATTTTTAATTCTAACAGTTCCAAAGGTGCCCTTTAAAAGGTGTCCAAGAGCTCTGTCCAAAGAAATACCCTAAATTTCCAAACAATCCAGCAAGTTCAGATATCCTGTTATCCGAGCAGCTCCTGGATTCACACAGTCTGGGTTTCGGTATTAGATGGCAGTGCAGGAAGCTGGTAAATTAATGGGTTAACTACTTCCATGATCCAATTAACTCCTGGCCCTTTCCTGGAAAGCTGGGGAATACCAGGATCAGGAGCAGAATCCAGAAATTTCAACTAATCCACGATCCAGAAAAATCTGGGTCTCCGCGTCTATCAAAACCTTTCATCATCTTAAAGAACTCTGACAGTTCACCTCTCCTTCTCCTTTGCAGAGAGAGAGAGACACACATACAGACAGACAGATAGAGAGATTGCTCTAGCTTCTCCAGCCTGTCCTTTCCTCAGAGTAACAACTTCACATCCTGGTAATTATTTTCTGCATTCTCCTTGGTGCCTCACTAAAGGCAGGGTTATACATACAACAATATGCTGGCACTGTGAATTTGGTATTGTCTTCTTACCTTGGGAGGGTTATACTGACCTTTGCACCCTCAGTGGGTGAAACATGTCCCAGTCATAGAACATAGAACATTACAGCGCAGTACAGGCCCTTCGGCCCTCGATGTTGCGCCGGCCAGTGGACCCTCTAACCTAAACTATTCCAAAATCATCCATATGCCTATCCACCGAACATTTGAATGCCCCCAAAGTAGGCGAGTCCACAACTGCTGCAGGCAGGGCATTCCACGCTCTCACCACCCTCTGTGTGAAGAACCTGCCTCTGACATCCGTCCTATAACTACCACCTCTTAAAGTTATGTCCCTTCGTGTTGGTCATCACCATCCGAGGAAAAAGGCTTTCACTATCCACCCTATCCAACCCCTTGATCATCTTATACACCTTAATTAGGTCACCGCGTAACCTTCTTCTTTCTAATGAAAATAACCTCAGGTCCCTCAGCCTTTCCTCATAAGGCCTTCCCACCATACCAGGCAACATCCTGGTAAACCTCCTCTGCACCCTTTCCAATGCTTCCACATCTTTGTTATAATGCGGCGACCAGAACTGTACGCAATACTCCAAGTGCGGCCGCCCCAGAGTTTTGTACAGTTGTAACATAACCTCACGGCTTCTAAATTCAATCCCTCTACCAATAAAAGCTAACACACCGTACGCCTTCTTAACAACTTTATCAACCTGGGTGCCAACTTTCAAAGAGCTATGTCCTTGTACCCCAAGATCCCTCTGCTCGACAACACTATTAAGGGTCCTTCTATTGGCCCTATATTTCATATGCCTGTTATTCCTACCAAAGTGAATCACCTCACACTTATCCGTATTGAATTCCATTTGCCACCTCACGGCCCAGCTCTGCAATCTACCTATGTCCCTCTGCAAACTGTAACATCCATCCTCGCTGTCTACAACTCCCCCCACTTTGGTATCGTTAGCAAATTTACTAATCCAACCCTCTACACCCTCATCTAGGTCATTTATAAAAATGACAAACAGCAGTGGCCCTAAAACAGATCCTTGAGGTACACCACTTGTAACTGCACTCCAGGTTGAATATTCCCCATCAACCACCACCCTCTGTCTTCTATCAGCTAGCCAATTCCTAATCCAAACTGCTAAATCACCTTCAATCCCATGCATCTGCACTTTCTGCAGTAGCCTACCATGGGGAACCTTATCAACCGCTTTGCTAAAATCCATATACACTACCTCAACTGCCTTACCCTTATCTACCTCTTTGGTCACCTCCTCAAAAAACTCAATAAGGTTTGTGAGGCACGACCTACCCTTCACAAAACCGTGCTGACTATCCCTAATCAATTTATTCCTCTCTAGATGCTTATAAATCCTATCCCCTATAATTCTTTCCAAGACCTTGCCCACAACAGAAGTCAGGCTCACCAGTCTATAATTTCCAGGATGGTCCCTACTCCCCTTTTTGAACAAAGGGACAACATTTGCCACCCTCCAGTCTTCCAGCACTATACCTGTAGCTAACGACGACATGAAGATCAAAGCCAAAGGCTCTGCAATCTCCTCTCTAGCCTCCCAGAGAATCCTGGGGTAAATCCCATCTTGCCCAGGGGACTTATCAATTTTCATACCCTCAAGATTCGCTAATACCTCCTCCTTATGAACCTCAATCCTGCCCAGTCTACAACCTAGTATCGCAGTATTCTCCCCGACAACATTGTCTTTCTCCTGCGTGAATACTGACGAAAAATACTCAGTGTCTCTCCTATCTCCTCAGGCTCCACGCACACCTTCCCACTGCTATCTCTGACTGGCCCTAATCTTGCCCTAACCAATCTTTTATTATTTATATACCTGTAAAAAGCTTTAGGATTCTCCTTAATCCTATCCACCAAAGTCTTCTCGTGTCCTCTTCTAGCTCTTCTCAACTCCCTCCTTAGCTCCTTCCTGGCTGATTTATAGCTCTCCAGTGCCCTAACTGAGCCTTCATGTCTCATCATTGTATAAGCCTCCTTCTTCTTCTTCACCAGAGATTCAATTTCCCTAGTACACCATGGTTCCCTCACTCGACCACTTCCTCGCTGCCTGGCAGGTACATATTCATTAAGGACATGCAGAAGCTGTTCCTTAAATATGCTCCACATTTCAGATGTCCCCAGCCCCTGCAATATCCTGCTCCATCCTATGCATCCTAAATCTCTCCTAATAGCCTCATAATTACCTTTCCCCCAGCTATAACTACTGTTATTCGGTATGTGCCCATCCCTTTCCATCACTAAGGTAAACATAACCGAATTGTGGTCACTATCACCAAAGTGCTCACCCACCTCCAAGTCTAACACCTGGTCTGGTTCATTACCCAGTACCAAATCCAATATAGCCTCACCTCTTCTTGGCCTATCTACATACTGAGTCATGAAACCTTCCTGCACACATTGAACAAAAACTGACCCCTCTAACGTACTTGAACTATAGCTTTTCCAATCTATATTAGAAAAGTTAAAGTCCCCCATTACAACTACCCTGTTACTTTCACACCTATCCAGGATCAACTTTGCAATCCCTTCCTCTACTTCTCTGGAACTTTTTGGAGGCCTATAAAAAACTCCCAACAGTGTGACCTCTCCTTTCTTGTTTCTAATCTCAGTCCAGTCTCTCCTTATAACTCAACCACCAAGTCCCAGTATCATCCTCGTAAATCTCTTCTGCTCTCTTTCGAGTTTAATAATGCTTTTTCTATATTAGTGACCAGAATTGCACACAATATTCCAAGTGTGGCCTTACCAATGTCTTGTACAACTTCAACAAGACGCCCCATCTGCTGGATTCAATATTCTGATCGATGAAATCAAGCATGCCGAATGCCTTCTTCGCCATTCTGTTCATCTGTGACTCCACTTTCAAGGAGCTATGAACCTGTACCCCAAGATCTCTTTGTTCTGAAACTCTCCACAACACCCTACCATTAACTGAGTAAGTCCTGCCCTGGTTCAATCCACCAAAATACATCACCTCACATCTGTCTAAGTTAAAATCCATCTGTCATTCGTCAGCCCACTGGCCCAATTGATCAAGATCCTACTGCTATTGGAGATAACTTTCTTCACTGTCCACTACACCACCAATTTTGGTGTCATCTACAAACTTACTAACGTAGTCTCAAAGAATGACCAATCTCTCCAATACTGATCTCTATGAAATAAAAATGGGATTCATGACCTTTGACATTTATAATTGGCTTGAGAATCAACCGTTAACTGTTACATCCCCTAAATAAATCAGGATTATTTTCAGTTAGCCTGATAAATGCCACAGATAAAATAATCAAGAATTGCAAGTGTGCAGTCAGGAAAAGATTCTGCCAATCTGGTGGAAACCCAGAGCACAGTTACACTGAAGTTAATAATCAATTTGCTCATTCAGCTGTTTTAATATTTAAAATAATCTCTAAAATTAAACTGAAATGCCATTGCAGAGCAGCCATTCATGCAAACAGAACAAATTTCAAAGTAATTGTGGACCAGTGCAGAAGCTTATGAATCAATTAATTCCTGTCTACATGGTTCAAGGTGGATAATCCGTAGTGACTAACCTTCAAGCATTTAAGAATCTGAAATCAGTTTAGATTAAATCAAACAATTAGAGATAAGAATCAAATCTCCAGTTTCAGTTTTGTAAGTAGTGTTGTCTGATAGGGGACAAAGAATTTGCGATATCGACACCAGTTCCAGAGTCATCCTGTCTCCCAATCATATTTAAACAAAGAGATAAAAATTTCAGAAGATGATTCTACAAGCCAGGCAGTAAGTGCTGGCGGGAGATTTAATTAATCCTATTCCCCAAACTACACGGAACCCGAACGTGAGAACTGACTCCTCAATCTGCCTGTGTAAAATCCTGCTGCTAAAATTGCTGCTGGAAAAATAAAGAAGATTAGCTTTCAAAAGAGTAATGTTTTATGTGTAAAATCAGAAATGAGATGTTTTCTATGCGGTAGGAAAGCCAACATGTTAAATCCCATTGTGTTAAAATTGCAAACTCACGATCATTGATTAACTGCCCCTTTGCCAACTCACTCCAAACTTGAGCTTGAGAACCTCTGCCACATCTCAGTTATATCCTCCCATTGGAAAATGAGCAGAGGTCACAGCCTCAGTATTAACTATTCATGCAATCCCTGCTGAACTCCTTTGAAATCAGCAGCTCAGCAATTTGTCTGGCGGGAGAGAATTGCCGCTTCAAACCTCACAGGACTTTGTAACTTCAATAATACCTGGAAACAGTCGATACAGGCTACTCCCGAGAATCGGCCACAAAATAAAGAGTTACTGTTGAGATTCCTAACAGTGTGGTCTATCGAAGGGAATTAAGGGATATGGGGAGAAAGCGGGAAAGTGGAACTGATTCATTTCAGATCAGCCATGATCTTATTGAATGGTGGGGCTGACTCGAGGGGCTGGATGGCCGACTCCTGCTCCTATTTCTTATGTTCTTATGAATGCTGGATTACAGAGTTTTATAATGAGAGAGTGCTTGATTTTTATCTCCCAGTTTCTGCCATGCAAAGGTTGTCAGAACGAGATATTCTGATGAACAAATTTTACAGAGGTGATCATCAAAAACAGTAGGAAAAGCAAACCAACATTCATTAAACAACTTTTCAAATCCTCAACTCATTCCCATTGGTCACACTGACAATGGTCTTGCTTTAGAATCTCTTTAAATAGGCAAATGCAGCAAGTAATCTATAGACAGTGAGGTTTGGGGATTGGATAAAGCAAGTCTCGTTCCTGCACCATTGCTGCATCCTTGCTGATGCATAGAACTGTAAAGCACAGGAGGTCACTCAGCCCCTCAAGCCTGTCTCAGTGCTTTTCAGTGAATCCAATTTGCCCCACTCTCCTGTGCTTTATCCCCTCTGCAATTTTGATCCATCGGCTATTTACCCAGTTCCCTTTTGAAAGTAAGCAGCGAATCTCTACCCACCTTCCCAACAGGCAGTGTATTCCAAATCCCAACCAGACATTAACAAAAATGTTGTTCTGTTGCCACCTCTGCTTCTTTCTTCTTATTAATTTATGGGATGTGGGTCCACTTCCGATCCCTAGTGAAGATAGTCATGAGCTGCCATCTTGACCTGTGATGGGATAGTGTGGCAAGTGATTTTTTTTTTATTCATTCATCGGTGTCACTAACGGGCCTGCATTTATTGCCCATCCCTAGTGGTCCTTGCAGAGTCAATCACATCGCTGTGGATCTGCAGTCATGTGTAGGCCAGAGCAGGTAAAGACATAGAAACACAGAAACTAGAAGCAAGAGGCCATTTGGCCCCTCAGCCTGCTCCACTGTTCATTTTGATCACAGCTGATCATCAAATTCAATATCCTGATCCCCTTTCCCCATATCCTTCAATCCCTTTAGCTCTAAGAGCAAAATTTAATTTCTTCTTGAAATCAGACAACATTTTAGCCTCACCTACATTCTCTGGTAGTGAATTCCACACATTCTCCTCATCTCAGTTCTAATTTACCTGATCCTCAAACTATGACTCCTATTTTTGGATTCTCCCACCATCTGGAACATTTGTGAACCAGATGGGTTTTTTCCCAATCGACAATGGTTTCATAGATTCTTAATTCCAGATATTTTTATTGAATTCAAATTTTATCATCTACCGTGGCAGATTCAAACCGAGTTCCTTGAACATTGACTGAGTTTCTGGATTAATAGTCTTGCGTTAATACCACTAGGCCATCGTCTCCCCCAAGGTCAGTGTTAAGGAGAGAGTGACAAAGGTCTCATGGGTATTACACACAAGGGCTTTAATAGGACCATTAGGGATGGGAGGATATTAATAGCAAAGGCAGGAGAGCAGAATGTACTAATAAGAAAACAGAGATCAGTGCATAATGGGAGCAAAACTGAACAACAAGGTGGCAGGCAAAAATCACGATCCATGGAAGTGTTCAAGATTGATAAGGAGGGTGCATTGAATAGACTGTCTGTGCTGAATGTTGACAAGGCACCAGGAGCAAATGAGATACAGCCAGGAATATTGAAGGAAGTGAGAATGGAAATTGCAGGGATGCTGGCTATAATCTTTCAGTCTTTCCTAGACTGAGGGGAGGTCATGATGTGGAGATACTGGCATTGGATTGGGGTGGGCCCAGTGAGAAGTCTCATAACACCAGGTTAAAGTCCAACAGGTTTATTTGGTAGCACAATCCACTAGCTTTCAGAGAGCTGCTCCTTCATCAGGTGAGAGCAGCACTCCAAAAACTTGAGGCTTGGCGAAATAAACCTGTAGGACTTTAAACTGGTGTCATGAGACTTCTTACTGAGGCAAGGTGTCAGAGAACTGGAGAATTGACAATGTTACATCCTTCTCCAAAAAAGGATGGTGCCAGCAATTACAGAGCAGTCAGTTTACCATCAGTACTGGGTAAGATTGCAGAAACTTGGATGTCTCAGGGACAGGACTGGGTACTACAGGTCCCGGGATTCAGATCCTTCAGGAAGGAAAGGGAGGGAGGCAAAAGAGGTGGTGGAGTGGCACTGTTGATCAGGGACAGTGTCATAGCTGCAGAGAAGGTGGATACCGAGGAGGGAATGTCTACGGAGTCTCTGTGGGTGGAAGTTAGGAATAGCAAAGGGTCGGTGACGTTGCTGGGTGTATTCTATAGGCCGCCCAATAGTGACAGGAAAGTTGAGGTGCAGATAGGGAAACAGATACCGGAGAGATGTAGAAATAACAGAGTTGTTGTGATGGGAGACTTCAATTTCCCAAACATCGACTGGAATATCCCAAGGGTAAGGGGTTTGGATGGGGAGGAGTTTGTTAGGTGTGTTCAGGAGGTTTTCCTGACACAGCACGTGGACAAGCCTACGAGAGGAGAGGCTGTACTGGACCTGGTACTAGCTAATGAACCAGGACAGGTGATGGATCTCTCGGTAGGAGAGCATCTTGGGGATGGAGATCATAATTCTATCTCATTCACCCTTGCATTGGAAAAGGATAGGATCAGGCAGGCTAGGGAAGGCGTTTGTCTGGAATAAGGGGAAATATGAAGACATCAGGCAGATGTTGGGGCGAATAAACTGGAAGGAGGTGTTCTTGGGGAAAAACACAGAAGGAAGGTGGCAGATATTCAAGGAATGCTTGTCTGGAGCTTTGCACGACAACGTTCCGGTGAGACAAGGAGGTTTTGGTAGGTCGAGGGAACTGTGGTGCACGAAGGCTGTGGTGAACCTAGTCAGGAAGAAAAGAAAGGTGTATAAAATGTTCAAAGAGCTAGGAGATGTTGGGGATCTAGAGAAGTATAAGGCTTATAGAAGAGAGCTTAAAAAGGAAATTAGGAGAGCCAGAAGGGGTCATGAGAAGGCCTTGGCTGGTAGGATTAAGGAGAATCCCAAGGCCTTCTACAAATATGTGAAAAGATGAGAAGAGAAGGGATAGGACCTATAAAAGGTGAAGGGGGGAAAGTCTGTATGGAACCGGAAGAAATGGCAGAGGTGCTTAATGAGTACTTTGCCTCAGTATTCACGGTGGAAAGTGATCTGGGAGGATGCACTACAAGTTTGCGGAAGACTGAAAAGATTGAGTATGTAGATATTAAGGAAGCGGATGTGTTAGAACTTTTAAATGCTATCAAGATAGACAAGTCTCCGGGACCAGATGGGATGTACCCAGGTTATTGTGGGAGGTGAGGGATGTCATTGCAGAGCCCCTGGCGATGATCTTTGCGTCATCGATGGAGACGGGAGAGGTTTTGGAGGATTGCGGATGTGGTCCCTATTCTCAAGAAAGGGAACAGGGATAGTCCTGGAAATTACCGACCGGTGAGTCTGACCTCAGTGGTTGGTAAGCTGATGGAGAGGCTTCTGATGGACAAGATTTACGAGCATTTGGAGAAGTTTAGGTTGATTAGAAATAGTCAGCATGGTTTTGTAAAAGGCAGGTCGTGCCTTACAAGCTTAATTGAGTTCTTCGAAAATGTGACTGAACACATTGACGAAGGAAGAGCAGTGGACGTGGTGTACATGGACTTCAGCAAGGCATTTGACAAGGTCCCACATGCAAGACTTCTTGAGAAGGTGAGAGGCCATGGGATCCAAGGGGCTTTGGCCTTGTGGATCCAGAACTGGCTTGCCTGCAGAAGGCAGAGGGTGGTTGTGGATGGCTCTTTTTCTGCATGGAGGTCGGTCACCAGTGGAGTGCCCCAGGGATCTGTTCTAGGACCCTTGCTGTTTGTCATTTTCATAAATGACCTGGATGAGGAAGTGGAGGGATGGGTGAGTAAGTTCGCCGATGACACGAAGGTCGGTGGTGTTGTGGATGGTCTGGAGGGATGTCAGAAGTTGCAGCATGACATCGACAGGATGCAAGACTGGGCGGAGAAGTGGCAGATGGACTTCAACGCGGATAAATGTGTTGTGGTCCATTTTGGCAGATCCAACGGGATGAATGAGTACACTATCAAAGGTAGGAGTCTTAGCTGTGTGGAAGAGCAGAGGGATCTTGGGGTCCGGGTCCATAAGACTCTCAAATCGGCCTCCCAGGTGGAGGATGTGGTTAAGAAAGCTTACGGTGTACTGACCTTCATTCATCGAGGGATTGAGTTCAGGAGTCAGGAGGTAATGCTGCAGCTTTATAGGACCCTTGTCAGACCACACTTGGAGTACTGTGCGCAGTTCTGGTCGCCTCACTATAGGAAGGACGTGGAAGCTATTGAAAGGGTGCAGAGGAGATTTACAAGGATGTTGCCTGGATTGGGAGGCATGCCTTATGAAGACAGGTTGAGGGAGCTGGGACTGTTCTCCCTGGAGAGACGAAGGTTGAGAGGCGACCTGATAGAGGTTTACAAGATGTTGAGAGGAATAGATAGGGTGGACTCTCAGAGACTATTTCCCAGGGCTGAAATGGTCGCGACGAGAGGGCCACAGATTTAAGGTGCAGGGAAGCAAGTACAGAGGGGATGCTAGGGGAAAGTTTTTCACTCAGAGGGTGGTGGTGAATGGAATCGGCTGCCGTCGGTGGTGGTCGAGACGAACTCGCTGGGGTCTTTTAAAAGACTTCTGGATGAGTATATGGGATCCAATGGATTGGGGGTTATAGATAGGTCTATGGCTGGGTAGGTTTTGATGTGTTCGGCACAACTTGTGGGCCGAAGGGCCTGTTTGTGCTGTAGTGTTCTATGTTCTATGTTCTAAACAATTATTCTGGATAGAATTCGTAGTCACATGAAAAATGTGGGTTGGTTAATAAAAGCCAGCATGAATTTCTGAAGGGAAAATCATGTTCAGCTAAAGCAGAGTTTTTTTGAGGGGTGACAGAAAGGGTCAATGAAATGCCACACAGACCTGTGAGAAAAGTATCAGTTTGTGGAGTTAAAGGGACAGGAGCAACATGATACAAAAACGGCTGAATAGTAAGGAAGCAGGGAGTAAAATCACTGTTTACTGAGCAGATACATGGATTTGGCCCTGTGTCTGTGGGAGTTTGCACATTCTCCCTGTGCTTGTGTGGGTTTTCTCCGGGTGTTCCGGTTTCCTCCCACATCCCAAAAACGTGCTCTTAGACTGATTTGCATATGAAATATAGGGCTAATGGAAGGACCCTTAATAGTGTTGTCGAGCAGAGGGATCTTGGGGTACAAGTACATAGCTCTTTGAAAGTTGGCACCCAGGTTGGTAAAGTTGTTAAGAAGGCGTCCGGTGTGTTAGCTTTTATTGGTAGAGGGATTGAATTTAGAAGCCCTGAGCTTATGTTACAACTGTACAAAACTCTGGTGCGGCCGCACTTGGAGTATTGCGTACAGTTCTGGTCGCCGCATTATAAGAAAGATGTGGAAGCATTGGAAAGGGTGCAGAGGAGGTTTACCAGGATGTTGCCTGGTATGGTGGGAAGGCCTTATGAGGAAAGGCTGAGGGACCTGAGGTTATTTTCATTAGAGAGAAGAAGGTTACGCGATGACCTAATTGAGGCGTATAAGATGATCAAGGGATTGGATAGGGTGGATAGTGAGAGCCTTTTTCCTCGGATGGTGATGACCAACACGAGGGGACATAACTTTAAATTAAGAGGTGGTAGTTATAGGACGGATGTCAGAGGCAGGTTCTTTACACAGAGGGTGGTGAGGGCGTGGAATGCCCTGCCTGCAGCAGTTGTGGACTCGCCTACTTTGGGGGCATTGAAATGTTCGGTGGATAGGCATATGGATGATATTGGAATAGTTTAGGTTAGAGGGTCCACTGGCCGGCGCAACATCGAGGGCCGAAGGGCCTGTACTGCGCTGTAATGTTCTATGTTCTATGTTCTATGGTGCTAAAAAATTGTCCCTAAATTAGTCATCCCTCAATCTGGTTATGGTTCCGTTATTGTGGAGTCGAATAGGCGGAGACAAGTCATAGGTAGAAGCGGGCACTCACACTGTTAAAATGGCGGCGCGGGCTCGTTGGGTCAAAGGGCCTGTTTCCTGTGCTGTTTTGTTCTTTATTTTTTATGACTTCCTCCTGCCCCTATTTCTTGTGATCTCATGAGCTACATGTCAAAAAAAACTTCATTAGCAATAAAGTGTGCCGGGACATTATAAAGCTGTGAAAGAGATTGTAGCTTTCTTCTGAACCTGTTTAATTGGATTATTGGTTATTTGAGAAGCGTTAAAGAAGTTTTTTAACCGACAGATTGTGATTCACTTTAGCAAATAGAATTATTCAACACAAATTCACAGCAACTCATAAATAACAATAAAACACGCTATTTTCAAACAACCTAGTGTTTATGTACAGCATATTGGAAACACCTAGAAGAAAATCCCAAATATTAAATACAATGAAGTTCATTGTGCGGACAAAACAATTTTCTTTTCTCTCCTCGATAGATTGTTCCAAGTTTATTAATTTCTCATTGTTCCCAATCACAATGAACTCATTTATCATTTCATAATTAAATATTACACTCCCCTCACATAAACACATTGAAACAATTGCTTCATCTAACTATTGAAAACCATCAAAGACTCAACAAATCCTGTCATAAATCTGGATCCATCCTCTGATAAATAGATTCACTGTACATTAAAAATTAGATCCCATTGGTAGTTCCTGTGCCTGTCGAACTTCTGAATCAAGAACACAAGTCATTTCATTTTGTTTTTCGATTTCAGCGTACTGTTTGGAACAAGAGGAGACCACTTCTGTCCCTTGAGGCTGTTCCACTGTCCAGTTAGATCACGGCTGATCTGCTTGTCCAGCAGAAACCAGATTTCATCCCTTTCCCCAGCTGAGGAAAATTCCCTAATGTTCTGATCAGGTATTGAAAAACAGCAAAATTTTACAGTTCATCTAGCTGGTCGAATCTTCCAGCCCTGCCAAAGTCAATGTCGATTTGAAGACTCGCTGCAGTTACCAGCCCCGCCCTCACCCAGGCTATAAACTCCACCCAGGGAGAGAAAAGATTTAATAGGTTTCTCCAAACTGGGCCTTTCTGATGGTGAAGCAGCTCTGAGTATAGGCGTGTAGATATTTGATGGTTGGGTTTATGGTATTTTAGATGTTGCTCCAGTGCATTGTAAAATGTTTAATTTACAATGTCAATAAAAGTTATTGCTGCCTTCAACAATGCAGGAAATCCAACTGACACACAACCTGGCAAATCATTAAATAATGACCTTCTTTAAACCAACACACTTCCACCAATAGAGACATGTTCTCAACGGCATGGTAACACTGATTCTTTTGGATAAAAACATTGCACAGAGGTTATGAATGGGAATACAGGAAGGAAACTATTAGGGAAACAAGATGGATGGAAATTGCTTTCCGCCATGGGATATACGTAATGATATGATGGAGTTATTGATCAACCCTGATCAATAAATTTATAACAGAGCCCGCCCACACCCAAAGGGAAGAGATTTGGGAATCACCCACTCTTCCCAAACTCAATCCACTCATGTCTTACATTTCTCCGATATTGGATTCCAGAATGTTTTTTGCCGAGGGAAATCTATCTTATTAGCATTTGAATGAAGTCACGCTGATCCTACATTCCTCCCCAGCACAGCGACGGAAAGCATTGTGCATCTACAATCAGTTCCTCCTTATTCCATTGGCTTCAGCCATTAAATCCTTTTGCTCAGGTACTAAAGACAATTAAATCTCTCTTCAGTTGCTCTGGCTCATTTCCTCGGTTCACAGCTTTCAAAAAACAATTCATAACTGCACCTTTCCATTTAAATACCAACCACTTACTTGGCAGACATTTGAGAGATTCATTTCCAGACCAAACATCCTTCAAACCTGCAGGGAAAATGTCCATTAGAAAACAACACCACTTCACATCTTAACAAATATATTTCTATTATTAATAACACTCCCAAAGCAACATTACAGGCTGGGTGTGATTGCAAACTCTCTAATTTCCCAGCTGCCTGGGGATAAAACTGTATTCTTTACAACTGGAAACCTTCAATAATATTAAATCTCAGACTATAAAACACAGAAGTGGAATTAGGCCACTCGGCCCATTGAATCTGCTCCCCCATACAATTATGGCTGATATTTTTCTCATCCCCATTCTCCTGTTTTTTCCTCCGTAACCCCTGATCTCCTTATTAATCAAGAACATAGCTATCTCTGTCTTAAAGACACTCAATGACCTGGTGTCCATGGTGAAGAGTTCCACAGATTCACCACTCTTTGGTTGAAGAAATTTCTCCTCATCTCTGTTTTAAAGGATTGTCCCTTTAGCTCTGTGAATCTAAGGATCTACTTGGATCATTGCAGACAGAGATACAACTGAGGATGTGGCTGCGAAACTCTGGATGTGTGAATGGATGTGCAATGGGCCGTTCTCCTGCTCTGAGATGGAGTCGGAGACTTTGAACGTTCTGCAGGATTAACCTGGACAGTTACCCTGAAAATGTTAAACAGACTGAATCCTGGACCAAATTTGGTCAACACCAACCCGACCCCACAAAATCACTTCACCTGATGAGCCTTCCAACCCCCCCAGCTTCTCCCCACAATCTGAACTGACTATCCTCCAACAACCCGACTACACCAATCCTCCAACTCTTCCCCCAACCCAGATACCCCCTGGCCAGCCAGCTACATCCTGCCCTGACAACCCTCACCCACTCTGGTAAGACTGTCCTTGGTGTTGTGAGACTTCTTACTGTGCTTACGCCAGTCCAACGGTGACATCTCCACATCAAACAGCCGACTACCCCCACAACAAACTCACTACCCCTCTGGGTGACCTCATATTTAATCGACCCACCAACACCTCCCCCCGACCCAGCTCACAACTACCCACTCACTAACCTTTCAGACTGGACTTCAAACAGACCAATCAGCAGCGAGGGTGATGAAAGGGGGCATGTCTGTCTTTCCCCATCTCTCTGTAATCTGACCAAATTCTCCAATGGACATTGTCCTGTTCATTTCTCTGAACCCCAGGACTGGAAGGTTCCAGAAGAAATGCACACAGCAGCATCGAGTGAGGGGAAGGTTTGATCGCAGCATTGTTGTTGCTGCTCTGAAATCTGGGTCAGTTTCAGAGGCGAAAAGAGAAACAGTTTGTATCGGACTTCACCCCATCAGAGACCCTTTAGTCTGGTGCTTTCCCTGATTCCCCCCTCCTCACCCCAACCCCTTTCCCAACCACTTCCTCTTCCTTACCTTGCCCCATGACCCTCCGCCTCATCTTGCCCCTGACACTCATCGTGTCCCTCTAACCCTCCCCCTCACCTTGTCCCCGACCCTCATCTTGCCCCTGACACTCATCGTGTCCCCCTAACCCTCCCCCTCACCTTGACCCCTGACCCTCACCTTGCCCCCTGACTTTGCCCCTAAATCAAAGCTGTTAAATCCTCATCATTTTGCTGTTAGGGTAAAAGATGGCCAAAACCGCAAGAAACTACAAAAGGTTGTGAATGAAGTCCAGTCCATCACACAAACCAGCCTCCCATCCATTGACTCTGTCTACACTTCCCGCTACCTTGAGAAAAGCAGCCAGCTTAAAGGACCCCACGCACCCCGGACATTCTCTCTTCCACCTTCCACCATCAGAAAAAGTATACAAAAGTCTGAGGTCATGTACCAACTGACTCAAGAACAGTTCCTTCCCTGCTGCTTTCAGACTTTTGAATGGACTTACCTTGCATTAAATTGATCTTTCTCTGCACCCTAATCATGACTATCCCCACCCTGACTGACCCCCCCAGAGGGGGGAAGCTCCACCCTGCCTGACCCCCCTCCTCCAGACAGGGGAAGCCCCACCCTGTCTGACCAATGGGTGATCTGGTTACCAGGCACAATGGCCATTTCAATGTCATCATCCTGCCCTACCATTGGTCATCCATCCCTCTGAGGGTCACTGTGATGGGCAACAGGGGGCAGCAGTGCCAGTTTCATACCCAGCCTGAGGTGCAATTGATAGAATGATGAATGGTTTAATCCATCGAGTCTCTGCAGCTCTGGAGAACCCAGTTAGTGTCCTGACCAATCTTCAGATACTTGTCAAATTCCCTTGTAATTCCCGGGTAAGGTATTCTCCATCCTAACCACCCACAGTGTGAAAACATTTCTCCTCATCTTATCAAAGACCTACAATCTGGGCTCTCTGGATCTCCATCCCTTCACCAATAGGAACTGTTTCTCCCTATCGGCACCATCCAGTTCTCTCATGATTTTGAACATTTCGATCAAAACCTGAATCTTTTGTTTTTCAAAGAAACAGTCCCAGTTTCTCAAACCTATTCAAAATTCCTCATCCTGGAACTATTCACATCAATCTTTCTGCAGCCTCTGGTTAGGTTTTTTGTCTAGACCATTGACATTTAAACAACATTCAAAAACACGTTAATTTACTGAGAGAACGCCACCCAGCAGGAAATTTCAAGGAATAATTCCCCATCCTGTTCTTCAGCGTTTGGAGCACAACAAGCCAGGACACTCGAGCAGAGGCTGTTTTGCGGGTTCCTCAGTCAAGGCCTCTGAGCATCTCCTGCTTCCCGATTTCCATCAGCTCTGCACCAGAAAATCGGTGAGGGTGATCGATTTAGGCTGGGTGGGGGTCCAGGTAGGCACGGGGTGCGGGTCCAGGCAGGCAGGGGGTGGGGGTCCAGGCAGGCAGGGGGTGGGGTCCAGGCAGGCACGGGGGTGCGGGTCCAGGCAGGCAGGGGGTGGGGGTCCAGGCAGGCAGGGGGTGCGGGTCCAGGCAGGCACAGGGTGCGGGTCCAGGCAGGCAGGGGGTGCGGGTCCAGGCAGGCAGGGGGTGCGGGTCCAGGCAGGCACAGGGTGCGGGTCCAGGCAGGCAGAGGGTAGATTGAGGCAGGCTGGTGTTGGGTCGAGGCTGGTTGAGGGGGGGGTGGGTCGAGGCTAGCCCAGACATGTTTGCCGGCAGTGTGGCCTACTGCATAGTGTCAATCTCGGTGCTGACAGATCGGTACATTCGCACTGACCCACTTCCCCGGCCTCTCCAGCAGACCCTGCACTTCGATCTCTGGACTGATTCACGCTGGTTCACTTTCCACTACACAGATTGTGGGAGATTCTTTTTGAAGCTTCCAGTAAAAAAGCCAATGGAATTTACTCCAGATTTTACAATTTGATGACTAGAATTCAGTTTGGGAGAATCCCCCATCCCAAGATTTTCAAACAAAACTAACATTTACTACACATGAATAAGCAACTTTACACAAATTTGTCAAGAATTTAAATCCATTTCCTCTTCTACTTCCTAAGATTTCCATACACAATACAACATCTTTAGGATTCATGCACTTCTGTATTACTAATATTGATTGGAATAGCTATAACTCTAGCATGTTAGAGGGGTCAGTTTTTGTACAAAGTGTGCAGGAAGGTTTTTTGACTCAGTATGTAGATAGGCCAACTAGAGGTGAGGCTACATTGGTTTTGGTGCTGGGCAATGAGCCAGACCAGGTGTTAGGCTTGGAAGTTAGTGAACATTTTGGTGATAGTGACCACAATTCGGTTACGGTCACCTTAGTGATGGATAGGGATAGGCATGAAGCTGGGGGCAGTAGTTATAGCTGGGGGAAGGGTAATTATGAGGCCATTAGGAGAGAATTAGGGTGCATAGATTGGACTAGGAAACTACAGGGACTGGGAACATCTGGAATGTGGAGCTTATTCAAGGAGCAGCTACTGCGAGTCCTTGATAAGTATGTCCATGTCAGGCAAGGAGGAAATGGTCGAGTAAGGGAACCATGGTGTACTAAAAAAGTTAATTCACTGGTTAAAAGGAAAAAGGAGGCTTACGTCAGGATGAGGCTTGAAGGCTCAGTTAGTGCACTGGATAGCTATAGATTAGCCAGGAGGGAGCTAAAGAGTGAGCTGAGGAGAGCTAAACGGGGACACGAGAAGACTTTAGCTGATAGGATCAAGGAAAATCCTAAAGCTTTCTTTAGATATGTTAAGAATAGAAGATTGGTTAGGGCAAGATTAGGGCCAGTCAGAGACAGCAGTGGGAAGTTGTGCGTGGAGCCTGAAGAGATTGGAGAGGCATTGAACAAATATTTCTCTTCGGTATTCACACAGGGAACTGTAAATGTAGTTGTGGAGAACACTGGGATACAGGGTTGTAAACTGGAAAGTATTGAAGTAGATAAGGAGGATGTGCTAGATATTCTTGAGGGTTTGAAGTTGGATAAGTCCCCTGGGCTGGATGGGATTTACCCTAGGATTCTCTGGGAGGCGAGACAGGCGATTGGAGAGCCTGTGGCTCTGATCTTCAGGTCGTTGTAGGTTACAGGTATAGTGCCGGAAGACTGGAGGATAGCAAATGTGGTCCCATTGTTCAAGAAGGGGAATAGAGACTTTCCTGGGAATTATAGACCGGTGAGTCTTACTTCTGTTGTGGGCAAAGTATTGGAAAGAATTATTAGGGATAGGATTTAGTTATTTAGAGAGAAACAAATTGATTGGGGATAGTCAGCATGGTTTTGTGAAGGGTAGGTCGTGCCTTACTAACCTTATTGAGTTTTTTGAAAAAGTGACCAAAGAGGTGGATGGGGGTAAGGCAGTTGATGTGGTATATATGGATTTTAGTAAGGCGTTTGATAAGGTGGCCCATGGAAGGCTTCTGCAGAAAATGCAGATGTATGGGATAGAGGGTGATTTAGCTAATTGGATTAGGAATTGTCTAGCTGATAGAAGACAGAGGGTGGTGGTTGAAGGAAATTATTCATCATGGAGTTCGGTTACAAGTGGTGTACCTCAGGGATCTGTTTTGGGGCCCCTGCTGTTTGTAATTTTTATAATGATCTGGATGAGGGTATAGAAGGATGGATTAGTAAATTTGCGGATGACACCAAAGTCGGAGGAGTGGTAGATAGTGAAGAGGGGTGTTATAGTTTGCAGAAAGGCTTGGACAAGTTGCAGAGCTGGGCCGAGAGGTGGCAAATGGAGGTTAATGCGGAAAAGTGTGAGGTAATTCACTTTGGCAGGAATAACAAATGTGTAGAGTATAGGACTAATGGTAGGATTCTTAATAGTGTTGATGAGCAGAGGGATCTTGGTGTATATGTGCATAGATCCCTGAAAGTTGGCAATCAAGTCGATAAGGTTGTTAAGAAGGCATACGGAGTCTTAGCTTTTATTGGTAGGGGGAATTGAATTTCGGAGCCGCAACATCATGTTGCAACTGTACAAAACTCTATTGCGGCCGCACTTGGAGTATTGTGTGCAGTTCTGGTCCCTGCATTATAAGAAAGATGTGGAGGCATTGGAGAGGGTACAGAGGAGGTTTACCAGGATTTGCCTGGTATGGAGGGCAGGTCTTATGAAGAGAAGCTGAGGGATTTGAGGTTGTTTTCGTTCGAAAGAAGGCGACTAAGAGGAGACCTTATTGAATCATATAAGATGATTAGAAGGTTAAATAGGGTGGACAGTGATAGCCTTTTTCCTAGGATGGAGAAAGCTAGCACGAGGGGACACAGCTTTAAATTAAGGGGTGGTAGTTATAGGACGGATATCAGAGGTAGGTTCTTTACCCAGAGGGTGGTAAGGATATGGAATGCCCTTCCTGCTGCAGTTGTAGACGCGCCAAGTTTGGTGGCGTTTAAGAGGTTAGTAGATAAGTATATGGATGAAAAGGGAATGGTTTAGGTTAGAGGGTCATTGCTCTTCTTAATTGGTCGACGCAACATCGAAGGCCGAAGGGCCTGTTCTGCGCTGTAATGTTCTATGTTCTATGTTCTCTTTTTGAAATTCACACTAGGTATGCCACAGCTCTCCAGAATTCATTTTAATTTCTCTTCAGTGTTCCAGCTATTCTCTGGAGTATGACATTTCATGGGAATCCTTGGCCCGATGATTCTTCAAATTTTCTTCAAAACAGGCATGACCGTGGAGTTCTCAAGTGCTTGTGCTCAGTGATTTAAAAATGAGAAATACCCCTGTTCCTGCTGGCTTTTATACTTTTCATCCTGAACAGACTCAGCCCTTGGCAATCTCTCTCCAACCTGTTTACTAAGCTGCTTATTCACTATGAATGAAACATATCAATTAAAAAAAGGAAATTTGTAACCTACACAATGCATCTCCATGGCAACTTGGGGTACTTGGGATGTTCCAACAGAAATGTAAACTAATTATCTTTACCTTCAAAGCAACGCCTTTGATTCCAGGACCAATCTGAATAATTTATATCGATGACGGAATGAACGATTCTTACCTCCATCAAGGAATTCTCTTACTTACAAAAGTGACTTTATTCCTCGGATCTCAGAATTACACGTATAACCCAAATCCTGCACTGCAGTAAGTGTAAACCTCCCATTTCCATCACAAGCTCAGAAATGGGAGGTTCATTGCTGAGGTTCTCATGTCAAATGACGACCTCATTAAAAAAAGCACATTTATCATTAAGTATCTCAAGTGGTGACTTTGCATTTATTTTCCGATTGTTTCAGTTTCTCAATCAGATGTTTCCATTTATCAGTGTTTAATATTAATTCTTATGTTCTCATGAATTTATGAAATAAGATATTCACAACACCCACACATCCTTATCCAAAAGCAATGGTCAGAATATTCCCAATTCTCCCACTGAGGTTGAACCAATGTTTGATTAAAGTAACCTCCTCAGAATCAGAGAGGTTTACAGCATGGAAACAGGCCCTTTGATCTGACTTGTCCATGCCAATCTTTTTTTTAAACACCTAAGCTAGTTCCAATTGCCCACATTTGGCCTCTTTCCCTCTAGATCATCTTACCCATATAAATGCCTAAAAGCTTTTTAAAAGATGGAATTGTACCCATCTCTACAACTGGCAGCTTGTTCCAGACACTCACCACCCTCTGAAAAAATTGGCCCTTTCTCCCCTCTCACCTTAAACGATGCCCTCTAGTTTTAGACTCCCGTACATTTGGGAAAAGATATTGACTATCTCGTTGATCTGTGCCCCTCATTATTTTATAGACCCCTATAAGACCCCTTAGCCTCCTATACTCCAGAGAAAAAAATCCCAGTCTATCCAGTCTCTCCTCATAACTCAATCCATCAAGTCCCAGTAATATCCTAGTAAATCTTTTCTGCACTCTTTCTAGTTTAATAATATCCTTTCTATAATAGGATGACCAGAACTGTACACAGTATTCCAAGTGTGGCCTTACCAATGACTTGTACAACTTCAACAAGACGTCCCAACTCCTGTCCAATGTTCTGACCAATGAAACCAAGCACGTTGAATGTCTTTTTCACCACTCTGTCCACCTGTGACTCCACTTTCAAGGAGCAATGAACATATACCTCTAGATCTCTTTGTAACTCTCTCCAGTGTCCTACCATTAACTCAGTAAGTTCTACCCTGGTTCAATCTACCAAAATGCATCACCTTACATTTGTCTAAATTAAACTTGGTCAACCTACTGGTCCAATTGATCAAGGTCCTAGGTAACCTTCCTCACTGTCTACTATGCCACCAATCTTGGTGTCATCTGCAAATTTACTAACCATGTCTCCTGTATTCTCATCAAGTTATTAATATAAATGACAAACAAAGTTGTCCCAGCACCAATCCCTGAGGCACATCGCAAGTCACAAGCCTCCAGTTTGAAAAACAACCCTCTACAACCACCCTCTGGCTTCAGTCATCAAGCCAGTTTTGTATCCATTTAGATACCTCACTCTGGATCCTGTGAGATTTAACTTAATGCAATAACCTACCATGCGGTACCTTGTCAAAAGCCTTGCTAAAGTCCATGTAGACAACATCAACTGCACTTACTATTGCATTCTTTTGTTTCCACTTACAGAGGCCAGAATCTTGTATCTTTTATTAAAAATACCTTTTGTTTATTGCATCGTCAACCACGAATTACATGTATATCATAAACATGATTAACACCAAGTCACATGATGAGGTATTATAACAGGTAATCAAAGGTTTAAATGGAAATATAGAAACCCCATCATCCCGTGCGATCTTTGTCCTTCTTGCTGTTATAATGTGTGGAGGCCAACAAACCTATATAATTAATCAATGAAAAAACCAATAGACAAGATTTCACCTTTTGCTTCTATTTTAACGATCAAAGCAAAATCAATGTAAAATAAAAAATGAATTAACATACAACAAAACAAATCCATCCGATTTACTGGGCAGTCCCAGTATGGATGGCACTAAATTCAGCCTTAACGTCCTTCAACATTTCAGAACTTCCTCGGGGGAATTCCAGCTCCTTTTCTTCAAGGATTTAGTTACTGCTGAGATTTCAGCAAACACCAAACCATAATTCAACAACAAGATCTTCACCAAAATGGCGCACTTCTACAGGACCCCCTCAGTAGCTGTGATGTCATGTATCTACCAGTGCTTTTATCTGAATACTCAGTGACGACACTGTGTCCCATACAGCCACGTCTAGGCAGTTAAGCAAAACAGAATCAGCTACAGTGGCTCTGGGTTGGCCCACAGTCAGCTTCTGGATCCAGCCTTTGTTTCCTCCAACATGCACTGAACTTCAGCGTGCTCTGACCTCATTGACTGACACTAGTTAGATCTCATCTGGAATATTCTGTCCAGTTCTGAGCCCCACACAACAGGAAGGATGTGAACAGGGTGGAGAGAGTGCACAACAGGTTTACAAGAATGGCTCCAGGGATGTGAAACTTCAGTCATGAGGATAAATTGGAAAGGTTGAGACTGTTCTCTTTGGAGAGAGAAAGCTAAGAGGAGATCTGAAAGAGATTTCAAATTAGTGGATCGGGAATGAGAGGGCACAGATTTAAAGAAATAAATGTAATGTGAGAAAAAGCTCACAAGGTTCCCTTTGTAATCTCACCTTTCTTCTCCACCATGAACTCAGGCAGTGAATTCCAAACACTCAGCACCCTCTGAGCAAAAAAATTCTTGCTCATGTCCCCCCTGCACTTACCCTGAATCCATGTCTCCTACTTCTGGGATTCTCTCCTAAGGGAAACTGTTTTATCCCGTCCACTCTATCTCCTCCCGTGATAATGTTGTACACTTCCATCTGTGACTATTTTATGATTTCTATGCCGTCTATAAAACTCCCTCAGAATTCTCACAGTTGTGAAAGCTTGTGTTCCAATTCCTCATCTCCAGGACCATTCCAGTAACTCACCTCTGCACTCTCTCTAATGGCCCCACATTCTTCCTAAAGAATGAGATGCAATCCTCCAGCTGAGGATGAATTAGGGTTTTAAACAACTTCAACAATCACTTCCTGCCTTTATGATCTTGTGAATCTATTTCTTAAAGACCCAGATTCCTTTCACTGATGAAGGAGTGGGGAGTGTTGGCCAATCAATGGTAAGGAGCTATGTAACTTCCAAAGCTTCATTTTTAATTTAATAAACAGTTGGCAGTGATTCCACCAGTGAGAGAAATGAATCACATGACAAACAGCAAGAAACCCATTATCCAGCGAAGCAGCCCGTAATAACTCAGCCAGCTGGAGGAAACAAGAAGAGATATTTTTAAATGTGGCAGCGAAACTCCTTTCCCAAAGGAACAGAAAAGAAAAAGACCAGAATGTGTGCTGGATTCCAGCCTTCTGAGATGTTGCTTCATTTCTAAACGGTGTGACCATCAATATTTTCCTCACTGTCCTTTCCAGAGCAGCTCCCAAGCTCAAACTGTCAAACTGGAGATGGATCTGTAGTCAGTTTGTGTTCCTGTGAGCTCACAGTCCCCTCAAACTCAATCAGTTAATCTGGGCATCTTCCCATTTGTTTGTGTGGGAGCTTGCTCTGCACAAACTGCCTGCGGCGCTCCCTATACTTTGACAATGATTACACATCTTCAAAAAAATTCATCGATTAGCTCAAAAGCTCAATGGGAATTTTCAAAGTCCCGGATGGCGTGAAACGTACAAAGGATTTCTTTTCTTTTTGCTTTTCACAGAATTCAGCTTTTCACTGTGAAACCTGTCAATATTCATAAAAACCCAGCAACAACAGAAGACAGTCAACGGAATTCTGCGCTTTGAATTGATGCAGCGCTGTCACAGACTAAAACCCAAAGATGAATCAGAGAAACAATTAGAAAATAAAACTGGTCTGATTAGCAAGTTTGCAGGTGATACAAAGATTGCTGGACTTGTGGATAATGATGAAGATTTTCAGAGGACACAACAGGATATAGACAGATTGCAAAATTAGGCAGTGAAATGGTAGATGGAATTTACAAAGAACAAAGAACATTTACAGCACAGAAACAGTCCCTTTGGCCCCTCCAAGCCTGCACCAACCATGCTGCCTGACTTAACTAAAATCTCCTAACCTTCCAGGGACCATATCCCTCTATTTCCATCCTATTCATGTACTTGTCAAGATGCCCGTTAAAAGTCACTACCATATCTGCTTCCACTATCTCCCCCAGCATCGAGTTCCAGGCACCCAACACTCTATAAAAAATCTGTCTTGTACATCTCCATTAAATCTTGCCCCTCGCACTTGAACCTTATCCCCTAGTAACTGACTCTTCTACCCTGGGAAAAAGCTTCTGACTATGCACTCTGTCCATATCCCTCACAATCTTATAGACTTCTATCAAGTCGCCCTTCAACCTCTGTTGTTTCAGTGAGAACCAAGTTTCCACAATCTCTCCTCATAGCCAATGCCCTCCATACCTGTTAAATCTTTCTGTACCCTCTCTAAAGCCTCTACATCCTTTTGGCAGTTTGGCAACTAGAATTGAACACTATATTCCAAATGCGGTCTCACTAAGGTTCTATAAAGCTGCAACATGACTTACCAATTTTTGAATTCAGTGCCCCGGCTGATGAAGACAAGCATGCCGATTGCCTTCTTGAATACCTTCTCTACCTGCATTGCTACTTTCAATGACCTGTGTACCTGTACACCCAGATCCCTCAGTCTATCAATACTCTTAAAGGTTCTGCCATTTACTATATATTTCCTATCTGTATTAGACCTTCCAAAATGTATTGCCTCAATTTGTCTGGATTAAATGCCATCTGCCATCGGTCCATCCAAGTCTCCAACTGATCTATATCCTGCTGTATCTTCTGATGGTCCTCATCACTATTCGCAAATCCGCCAACCTTTGTGTCGTCTGCAAACTTACTAATCAATCCAGTTACATTTTCCTCCAAATCATTTCTATTTATTACAAACAGCAAAGGTCCCAGCACTGATCCCTGAGGAACACCACTTGTCACAGCCCTCCATTCAGAAACACACCTTTCCCCTGCTACCCTCTGTCTTCTTTGACTGAGCCAGTTCTGTATACACTTTGCCAGTTCACCTCTGATCCCACGCGACTTCACCTTCTGCACCAGTCTGCCATGTCAAAGGCCTTATTGAAGTCCAGGTAGACAACATCCACTGCCCTATCCTCATCAATCATCTTCATCACTTCCTCAAAAAACTCAATCAAGTTTGTGAGACACAACCTCTCCTTCACAAAACCACGTTGCCTCTCACTAATACATCCACTTATTTTCAAGTGGGAATAAATCCTGTCTCGAAGAATCCTCTCCAGTAATTTCCCTGATGTAAGGCTCACTAGCCTGTAATTACCTGGATTATTCTTGCTCCCCTTCTTAAACAAAGGAACAACATTGGTTATTCTCCAATCCTCTGGGATCCTCCCTGTAGTCAGTCACGATACAAAGATTTCTCTCGAGGCCCCAGCAATTTCCTCCCTTGTCTCTCTCAGTATTCTGGAGTGTATCCCATCAGGTTCTGGGGACTTGTCTACTTTAATGTTTCTCAAGAACCCCAATACCTCCCCCTTTTTGATCTCAAGACGACTCAAATGATCTACACATCCTTTCCCAGACTCATCATCCAGCAAGTCCTTATTTTTGGTGAATACTGACACAAAGTACTCATTTAACACCCCACCCATTTCCTCTGGCTCCACACATAGATTCCTTCCCTTGTTCTTGAGTGGGCCAACCCTCTCCCTGGCTACCCTCTTACTCTTTATATATGTATAAAAAGCTTTGGGATTTTCCCTAATCCTGCTGACTAATGTTTTTTCATGACTCCTTTAGACCTTCTTACTCCTTGCTTAAGTTTCTTTCTACTTTTCTTGTACCAAGCTTTGACAAATGCTTCCTTTTTCTCTTTAACTAGGCTCACAATATCTCTCATTATCCAAGGTTCCCAAAACTTGCCATACTTATCCTTCATCTTACAGGAATGTGCCAGTCCTGAATCTCTATCAACTTAAGCTTGAAAGCCTCCCACATGCCAGATGTTGATTTGCCCTCAAACATCTGCCCCCCATCTACATTCTTCAGTTCCTGCTTAATATTATCGTAATTATCCTTTCCCCAGTTTAGCACCTTAACTTGAGGACTACACTTATCTTTATCCATCAGTACCTCAAAGCTCACTGAATTGTGATCACTGTTCCTGAACTGCTCCCATACTGAAACACTGACCATCAGGCTGGGCTCATTCCCAATATCAGGTCCAGTATGGCCCCTTCTCCAGCTGGACTGTTTACATATTGTTTCAGGAGGGCTTCCTGGATGCTCCTTACAAACTCTGCCCCATCCACATTCCTAACACTAAGTGAGTCCCAGTCAATATAGGGGGAATTAAAATCTCCCATCACAATCTGGACAAATGCGACATGATGCATTCAGATCTATAAAATAAATGACAGAACCATCAGGAAGACAGAGAGATCGGGGGGTCCACGCTTCCTTAAAAATGGCAGCACAGGTGAAAAGGTGGTGAAGAATGGATATGACAAGCTTGCCTTCATCAGACAGGGCACTGAGTATAAAAGTTGGCAAATTATATTACTGTTGTATACAATGTTGGTTAGGCCACATTTGGAATACTAAAAGTATGAGAGGCAGAGATAAGATGAACAGTTTGGAAACTTTTTCCTACGGCAGAAATGATAATTATAAAGGGGACAAAGTTCGGGATGGGGGAAGGTTGAGTGGAAATGTGCGGGGCAAGTTTTTTTACATAGGATGTGGTGGAAGGCTGGAATGCACTGCCAAGTAAGATGGCTGAGACAGAGACATTAGTAACATTTAAGAATTATCTCAATGGATATGTGAACAGACAGGGAATAGAAGGATATGGGCGATTGGTATATATAGAACAATGAGATCAGCACAGGCTTGGTGGGCTGAAGGGCCTGTTCCAGTGTTGTATACTCTTTGTTCAAATATAATTGTAGAAATCATAGAAACCCTACAGTGCAGAAAGAGACCATTCAGCCCATTGAGTCTGCACTGACCACAATCCCACCCAGGCCCTACCCCCTACATATTTTACCCACTAATCCCTCCAACCTACACAACTCAGGACACTAAGTCGGCAATTTAAGCCTGGCCAATCAGCCGAACCCGCACATCTTTGGACTGTGGGAGGAAACCAGAGCACCCAGAGGAAACCCACGTAGACACAAGGAGAATGTGCAAACTCCACACAAACTCAGATCCAAGAAGCTGATGAATCCAAACATTTCAGGAGCATCTTAAAGAAAGAGCAGGATAGAGAGGGAAGGGGAAGTTATGAGAAAGAATCCCTGGAGCTCAGGAAATGGAGCTTCAGGGTCACAGCAACACTCAGTATGGGGGCAGGATAGGGGGGCAATCACACTGCCAACCCTCACTATAATGGGGGCAGGATAGGGGGGCAATCGCACTGCCAACCCTCACTATAATGGGGGCAGGATAGGGGGGCATCGCATGCCAACCCTCACTATAATGGGGGCAGGTAGGGGCAATCGCCTCAACCCTCACTATTGGGGGCAGGTGGGGGAATCGCATGAACCTCACTATAAGGGGGCAGGGGGGCAATCGCACTGCCAACCCTCACTATAATGGGGGCAGGATAGGGGGGCAATCGCACTGCCAACCCTCACTATAATGGGGGCAGGATAGGGGGGCAATCGCACTGCCAACCTCACTATAATGGGGCAGATAGGGAGCAATCGCACTGCCAACCCTCACTATAATGGGGCAGGATAGGGAGGCAATCGCACTGCCAACCCTCACTATAATGGGGGCAGGATAGGGGGGCAATCGCACTGCCAACCCTCACTATATGGGGGCAGGATAGGGAGGCAATCGCACTGCCAACCTCACTATAATGGGCAGGATAGGGAGGCAATGCACTGCCACCCTCACTATAATGGGGGCAGGATAGGGGGCAATCGCACTGCAACCCTCACTATAATGGGGGCAGGATAGGGAGGCAATCGCACTGCCAACCCTCATATATGGGGGCAGGATAGGGAGCAATCGCACTGCCAACCCTCACTATAATGGGGGCAGGATAGGGAGGCAATCGCACTGCCAACCCTCACTATAATGGGGGCAGGATAGGGTGGCAATTGCACTGCAACCCTCACTATAATGGGGGCAGGATAGGGAGGCAATCGCACTGCCAACCCTCACTATAATGGGGGCAGGATAGGGAGGCAATCGCACTGCCAACCCTCACTATAATGGGGGCAGGATAGGGAGGCAATCGCACTGCCAACCCTCACTATAATGGGGGCAGGATAGGGAGGCAATCGCACTGCCAACCCTCACTATAATGGGGGCAGGATAGGGGGGCAATCGCACTGCCAACCCTCACTATAATGGGGGCAGGATAGGGGGGCAATCGCACTGCCAACCCTCACTATAATGGGATGATAGGAGGCAATCGCACTGGCACACTCACTAGAATGGGGGGGGGTGGGTTGCAATCACACAGCCAACTCTTCCAACACCCAGTGCCATCTGTCGAATAATCAGTACTTCTACTGAATATTGGCATCAAATTAGATTAATTGGTAAGTCTGTTAACCCATTCCAAACATCCCCCCCTTCCTTGGAGAAAAAAATTTTGATGAACATTGGCTTCCACAGAAAAACACAACATTCATCTCCCCTCCTTTTAAAAATACATTCCTTTGAAGGGAAAACATACATTCACAGAAAGAGACGCTTTCTTAATATGTCCAAAGTTTTCTTTGAACTAGCCCCTCTCTTCATACACAATCAGATAAGTATAAATACTATCAAACCATTTTCAATATTAACCTTTTGTCCAACATCTGCTTTAATCTGACTGTTGATTCTCTAACTTCTGTGTTCGTTTATACTTGTTATTGTACTTAGAATTCTTCCAAGGGGTTTTACTGATCAATGTTACACCATTGCGTATTTTAACGAAATCCCCCCACACCAGTATTATCTGTTAATATCTGGATATATCAAGCTGTATTCACAAGGCCTCCGTGTCTCAGCAGCCAATATGGCTTTAACCACTTCTCTTACTTTCTTTGTTTCTTCTCACACGAGGGGTCAGCATTTTCCATTTTCACCAAGAGAAGATTTAATGAACACCTCCCGAATTTGAAACCCCGTCCATCACCGTGATTGGTACAGGAAGTGTTAGTATAACCATGAAGATGTCAGATCAAAACTGGAACTCAAAACACACTCTGCATTTTTAGTTTGGCAATGTTTGAGGGGGGGGAGGGGGGGTTAGCTCTCATTATATCTTCCATTGTGGATTCAACTTGGGACAAACTAACATTCAGATCTGATCATTTACCCAGCCAGTTTCAGCTACTCAAATCAACTCTGGGGTTACATTGTAAACCATAAAGACACAGGAGCAGAATTATGCCACCTCTGTCCCATCGACACCACTCCAGCCGTTCATCTGGACTGATATGATCTCATCCCCATTCTCCTGCCGTTTCCCATACTTTTTGATCTCTTCTTAATCAAGAACTTCTATCTTAACGACACTAATGATCCAGCCATCCACAACCTTCTTCGGAAAGAGTTCCAATGATTCCCCACTCTTTGGCTGACGAAATTCTTCCTCATCTCTGTTTTTAAAGGAGTGTTGATTTGGCTGAGGTTGTGCCCCTGGTTGCTAGTTTTTCCTACATGGAAACATCCTCTCCACATCCACTAACTATCCAGGCCTCGCAGACTCCTGTAAGTTTCAATAACATTTTCCTCTCCTTCTAAACGCACTAGTACAGACCCAGAATCTCAACTGTTCCTCGTACAACGCTCTTCATATCCAGGGGCTCATTTCTTGTGAACCTCCTCTGACCCTTTTCTAGGCTGGCACCATCCCTTCATTAGGATCGGGGCCCAAAATTGCTCTCATTCCTCCAATGGGATCTGACCAAAGCCTTATACAGCTCAGAAATACATCCCTGCTTTCTTGTATTCTAGCCCTCTCGACATGACTGCTAACATTGAATTTTGCCTTCCCTTAACTGCGGAATGAATCTGCACATTACCTGGAAGAGAATCTTTGAATAAGGACAACCAAGTATCTTTGTATTTTGATTTTCCTAAATCATTTCCATTTAGAACGTAGTCTATGACTTCATTCATCTTCCAAAGTGCAGAATCCTCCACACTTGTCCACTTGTATTCCATCTGCCACTTCTTACTCATTTTCCTAACTGTGCAAGGCTGTCTGCAGCCTCACCCCCTGCTTCCTTTCCTCAATATTACTGTCCCTCACAGAGTAAACAGAGACCAGACACAAACAGAAAAGGCCACGTCTACATCCTTCTTTAACCTCTTTCCGCTGTGTTGACTCATTCTTCTGTCTGACAGGTTTTGTAAACCGCATTCTAATCCACTTACATCTTCACGCTCCTGTTAACTTAACTTTAACCAAAATGATCCTTTGTGGTAACAATCTACAAGTATTTATTCTGTACGATCATTTTCATGCCTCTTCACCTTCTTTTGATCTTCTACCTTGTGGCTTGTTGGTTTTTTCTCATTTTTGTTCTTGTCTGGTGAGAAATCAGCACACTAACTCCGTGCCATGTGTTGTGCAGCATCCCTTCGCAAAGGTCGGATTGCTATCAGGACTGTGGGTGTCCATGCTAGTGTTTCCTTGACAAACTAGTCGTTTGTTTCACACCGACTCCAGATGGTGTTTAAAAGCCCTTGTGGATTGTAAAGGAAGTACTGTTTGTTGCCCATCGTGGAAGAGGTTCCCAAGCAGCATTTCAGCATCTGGGACAGCATCTCAATTCAGCTAGCTTCTCCTCCCTTCTGCACAAGCGTCCATTCTGATTGGTCATTCAATTCCACCCGGATACCTGTTTCATCTAAAAAGAAGGAATTTCACATCAGAATGAGGCCGTGGATTCAAATCCGAAACATAACAATCCTCAGCTGGGAAACAAAGCTGGGAAAATCCTCCTTTATCTAAACACTGTTTACACCAATGATAATAACCAGGAATTGACGTCTCAATGGAGTTATGGAAGAAGAGAAAGGCAACAATTTACTAAAGGTTATTGAAATGGAATGAAATTTCTGGGGACGGGGATAGAGTGGGGGAGCAGGGGGTGGATGGGACTGACTGGGTTTCTCTGCAGGAGTGCTGCCATTGGATTCAACGCCGAAATGGCCTCCTTCTGTTCGATCTGACTCCCTGTTGCCATCCGTAATTGGGTTCTCTACGATGTGGTATTCATTAAATTCGCTGTGCAGTCATCTGGGCATTTGACTGTTGTTTTAAAGGTGCTATGAGTAAACGCGATTGTTACTGTGGCTTTGTTGCATTGTTCTTATAAAGCCGAGAAGGTTATGGTTTCAGATCCCCTGCTGAGTGTTTTTGTGCAGTTGCTGGGGAAGCAGTGCTATGGTTTATTTGGAGGAAATCGTTAAGCTGGGTATCAGGTACTTTTCTCTAGGGAGATGTTAAAGACCCCACGCCAGATTGATTGGATGGTAATGTAGTTTCTTTTGGTGTTCCTGGCCAATATCTATATCACAGAATACCACAGTGCAGAAGAGTTGTGTTTTGGCCCTCGAATCTGTGCTGATACATAGAAACACGCTATCTCCCACTGATCTCATTTACCAGCACTGGGGCCATGGCCCAGAATATTTTGACAGACCAAATTTTTAAAATAAATTCATTCATGGAACATGATATCGCTGGCTGGCCGTATTTTTGCTCTTGGAGGGCAGTTGAGAGTCAACCCATTGCGTAGGTCTGGATCACATGTAGGCAGACCGGGATAAGGACAGCAGATTTCCTTCCTAAATTGACATTATGAACCAGGATGGTGTTTTTCTGACAATAGTTTCATGGTCATCAAGAACATAGAACACTACAGCACAACAGGCCCTTCGGCCCATGAGTTGCGCCGGATCACATCTATATTCTATAATCCACGGAAACCTATCTATAACACCCTGTCCGCATTCATGCCCTATACTCATCCAGAAGTCTTTTAAAAGACCCAGCGAGTTCGCCTCGTACCACCACCGATGCAGCTGATTCCATTTGCACTCCCACCCTCTGAGTGAAAAATTTTCCCCTAGCATCCCCTCTGTATTTGCTTCCCTGCACCTTAAATCTGTATCCTCTCGTACTGACCATTTCTCCCTGGGAGATTCTCTGAGAGTCCACGCTATCTATTCTCTCAACATTTTATAACCTCTATCAGTCGCCTCTCAACCACTCTCTCCAGTGAGAACGTCCCAGCTCCCTCAAACTATCTTCATAATCCTGCCTCCCAATCCTAGGCAGCATCCTTGTAAATCTCCTCGCACCCTTTCAATAGCCTCTACATCCTTCCTATAGTTAGCAAACTGCGCACAATCAGTAGTTTCTTAATTCCAGGTTTTTTTTGTAAGTAAAATTCCGCCATCTGCCGTGGCAGATTCGAACCCAGATCCCAGATACAAGTTTGATTCAAATGATAATATCACTAGGTCTCGCCCCGTACTCATTCCAGATACTTTTTCAGATGTTGGCATCCCGTCTCCACCACCCTCCGCAGTGCAGGTCACATTCAGACCCTCACCACCCTCTGGGTAAAGAGGTTTTCCTCAAGGTAACCAGAAGGTAGATGAGGGCAGTGCATTTTGATGTTTATTATGGACTTTTAGCAATGTGGATTTGAGGTGTCTGGAACAAGCTGTCAGAGGTAGTATTAAAGGCGGATACAATTTTATCTTTTAAAAAGCTTTAGATAGTTTACTTGGGTAATATTGGTATAGGGGGATATGGGCCAAATGCAGGCAATTGGGATTAGCTTAGTGTGTTTTAAAAAAGGTGGCATGGACAGGTTGGGCCGAGAGCCTGTTTCCATGCTGTCTAATTGAACCTATAGCCCTCACTTTCACTTGTGTCGTCTCATAACTGTGACCCTTCAACTGATGAAGGAACAATGTTCTTAACTTCCCTTTTGAACATACAACATGATTAGAGGTTTAGTAGGGTGACAGTGATAGCCTTTTTCCTAGGATGTGAGAAAGCAAGCACGGGGGACACAGCTTTAATTAAGGGATGGTATGTTTTAGGACGAGATGTCAGAGTTAGTTCTTTACCCAGTGGATGGTAAGGGTATGGAATGCCCTTCCTGAGCAGTTTGTAGATGCGCCAAGTTTGGTGGGCGTTTAAGAGGTTAGTAGATAAGTTATGGATGAAAAGGGATGGTTTAGGTAGAGGGTATTGCTTTTTCCTAATTGGTTGGCGCACATTGAAGGCCGAGGGCCTGTTCTGTGCGTAATGTTCTTATTTCTATGTTTCTATCCTGTCCAGGCCCTCATAATCTAGAATCCTCAATCAGGTTGCCCCTCAGTCTTCTCTTGCTCCAATGAAAACACCTATAGCTACCCACCTCTTCTTCATATTTAAATGTCCATTCCCAGGCAGCATCCTGGTGATCTCCTCTGCACCCCTCCAGTGTAATCACATCCTTCCAATAATGTGGCGACCAGTAATTGCACCAGTACTCCAGCTTGTTGGGACCTTCACCAAAGTTCTATACAACTCTATCATGACCTCTCTGCTTTTATATCCGGATTGATAAAGGCAAGTGTGGCCACATGCCCTTTCCCCACTCTCTTAACCTGCCTTTCCACTTTCAGAGATCTATGACAAATACGGCAAAATCCTTTGTTCCACAGAGCTTCCCAGTATCAAACTTTTCATGAATACTTCCTTGTCAAATTACTCCTTCCAAGTGCATCACCTCCACTTTTCAGGATTAAATTCCATCTGCCACTTATCCCCCTTTTACCAGGTTTGGTATTTATTTACATTATCAAACCATGTGTGATTTTTTTTACACGGTGATTAAATTTCCTGAACTTTGTCTGCTCTACAGAGAACAATTCCCATTTTTCTCCATTCTCGTGAATGGTTCTTTTTCCTGCGTTATATTTTATGTAAATCTTTTTGTGCACCTGTCCAAGGCCTTGACATCTTTCCAATAGTGTGGAGCTCAGAATTAGACAAAATAAACCAGTTGAGGACTTAACCAGATTTACAAAGGTTTAGCATCAATGCTTTTTTGATTTTTATTCTCAACCCTCTGCCTATAATTGTGTTTATGAACAATTGAATTTCTGCCTCTCTAATACTCTAGCAATAAATTTATTGCAGACATCTATCACATTTTGGTGATAAAATTGGCAGTGTGACTCTTGATTTGAAGATTTATTTTTTATTGTAAAACATTGATGACGGCTTGTTGCTATCTGCCTCCCCTATTTACATGTAACATTCTGTAAGATAGTGGCCTTCCTTTATACCGAGGCTGCAGAGATTGAGCATATTCCTTGACTCAATAAATCATCTGTAATGCTCACCCACCTCTATTCTACATGGATACCACCATCTACACATATCCCATCGGGATTTGAGACACTCTTGGTTGTTTGCTTCTTAATTCCTGCTGTCCAACAATAATCGACTAATTTCAAGTTTTTTCTTCCCACCTCGGCAGCTTTTTGTAGCATTCAGAAAGAACCATCACCCCTGAACTCTCAGGCTCTAAGTTTAAGGTACTTACTTCTGTTCAGGACTTCACCTTCCATGTCTGGTTTGAGAATTACAGAAGACGGCAGAATAACATCAGGTAGAAACATGGAATCCACACACTCACAGAAATAATCCAGAGAGCTGAAAGTTCATCTCAAACTCAGAACTCTGACAGTCTGGAGTAAAGAGATTTGCCAGGGCTTTGCTCTGCATTCAATAGATCATGGGCTGATTTTTTGCTGTGATAGGAAAGGGAGGAATTACTGGGCTTGAGAGAAATCTTTGCATCCTCATGGCTACTGGGGCGATCCCAAGAATTGGAGGTAGCCTGTATTGTTCCTTTGTTTACAAGGGGTAGCAAGAATAATCAGGTAATTACAGTCTGGTGAACTTTACATCATGTGATAGGTAAATTATTGGAGAGGATTCTTCGAGACAGTGATTTATTTCGCCACTTGCAATAAGTAAACGTATTAGTGAGAGTCAACATGGTTTTGTGAAGGAGGTTGTGTCTCACAAACTTGATCGATTTTCGAGAAGTGATGAAGATGATTGATGATGGTAGGCAGTGGATGTTTGTCTACTTGGACTTCAGTGAGGCTTTTGACAAGGTCCCTCATGCAGACTGGTCAAAAGGTGAAATCACATGGTATAGATGGTGCGATCTGTAAGGTGGATACAAAATGCTCATCAAGAAGAAAGAGGGTAGCATTGAAAGGGGCGTTTTTGATGGAGGCTGGTGACAAGTGTGTTTCCTCAGGAATCGTGCTGGGACTTTGCTGTTTGTAATATATAGAAATATTTGAGGAATGTACTGGATTGATTAGTAAGTTTTTGGACAACATAAAGGTTGGGGATTTGCGGCTTAACGATGAGATCATCAAAGGATACAACAGGATATAGATCAGTTTGGATACTTGGGCAGATGAGATGGGCAGATGTAGTTTAATCTGGACTATTGTGAGTAATTATTTTTGGAAGATTCTAATACAGATAGGAGAATATCAGTAAATGGTCAGAATTCCTAAGAGGTATTGATTGGCAAGGGGATCTAGGTGTACAGGAACACAGGTCAATGAAAGTGGCGTAACGCAGCTTGAGAAGATATTCAAGAAGACATATGGCATGCTTGATTCATCGGCCAGGGAACTGAGGTTTAAAAATTGGCAAGTCATGATGCAACTTTATAGAACCTTGGTGAGGTCGCCTTTGAATATAGTGGTTCAATTCTGGTAGCCACACTACCAGTAAGGATGTGGAAGCTTTGGAGAGGGTACAGAAAAGATTTTACCAGCATGTTGCCTGGTATGTGGCATTAGCTATGGAGAGATTGGAAAAATTTTGGTTTGTTCTCACTTTAATGAAGGAGGTTGAGGGAGACCTGATAGAATCTACAAGATTATTAAGGCATGGATAGTCAGTGGATTAGTCAGTAAGCTTTTTTCCCAGGATGCAAGAGTCATTACTGGGGGCACAGTTTAAGATGCAGGGGCAAGTTTTAAAGGAGCGTACGAGGTAAGTTTTTTTTTAGCACAGAGGGTGTGGGTGCCTGGAACTCATTGACGGTGGAGGTAATGGAGCAGATACGGTAGTAACTTTTAAGGGGGTATTTTAACAAATTCATGAATAGGATTGGGAATAGAGGGATATGTCCCCGACAGGCTAGGGGGTTTTAGGTTCAGTCGACGAGCATGGTCAGTGCAGGCTTTGGAGGGGCCAAGGGCCTGTTCCTGTGCTGTAATTTTCTTTGTTCTTTGTTCAACTCCATTTGTCCACCCACTCCCCAGATTCCTTAATTCCCCAAGAAGCCAAAAATCCAACTATCCCAGTCTTGAATATATTCAGCGATAGAGCATCCACAGCCCTTTGAGATAAAGAATTCCAAAGGTTCACAACCCTCTGAGTGAAGAAATTTCTCCTCACCTCAGTTCCCAATGATCGATCGCCTTTTCCTGAGACTGTGCTCCTGTGTTTTAGATCCCCTGACCATACAGCCTTAAAAAAATTACAATATAGAAGGAGGCCATTTGGCCCACCTTCTCCAGGATGCCTTTTCTAATCCCATCAGTGGAAACAATCTCTCAGTATCTGAACAAATCCTCTCAAAATCTTGTATATTCCAATGTGGTTGCCTCTCATTCTTCTAAACTTCAGGGAATATGATCCCGGTTTAGTCTGTCTCTCATTCCAGGGCAATCCCTTCATCCTGAAGGCCAATGTGTTGAAATCACTAGGATAATGTCCAGCTGAAAGTAGTAATCTTAACCGTGTGGTGACTCGAAAGGAAATGGATAATGTAGGCAGACAAATATAGAGACAGGCAGCACGGTGGCACAGGGACCACAGCTCCAGGGACCCAGGTTTGATTGATGGCTTGGATCACTGTCTGTGCAGAGTTTGCGCATTTCCCCCTGTATCTGTGTAGGTTTCCTCTGAGTGCTCCAGTTTCCTCCCACACTCCAAAGAAATGCGGGTCAGATTGATTGGCTATGTTAAACTAACTCTAGTGTTAGGAGATTAGCAGGGTAAAATATACAGGGTTACCAGGATAAGACCTGGTGAGATTGATTTTTGCAGAATCAATGGGTCGAATAGCCTCCTTCTGCACTCTGGTGATTCTTTGATTCTGTGAGACTGATTGATAGACTGGACAGAGAATTAAAATCTCACTTCACCTTGCATTATAAACATAAGCAAATTATCTGCCTTCTGCTGGCAAATTCTCTGGATTTAAAATATGACTCTGTTCCAGTGGAACGTCATCCTAATTCTGTGCACATGCCTGTGCAGGAACAGCCATCTTAACCGAGAAAGAGATCATATTTCACTGATTAAAATTTAATGTTCTTTTGCAGGAAACATAATAAATCGTCTTGTCCCCCGAGATCTCCCGCAGAAACCACATCAAATGTAATGTCAGCGAACCACAGTGCAAAAAGACAAGCTTCGCCTGATCAGAATGTGAAGACAGCAATGAGGGTGAAAGGGTTAATAGAACAAATAGAGAGAAATTGTTTCCAATGTAAAAAGGGAGGGTTCACTAATCAGAGGGAGGGGCACAGATTGAAGATAACTTTCACAAGAATTACACAGGGAGATGAGAGTCCTTTTTTTACGCGGTGAGTTGTGATCCGGAAGGCGTTGCCTGAAAGGGCGGTGGAGGCAGATTCAGAAAGAATTTTCAAAAGGAGAAATACGTGAGAAGGAAACATTTGAGAGCCAGGGAGAGAGGACAAGGGAGTGGAACTAATTGGATAACTCTACCAAACAGCTAGTATGGAAATGATGGGTGAAATGGCCTCCTCCTACACTGTGTGATTCTATGTTCCGATTGGTGTGTTCCATAACAAAATCTCACTCACTGTGCCCACGGAGCTGGAACAGTCTCAATGATCCGACAGTCACTCAATTTGCTGGAGAGCAATGTGAGAAAGGTCGCAATCTCTAATCCGGCAGGATGAGATTCCACACACTGTAGGAATCCAGTCGGGGGATAAATCTAAACATAAACCACATTTAAAATAAAATCTGTCTTGATTTCCCAAAGAACTTTGTGCAAGAAATCAATGGAACCTCAAACACATTGGAATAGCAGCCAATCGGAAATCTCAGATGTGGGGATGTCATGGAATCAACAGAGTGATTGTGAAGGAGAATGTGGGGGGGATCTCTCCCAGTGCCCCGATTAATGATCATCCTTCATAGAAGCATAGAGTCGTACAGCGAGGAAAAGGTCCTTCAGCCCCTCGAGTCTGTACTGACAATAGCTACCATTAAAGTCGCATTAATCCCATTTTCCTGGGCTTGCCCCAGATTCTTGAGTGTTAATACTTCAAGTGTTCATTCAAATACCTCAGTCAAAGTTGCTGCAAAATGAAGGTTATCTGATCAGCATTTCACTGTGCGTTTGTGGGATCTTGCTGTGCACAAATTGGCTGCTGTGTTTCCTACATAACAAAGTGACTATACTTCAACAAGGTTTAATTGGCCATGACATACTCTGAACGTGCTGAGGTTGTGAAAGGTGCTATATAAATGCAAGGCAATGGTTTTATTTCAAGTGGGAGAGTATGAAGCAAATCAAACATGGAGAGTTGGGAGAGGATGGATGTATAGATATATGAGGATGTTTAGATGTATAAGAATGTATAGAGATATATAGGGACACATAGGATGGATATGTAGCAATGCATAAGATGGATGTATAGATGTATAGAGATGTTAGGAGTGTGTAGGATGTATAGGGATGTATGGAAATGTATAAGAATGTATAGGATGGACATATAGCGGTGTATAGGGATGTATAGGATGGATGTATGGGAACAGCACGCTTGACAAATCCCTGGGCTGTGTTCATCTTTGACCTTTTATTAGGCAATTCTGGAAGAGAACCTGCGTCAGTCAGTGGGTTGGTTTTTGTATAAACTGAATTGATTTTTATAATGGACGAGGTAAAGAGTGACTTTCCCTTCAGTAAGATGAGTATTGGGTGGTTTATTTGATTGCTGTTAACAGGAGCTCTGTGCAAATTTGCCGCTGTTATCCAACATTACAATCCATTCGCTAGAAAATGTGCTCAAATATCCAGAGGTCAGGAAAGGGATAAGGTAAACTCAGGTTTTTTTTCTATCCTGATCAGAATCACACACACCTTGATGCACAATATGCAGCCTGCCTGCAACAAACTCAGCTCCTTCTACACTGCACACCATCGGGATCCGGAATGTCCCCAGGAGATTTCAGAGTGAGGTTAGGATGCAGTCAGGCTCCATCAGTGTCTGGCTGGAAGGGCCAATGAACACAACAGACAGGCAGTGAAAGTTAACCGTGTTGTTGCTTTGACAATTTTGACAGTGCTCTGTCAGAGCCTGACATTTATCCATTCGGATGGAGCCACACACACACAGATCTGGAGAAGCTTGATCGCCTCCAGGTAAAACCACTGAGCTGGAAAGGAGACACCAACCGTCGGCCAATGAGTCCAAAGAGTCTTTGTGCTGATGACCTCATCCAAAAAAACAGTTTTAAGATATTTCAAACCCATCGACAGTCAAAAAGCCACCGCAGCACAAACAAACCTTTCAGCCGCACACAGACTGATTAAATTAGATTCATTCTATATTTACCTAACTGATCTCTGTCAGATTCTATGGGTAAAGTTTTGCTACCAAATTTGTTTAGACACTTCAAAATCAATCACTGAATTTGAAAATCACTGCATAACAGTCATGGGGTCATTACAGTAAAGAACATAGAACATAGAACAATACAGCACAGAACAGGCCCTTCGGCCTTCGATGTTGTGCCGACCAAAATAAAAAGCAATGCCCCTCCTAACTAAACAATTCCCTTCTCATCCATATACTTATCAACTAACCTCTTAAACGCCACCAAACTTGGCGCATCTACAACAGCTGCAGGCAGGGCATTCCACTCACTAATCACTCTTTGAGTAAAGAACCTACCTCTGATATCCGTCCTATAACTCATACCCCTTAATTTAAAGCTGTGTCCCCTCGTGCTAGCTTTCTCCATCCTAGTAAAAAGGCTATCACTGTCCACCCTATCTAAACCTCTAATCATCTTATATGCTTCAATAAGATCCCCTCTTAGCCGCCTCCTTTCTAACGAAAACAACCTCAAATCCTTCAACCTCTCTTCATAGGACCTGCCCTCCATACCAGGCAACATCCTAGAAAACCTCCTCTGTACCCTCTCCAATGCCTCCACATCTTTCTTATAATGTGGCGACCAGAACTGCACACAATACTCCAAGTGCGGCCGCACTAGAGTTTTGTACAGCTGCAACATGATGCTGCGGCTCCTAAATTCAATACCCCTACCAATAAAAGCTAAGACTCCATATGCCTTCTTAACAACTTTATCCACTTGACTGCCTACTTTCAGGGATCTATTGACACATACACCAAGATCCTTCTGTTCCTCAACACTATTAAGAGCCCTACCATTAGCCCTATACTCTACACATTGATTGTTCCTGCCAAAGTGCATTACCTCACACTTTTCCACATTAAACTCCATTTGCCACCTCTCGGCCCAGCTCTGCAACTTGTCCAAGTCACTCTGTAAACTAAAACACCCGTCTTCACTATCTACCACACTACCAACTTTAGTATCAACTGCAAATTTACTGATCCATCCCTCAATACCCTCATCCAGATCATTTATAAAAATCACAAACAGCAGGGGCCCAAAACAGACCCCTGAGGCACACCACTCGTCACCGAACTCCACGATGAATATCTCCCATCAACCACCACCCTCTGTCTTCTATCTGCCAGCCAATTTCTAATCCAATTAGCTAAATCACCCTCTATTCCACACATCTGCATTTCTTGTAGAAGTCTTCCATGGGCCACCTTATCAAAAGCCTTACTAAAGTCCATATATACTACATCAACCGCCTTACCCCCATCCACCTCTTTGGTCACTTTCTCAAAAAAACTCAATGAGGTTAGTAAGGCATGACCTACCCTTCACGAAACCATGCTGACTATCCCCAATCAATTCATTTCTCTCTAAATAACTATAAATCCTATCCCTAATAATTCTCTCCAATACCTTGCCCACAACAGAAGTAAGACTCACTGGCCTATAATTCCCTGGACGGTCTCTCTTCCCCTTCTTGAACAATGGGACCACATTCGCTATCCTCCAGTCCTCCGGAACCACACCCGTAACCAACGACGACCTGAAGATCAGAGCCAGAGGCTCTGCAATCTCCTCTCTTGCATCCCAGAGAATCCTAGGGTAAATCCCGTCCGGCCCAGGGGACTTATCCAACTTCAAACCATCGAGAATTTCTAACACATCCTCCCTATCTACTACAATACTCCCCAATTTGCAACCCTGTACCTCAGTGCTCTCCACAGCTACATTTCCAGAACTCTGCGTGAATACCGAAGAGAAATATTTATTCAGTGCCTCGCCAATCTCTTCAGGCTCCACGCACAACTTCCCACTGCTATCTATGACTGGCCCTAATATTGCCCTAACCAATCTTCTATTCTTAACATATCGAAAGAAAGCTTTAGGATTCTCCTTAATCCTATCAGCCAACATCTTCTCGTGTCCCCTCTTAGCTCTCCTCAATTCACTTTTTACCTCCTTCCTGGCTAATCTATAGCTATCCATTGCACTATCTGAGCCTTCACGCCTCATCCTGACATAAGCCTCCTTTTTCTTCTTAACCAGCAAATCAACTTTTTTCGTACACCAAGGCTCTCTTACTCGTCCATTTCCTCCCTGCCTGACAGGAGGTATTTGATTTGAGTAATAAACCAGCAGGTACAATCGGGTAGGTGAGGAATTTGACAACGGTTGTCCATGAGGAGCCAGTTGACTCAATGGGCCAAATACCTCCTTCTTTACTGTAATGACCCCATGACTGTTATGCAGTGATTTTCAAATTCAGTGATTGATTTTGAAGTGTCTAAACAAATTTGGTAGCAAAACTTTACCCATAGAATCTGACAGAGATCAGTTAGGTAAATATAGAATGAATCTAATTTAATCAGTCTGTGTGCGGCTGAAAGGTTTGTTTGTGCTGCGGTGGCTTTTTGACTGTCGATGGGTTTGAAATATCTTAAAACTGTTTTTTTGGATGAGGTCATCAGCACAAAGACTCTTTGGACTCATTGGCCGACGGTTGGTGTCTCCTTTCCAGCTCAGTGGTTTTACCTGGAGGCGATCAAGCTTCTCCAGATCTGTGTGTGTGTGGCTCCATCCGAATGGATAAATGTCAGGCTCTGACAGAGCACTGTCAAAATTGTCAAAGCAACAACACGGTTAACTTTCACTGCCTGTCTGTTGTGTTCATTGGCCCTTCCAGCCAGACACTGATGGAGCCTGACTGCATCCTAACCTCACTCTGAAATCTCCTGGGGACATTCCGGATCCCGATGGTGTGCAGTGTAGAAGGAGCTGAGTTTGTTGCAGGCAGGCTGCATATTGTGCATCAAGGTGTGTGTGATTCTGATCAGGATAGAAAAAAAACCTGAGTTTACCTTATCCCTTTCCTGACCTCTGGATATTTGAGCACATTTTCTAGCGAATGGATTGTAATGTTGGATAACAGCGGCAAATTTGCACAGAGCTCCTGTTAACAGCAATCAAATAAACCACCCAATACTCATCTTACTGAAGGGAAAGTCACTCTTTACCTCGTCCATTATAAAAATCAATTCAGTTTATACAAAAACCAACCCACTGACTGACGCAGGTTCTCTTCCAGAATTGCCTAATAAAAGGTCAAAGATGAACACAGCCCAGGGATTTGTCAAGCGTGCTGTTCCCATACATCCATCCTATACATCCCTATACACCGCTATATGTCCATCCTATACATTCTTATACATTTCCATACATCCCTATACATCCTACACACTCCTAACATCTCTATACATCTATACATCCATCTTATGCATTGCTACATATCCATCCTATGTGTCCCTATATATCTCTATACATTCTTATACATCTAAACATCCTCATATATCTATACATCCATCCTCTCCCAACTCTCCATGTTTGATTTGCTTCATACTCTCCCACTTGAAATAAAACCATTGCCTTGCATTTATATAGCACCTTTCACAACCTCAGCACGTTCAGAGTATGTCATGGCCAATTAAACCTTGTTGAAGTATAGTCACTTTGTTATGTAGGAAACACAGCAGCCAATTTGTGCACAGCAAGATCCCACAAACGCACAGTGAAATGCTGATCAGATAACCTTCATTTTGCAGCAACTTTGACTGAGGTATTTGAATGAACACTTGAAGTATTAACACTCAAGAATCTGGGGCAAGCCCAGGAAAATGGGATTAATGCGACTTTAATGGTAGCTATTGTCAGTACAGACTCGAGGGGCTGAAGGACCTTTTCCTCGCTGTACGACTCTATGCTTCTATGAAGGATGATCATTAATCGGGGCACTGGGAGAGATCCCCCCCACATTCTCCTTCACAATCACTCTGTTGATTCCATGACATCCCCACATCTGAGATTTCCGATTGGCTGCTATTCCAATGTGTTTGAGGTTCCATTGATTTCTTGCACAAAGTTCTTTGGGAAATCAAGACAGATTTTATTATAAATGTGGTTTATGTTTAGATTTATCCCCCGACTGGATTCCTACAGTGTGTGGAATCTCATCCTGCCGGATTAGAGATTGCGACCTTTCTCACATTGCTCTCCAGCAAATTGAGTGACTGTCGGATCATTGAGACTGTTCCAGCTCCGTGGGCACAGTGAGTGAGATTTTGTTATGGAACACACCAATCGGAACATAGAATCACACAGTGTAGGAGGAGGCCATTTCACCCATCATTTCCATACTAGCTGTTTGGTATAGTTATCCAATTAGTTCCACTCCCTTGTCCTCTCTCCCTGGCTCTCAAATGTTTCCTTCTCACGTATTTCTCCTTTTGAAAATTCTTTCTGAATCTGCCTCCACCGCCCTTTCAGGCAACGCCTTCCGGATCACAACTCACCGCGTAAAAAAAGGACTCTCATCTCCCTGTGTAATTCTTGTGAAAGTTATCTTCAATCTGTGCCCCTCCCTCTGATTAGTGAACCCTCCCTTTTTACATTGGAAACAATTTCTCTCTATTTGTTCCATTAACCCTTTCACCCTCATTGCTGTCTTCACATTCTGATCAGGCGAAGCTTGTCTTTTTGCACTGTGGTTCGCTGACATTACATTTGATGTGGTTTCTGCGGGAGATCTCGGGGGACAAGACGATTTATTATGTTTCCTGCAAAAGAACATTAAATTTTAATCAGTGAAATATGATCTCTTTCTCGGTTAAGATGGCTGTTCCTGCACAGGCATGTGCACAGAATTAGGATGACGTTCCACTGGAACAGAGTCATATTTTAAATCCAGAGAATTTGCCAGCAGAAGGCAGATAATTTGCTTATGTTTATAATGCAAGGTGAAGTGAGATTTTAATTCTCTGTCCAGTCTATCAATCAGTCTCACAGAATCAAAGAATCACCAGAGTGCAGAAGGAGGCTATTCGACCCATTGATTCTGCAAAAATCAATCTCACCAGGTCTTATCCTGGTAACCCTGTATATTTTACCCTGCTAATCTCCTAACACTAGAGTTAGTTTAACATAGCCAATCAATCTGACCCGCATTTCTTTGGAGTGTGGGAGGAAACTGGAGCACTCAGAGGAAACCTACACAGATACAGGGGGAAATGCGCAAACTCTGCACAGACAGTGATCCAAGCCAGCAATCAAACCTGGGTCCCTGGAGCTGTGGTCCCTGTGCCACCGTGCTGCCTGTCTCTATATTTGTCTGCCTACATTATCCATTTCCTTTCGAGTCACCACACGGTTAAGATTACTACTTTCAGCTGGACATTATCCTAGTGATTTCAACACATTGGCCTTCAGGATGAAGGGATTGCCCTGGAATGAGAGACAGACTAAACCGGGATCATATTCCCTGAAGTTTAGAAGAATGAGAGGCAACCACATTGGAATATACAAGATTTTGAGAGGATTTGTTCAGATACTGAGAGATTGTTTCCACTGATGGGATTAGAAAAGGCATCCTGGAGAAGGTGGGCCAAATGGCCTCCTTCTATATTGTAATTTTTTTAAGGCTGTATGGTCAGGGGATCTAAAACACAGGAGCACAGTCTCAGGAAAAGGCGATCGATCATTGGGAACTGAGGTGAGGAGAAATTTCTTCACTCAGAGGGTTGTGAACCTTTGGAATTCTTTATCTCAAAGGGCTGTGGATGCTCTATCGCTGAATATATTCAAGACTGGGATAGTTGGATTTTTGGCTTCTTGGGGAATTAAGGAATCTGGGGAGTGGGTGGACAAATGGAGTTGAACAAAGAACAAAGAAAATTACAGCACAGGAACAGGCCCTTTGGCCCCTCCAAGCCTGCACTGACCATGCTGTCCGACTGAACTAAAACCCCCTAGCCTTCTGGGGACCATATCCCTCTATTCCCATCCTATTCATGAATTTGTTAAAATACCCCTTAAAAGTTACTACCGTATCTGCTTCCATTACCTCCCCCGTCAATGAGTTCCAGGCACCCACCACCCTCTGTGTAAAAAAACTTACCTCGTACGTCTCCTTTAAACCTTGCCCCTTGCATCTTAAACTTGTGCCCCCCAGTAATTGACTCTTGCATCCTGGGAAAAAGCTTCTGACTATCCACTGACTATCCATGCCTCTCATAATCTTGTAGATTTCTATCAGGTCTCCCCTCAACCTCCTTCATTCCAGTGAGAACAAACCAAATTTTTCCAATCTCTCTTCATAGCTAATGCCCACCATACCAGGCAACATGCTGGTAAATCTTTTCTGTACCCTCTCCAAAGCTTCCACATCCTTCTGGTAGTGTGGCTACCAGAATTGAACACTATATTCCAAGTGCGACCTCACTAAGGTTCTATAAAGTTGCATCATGACTTGCCAATTTTTAAACTCAGTTCCCTGGCCGATGAATACAAGCATGCCATATGTCTTCTTGAATATCTTCTCCAGCTGCGTTGCCACTTTCAGTGACCTGTGTTCCTGTACACCTAGATCCCTTTGCCTATCAATACTCTTAGGAATTCTGCCATTTACTGTATATTTCCTATCTGTATTAGATCTTCCAAAATACATTACCTCACAATAGTCCAGATTAAACTCCATCTGCCATCTCTCTGCCCAAGTCTCCAACTGATCTATATCCTGTTGTATCCTTTGATGATCCTCATCGTTAGCCGCAAATCCACCAACCTTTATGTTGTCCGCAAACTTACTAATCAATCCAGTTACATTTTCCTCCAAATCATTTCTATATATTACAAACAGCAAAGGTCCCAGCACTGATTCCTGAGGAACACCACTTGTCACAGCCCTCCATTCAAAAACGCACCCTTTCACTGCTACCCTCTGTCTTCTTTGATCGAGCCAGTTTTGTATCCACCTTACCAGCTGCCCTCTGATCCCATGTGATTTCACCTTTTGCACCAGTCTGCATGAGGGACCTTGTCAAACGCCTCACTGAAGTCCATGTAGACAACATCCACTGCCCTACCCTCATCAATCATCTTCATCACTTCTCGAAAAACTCGATCAAGTTTGTGAGACACAACCTCCCCTTCACAAAACCATGTTGCCTCTCACTAATACGTTTACTTATTTGCAAGTGGGAATAAATCCTGTCTCGAAGAATCCTCTCCAATAATTTCCCTATCACTGATGTAAAGTTCACCAGACTGTAATTACCTGAATTATTCTTGCTACCCTTTGTAAACAAAGGAACAATACCGGCTATTCTCCAATTCTCTGGGATCGCCCCTGTAGCCAGTGAGGATGCAAAGATTTCTCTCAAGGCCCCAGTAATTTCCTCCCTTGCCTCTCACAGCAAAAAATCAGCCATGATCATATTGAATGCAGAGCAAGCTGGAAATCTCTTTCTCCAGCTGTCTGAGTGCTGAGTTTGAGATGAACTTTCAGCTCTCTGGATTATTTCTGTGACGGTCGTGTGGATTCCATGTTTCTACCTGATGTTATTCTGCCGTCTTCTGTAATTCTCAAACCAGACTGGGAAGGTAGCAAGTCCTGAACAGAAGTACGTAACCTTAAACTTAGAGCCTGAGAGTTCAGGGGTGATGGTTTCTTTCTGAATGCTACAAAAAGCTGCCGAGGCTGGGAGAAAAAATTGAAATTAGTCGATTATTGTTGGACAGCAGGAATTAAGAAGCAAAGAGTGTCTCCAATCCGTGGGATATTGTGTAGCTGGCTGGTTATCCATGTAGAATAGAGGTGGGTGAGCATTACAGAGGATTTATTCTGAGTCAAGGAATATTGACTCAATCTCTGCAGCCTGGTATAAGGAAGGCTGTGTTACAGAATGTTACTGTAAAATAGGGGAGGCAGATAGCAACAAGGTCATCAATGTTTTACAATGAAAAATAAATTTCAAATCAAGAGTCACTGCAATTTTATACAAAATGTGATAGATGTCTGCAATAATTTATCTGCTAGAGTATGAGAGAGGCAGAATTTCATTGTTCATAAAACACAATTTATAGGCAGAGGGTTGAGAATAAAATCAAAGCATTGATGCTAAACCTTTGTAAATCTTGGGTAAGGCCTCAACTGGTTTATTGTGTCTAATTCTGAGCTCCACACTATTGGAAAGATGTCAAGGCCTTGGACAGGGTGCAAAAAAGATTTACATAAAAGATAAGAGGAAAAAGAAACCACTTCACGAGACTGGAGAAAAATGGGATTGTTCTCTGTAGAGCAGACAAAGTTCAGGGAAATTTAATCACCGTGTAAAAAAAATCACACATGGTTTGATAATGTAAATAAAATACAAACCTGGTAAAATGGGCGGATAAGTGGCAGATGGAATTTAATCCTGAAAAGTGTGAGGTGATGCACTTTGGAAGGAGTAATTTGACAAGGAAGTATTCCATGAAAGGTTTGATACTGGGAAGCTCTGTGGAACAAAGGGATTTTGGCGTATTTGTCCATAGATCTCTGAAAGTGGAAAGGCAGGTTAAGAGAGTGGTGGAAAGGGCATGTGGCACACTTGCCTTTATCAATCCGGATATAAAAGCAGAGAGGTCATGATAGAGTTGTATAGAACTTTGGTGAGGTCACAGCTGGAGTACTGTGTGCAATTCTGGTCGCCACATTATTGGAAGGATGTGATTACACTGGAGGGGGTGCAGAGGAGATTCACCAGGATGCTGCCTGGGATGGAGCATTTAAATTATGAAGAAGAGGTTGGGTAGCTATAGGTTGTTTTCATTGGAGCAGAGAAGACTGAGGGGCGACCTGATTGAGGTATTCTAGATTATGAGGGGCCTGGACAGGATAGAACATAGAACATAGAACATTACAGCACAGAACAGGCCCTTCGGCCTTCAATGTTGCGCCAACCAATTAGGAAAAAGCAATTACCCTCTAACCTAAACCATTCCCTTTTCATCCATAAACTTATCTACTAACCTCTTAAACGCCACCAAACTTGGCGCATCTACAACTGCCGCAGGCAGGGCATTCCATACCCTTACCATCCACTGGGTAAAGAACCTACCTCTGACATCTGTCCTAAAACTACCATCCCTTAATTTAAAGCTGTGTCCCCTCGTGCTTGCTTTCTCCATCCTAGGAAAAAGGCTATCACTGTCCACCCTATCTAAACCTCTAATCATGTTGTATGTTTCAATAAGGGATAGTTAAGGAACAGTTGTTCCTTTCAGTTGAAGGGTCAGTTATGAGACGACACAAGTTGAAAGTGAGGGCTTAGGGTCAATTAGACAGCATGGAAACAGGCTCTTCGGCCCAACCTGTCCATGCCACTCTTTTTTTAAACCACTAAGCTAATCCCAATTGCCTGCATTTGGCCCATATCCCCCTATACCCATCTTACCCATGTAACTATCTAAAAGCTTTTTAAAAGATAAAATTGTATCCGCCTTTACTACTACCTCTGACAGCTTGTTCCAGACACTCACCATCCACTTGCTAAAGTCCATAATAAACATCAACTGCACTGCCCTCATCTACCTTCTTGGTTACCTTGAGGAAAAACCTTTTTACCCAGAGGGTGGTGAGGGTCTGGAATGTGCTGCCTGGGAGGGTGGTGGAGACGGGATGCCTCACATCCTTGAAAAAGTATCTGGATGAGTACGGGGCGATGACCTAGTGATATTCTCATTTGACTCAACTTGTATTCTGGGGATCTGGGTTCGAATCCTGCCACGGCAGATGGTGGAATTTTACTTCAAAAAAAACCTGGAATTAAGAATCTACTGATTGTGCGCAGTTCTGCTCACTATAGGAAGGATGTAGAGGCTATTGAAAGGGTGCAGAGGAGATTTACAAGGATGCTGCCTGGATTGGGAGGCAGGCCTTATGAAGATAGGTTGAGGGAGCTGGGACTGTTCTCACTGGAGAGACGTAGGTTGAGAGGCGACCTGATAGAGGTTTATAAAATGTTGAGAGGAATAGATAGGGTGGACTCTCAGAGACTATTTCCCAGGGCTGAAATGGTCAGTACGAGAGGATACAGATTTAAGGTGCAGGGAAGCAAATACAGAGGGGATGCTAGGGGAAAATTTTTCACTCAGAGGGTGGTGAGTGAATGGAATCAGCTGCCATCGGTGGTGGTCGAGGCGAACTCGCTGGGGTCTTTTAAAAGACTTCTGGATGAGTATATGGGCATGAATGGGACAGGGTGTTATAGATAGGTTTGTGGATTAGTAGATATAGATGTGATCGGCGCAACTCATGGGCCGAAGGGCCTGTTGTGCTGTAGTGTTCTATGTTCTATGATGACCATGAAACTATTGTCAGAAAACCCATCTGGTTCACTAATGTCATTTAGGGAAGGAAATCTGCTGTCCTTATCCGGTCTGGCCTACATGTGACTCCAGACCTACAGCAATGGGGTTGACTCTCAACTGCCCTCCAAGAGCAATAAATACTGGCCAGCCAGCGATATCCATGTTCCATGAATGAATTTTTTTAAAAATTTGGTCTGTCAAAATATTCTGGGCCATGGGCCCAGTGCTGGTAAATGAGATCAGATGGGAGATCAGGTGTTTCTTATGTATCAGCACAGATTCGATGGGCCAAACAACCTCTTCTGCACTGTGGTATTCTGTGATATAGATATTGGCCAGGACACCAAAAGAACTACATTACCATCCAATCAATCTGGCTGTGGGGTCTTTAACATCTCCCTGAGAAAGTACCTGATACCTCAGCTTAACGTTTCCTCCAAATAAACCATAGTCACTGCTTTCCCAGCACTGCACAACACACTCAGCAGGGGGATCTGAACCCATAACCTTCTGGCTTTAAGATAAGAACAATGGCCAACAAAGCCACAGTAACAATCTGCGTTTATATAGCACCTTTAACACAGTCAAATGCCCCAAGATGCTGCACAGGAATTTAATGAATACCCAACATCGTAGAGAACAATTACTGGATTGGCAACAGGGAGTCAGATCAGAACAGAAGGAGGCCATTTCGGCTGTTGAATCCATGGCAGCACTCTGCAGAGAAACCCAGTCAGTCCCATCCACCCCCTGCTCCCCCACTCTATCCCCGTTCCCCAGAAATTTCATTCCATTTCAATAACCTTTAGTAATTGTTGCCTTTCTCTTCTTCCATTAACTCCATTGAGAGTCCATTCCTGGTTATTATCATTGAGTGTAAACAGTGTTTAGATAAAGGAGGATTTTCCCAGCTTTGTTTCCCAGCTGAGGATTGTTATGTTTCGGATTTGAATCCACGGCCTCATTCTGATGTGAAATTCCTTCTTTTTTATGATGAAACAGGTATCCGGGTGGAATTGAATGACCAATCAGAATGGATGCTTGTGCAGAAGGGAGGAGAAGCTAGCTGGAATTGAGAGCTGTCCAGATGCTGAAATGCTGCTTTGGAACCTTCCCACGATGGGCAACAAACAGTCCTTTCCTTTACAATCCACAAGGCTTTTAAACACCATCTGGAGTCGGTGAAACCAAACGACTAGTTTGTCCAGGAAACACTAGCATGGCCCCATCCTGCTAGCAATCCGACCTTTGCGAAGGGATCCTGCAAACACTGGCACGGAGTTAGTGTGATGGATTTCTCACCAGACAAGAACAAACATGAGAAAAAACCAACAAGCCACAAGGTAGAAGATCAAAAGAAGGTAAGAGGCATGAAAATGATCGTACAGAATAAATAATTCAGATTGTTCCACAAAGGATCATTTTTGTTAAAGTTAAGTTAACAGGAGTGAGAGTGAAGTGGATTTAGAATGCGGTTTACAAAACTGTCAGACAGAAGAATGAGTCATACACAGCGGAGAAGGTAAAGAAGGATGTAGACGTTGGCCTTTCTGTTTGTGTCTGGTCTCTGTGTTACTCTGTGAGGGACAGGTAATATTGAGGAAGCAGGGGGAGGCTGCAGAAGGCCTTGCACAGGTTAGGAAAATGAGTAAAGAAGTGGCAGATGGAATACAATGTGGAAAAGTGTGAGGTTCTGCACTTTGGAAGGAGGAATGAAGTCATAGACTATTTTCTAAATTGGAAAATGTTTAGGAAATCAAAAATACAAAGAACTTGGGTGTCCTTATTCAAGATTCTCTTCAGGTTAATGTGCAGATTCATTCCGCAGTTAGGAAGGCAAATTCAATGTTAGCATTCATGTCGAGAGGGCTAGAATACAAGAGCAGGGATGTATTTCTGAGGCTGTATAAGGCTCTGGTCAGATCCCATCTGGAGTATGATGAGCAATTTTGGGCCCCGTATCTAAGGAAGGATGTGCCAGCCTTAGAAAGGGTCCAGAGGAGGTTCACAAGAATGATCCCTGGAATGAAGAGCTTGTTGTACGAGGAACAGTTGAGGATTCTGGGTCTGTACTTGTTGGCGTTTAGAAGGATGAGGGAAAATGTTATTGAAACTTACAGGATTCTGCGAGGCCCTGGATAGAGTGGATGTGGAGAGGATGTTTCCACTAGTAGGAAAAACTAAAACCAGTGGGCACAACCTCAGCCTAAATCAACACTCCTTTAAAACAGAGATGAGGAAGAATTTCTTCAGCCAAAGAGTGGGGAATCTGTGGAACTCTTTGCCGCAGAAGGTTGTGGAGGCTGGATCATTGAGTGTCTTTAAGATAGAAGTTCTTGATTAATAAGGAGATCAAAAGTTATGGGGAAAAGGCAGGAGAATGGGGATGAGAATCATATCAGCCATGATTGAACGGTGGAGTGGTGTCGATGGGCCGAGTGGCCTAATTCTGCTCCTGTGTCTTATGGTCTTACAATGTAACCCCAGAGTTTGATTGAGTAGCTGAACTGGCTGGGTAAACTGATCAGACTGAATGTTAGTTTTGTCCCAAGTTAATCCCACAATGGAAGATATAATGAGAGCTAACAAAACATTGGCCAAACTAAAAATGCAGGAGTGTGTTTTGAGCTTCCAGTTTTTGATCTTTGACATCTCATTGTTTATACTAACACTTCCTGTACCAATCGGTGTGACGGGGTTTCAAATTCGGGAGGTTTCATAATCTTTCTATTGGGTGAAAATGGAAAATGCTGCCCCCTTGTGTGAGAAACAAAGAAAGTAAGAGAAGTGGTTAAAAGCAGATTGGCTGCTGAGACACGGAGCCTTGTGAATACAGCCTTTGATATATCCCAGATATTAACAGATAATACTGGTGTGGGGGGATTTGGGTAAAATACGCATTGAGTGTCACATTGATCAGTAAATCCCCTTGGGAGAATTTAAGTCCATAACAAGTATAAACGAGAAGTTTGAGAATCAACAGTCAGATTAAAGCAGATGTTGGACAAAAGGGTAATATTGAAAATGGGTTGATAGTAGTTATACTTATGTGATTGTGTTATGAAGAGAGGGGCTAGTTCAAAGAAACTTTTGGACATTATTAAAGAAAGCGTCTCTTTCTGTGAATGTATGTTTTTCTTCAAAGGAATGTATTTTTAAAAAGGAGGGGAGATCGACTGTTTGTGTTTTTCTGTGGAAAGCCAATGTTCATCAAAATTTTTTTCTCCAAGGAAGGGGGGGATGTTTGGAATGGGTTAACAGACTTTCCAATTAAATCCTAATTTGATGCCAATTATTCAGTAGAAGTCACTGATATATCGACAGATGGCACTGGGTGTTGGAAGAGTTGGCTGTGTGATTGCAACCCCCCCCCCCCCCCCCTATAGTGAGGGTTGCAGTGCGATTGCCTCCCTATTCCCCTGCCCCCATTATAGTGAGGGTTGGCAGTGCGATTGGCCCCCCTATCCTGCCCCCATTAATAGTTAGGGTTGGCAGTGCGATTGCCCCCCTATCCCTGCCCCTGTTCCCTCCTGCCCCATTATAGTGAGGGTTGGCATGCGATTGCCTCCCTATCCTGCCCCTTTATGGTGAGGTTGCAGTGCGATTGCCTCCCTATCCTGCCCCTTATAGTGAGGGTTGGCAGTGCGATTGCCCCCTATCCTGCCCCCATTATAGTGAGGGTTGGCAGTGCGATTGCCTCCCTATTCTGCCCCCATTATAGTGATGGTTGGCAGTGCGATTGCCCCCCTATCCTGCCCCCTTGAGTGAGGGTTGGCAGTGCGATTGCCCCCCTATCCTGCCCCCATTATAGTGAGGGTTGGCAGTGCGATTGCCTCCCTATCTTGCCCCCATTATAGTGAGGGTTGGCAGTGCGATTGCCTCCCTATCCTGCCCCCATTATAGTGAGGGTTGGCAGTGCGATTGCCTCCCTATCCTGCCCCCATTATAGTGAGGGTTGGCAGTGCGATTGCCTCCCTATCCTGCCCCCATTATAGTGAGGGTTGGCAGTGCGATTGCCTCCCTATCCTGCCCCCATTATAGTGAGGGTTGGCAGTGCGATTGCCTCCCTATCCTGCCCCCATTATAGTGAGGGTTGGCAGTGCGATTGCCTCCCTATCCTGCCCCCATTATAGTGAGGGTTGGCAGTGCGATTGCCTCCCTATCCTGCCCCCATCCGATTGCCCCCCTATCCTGCCCCCTTATATGTGAGGGTTGGCAGTGCGATTTTGGGGTTGGCGTGCGTCCCTATCCTGCCCCCATTATAGTGAGGGTTGGCAGTGCGATTGCCTCCCTATCCTGCCCCCATTATAGTGAGGGTTGGCAGTGCGATTGCCCCCTATCCTGCCCCCATTATAGTGAGGGTTGGCAGTGCGATTGCCTCCCTAGCCCCCATTATAGTGAGGTTGTTGCCCCCCTATCCTGCCCCCATTATAATATTGTGGCAGTGAGAATTGCCCCCCATCCTGCCCCCTATCCTGCCCCCTATCCTGCCCCCATTATAGTGAGGGTTGGCATGCGAACCTCCCCCATTATATTGCCCCCCTATCCTGCCCCCATTATGGTGAGTGAGGGTTGGCAGTGAGGGTTGCAGTGCGATTGCCTCCCTATCCTGTATAGTGAGGGTTGGCCCCCATTATAGTGAGGGTTGGCTAGTTGCTATTGCGTCCCCCCATTGCCAATTGCCCGTCCCTAATCCTGCCCCCATCCTGCCCCCATTATCGTGAGGGTTTGGCAGTGCGTTGCGCCCCCATTATAGTGAGGTTGGCAGTGCGATTTGCCCCCCTATCCTGCCCCATTATAGTGAGGGTTTTGGCAGTGCGATTGCCCCCCTATCCTGCCCCCATTAATGAGGGTTGGCAGTGCGTTGATTGCCCCCATTATATTGAGGTTGGCTATGCCTATCCTGCCCCCTTATTATAGTGCGATTGAGGGGTTGGCAGTGCGATTACCCCCCTATCCTGATTGCCGATTCCCCTATCCTGCCCCCAATAGGTGAGGGTTGCATTGCGATTGCCCTCCTATCCTGCCCCCATTAATAGTGAGGGTTTTGGCATGCGATTTGCCCTCCCTATCCTGCCCCCCCATTATAGAGGTTGGCAGTGCGATTGCCCCCCTATCTCCTTGCCCCCATTATAGTGAGCAGTGCGATTGCAGCTCCCCATTATGTGATTGGCAGTTGATTCCCCCAACTATCCTGCCCCCCATTATAAGTGAGGTTTGGCAGTGTGATTGCCCCCCTATCCTGTGCCCCCATACTGAGTGTTGCTATCCTTTCCTGGGCTTTCTTTTCTCATAACTTCCCCTTCCCTCTCTATCCTGCTCTTTCTTTCAGATTGCTCCTGAAATGTTGGATTCATCTAGCTTCTTTGGTCTCCATCTTCTTTTCTCACACATAACTCCCCCTTCCCTCTCTATCCTGGAGTTTGTTGGAGTTTGCAAGTTTGTGTGGAGTTTGCACATTCTCCTTGTGTCTACGTGGGTTTCCTCTGGGTGCTCTGGTTTCCTCCCACAGTCCAAAGATGTGCGGGTTCGGCTGATTGGCCAGGCTTAAATTGCCGACTTAGTGTCCTGAGTTGTGTAGGTTGGAGGGATTAGTGGGTAAAATATGTAGGGGGTAGGGCCTGGGTGGGATTGTGGTCAGTGCAGACTCAATGGGCTGAATGGTCTCTTTCTGCACTGTAGGGTTTCTATGATTTCTACAATTATATTTGAACAAAGAGTATACAACACTGGAACAGGCCCTTCAGCCCACCAAGCCTGTGCTGATCTCATTGTTCTATATATACCAATCGCCCATATCCTTCTATTCCCTGTCTGTTCACATATCCATTGAGATAATTCTTAAATGTTACTAATGTCTCTGTCTCAGCCATCTTACTTGGCAGTGCATTCCAGCCTTCCACCACATCCTATGTAAAAAAACTTGCCCCGCACATTTCCACTCAACCTTCCCCCATCCCGAACTTTGTCCCCTTTATAATTATCATTTCTGCCGTAGGAAAAAGTTTCCAAACTGTTCATCTTATCTCTGCCTCTCATACTTTTAGTATTCCAAATGTGGCCTAACCAACATTGTATACAACAGTAATATAATTTGCCAACTTTTATACTCAGTGCCCTGTCTGATGAAGGCAAGCTTGTCATATCCATTCTTCACCACCTTTTCACCTGTGCTGCCATTTTTAAGGAAGCGTGGACCCCCCGATCTCTCTGTCTTCCTGATGGTTCTGTCATTTATTTTATAGATCTGAATGCATCATGTCGCATTTGTCCAGATTGTGATGGGAGATTTTAATTCCCCCTATATTGACTGGGACTCACTTAGTGTTAGGAATGTGGATGGGGCAGAGTTTGTAAGGAGCATCCAGGAAGCCCTCCTGAAACAATATGTAAACAGTCCAGCTGGAGAAGGGGCCATACTGGACCTGATATTGGGAATGAGCCCAGCCTGATGGTCAGTGTTTCAGTATGGGAGCAGTTCAGGAACAGTGATCACAATTCAGTGAGCTTTGAGGTACTGATGGATAAAGATAAGTGTAGTCCTCAAGTTAAGGTGCTAAACTGGGGAAAGGATAATTACGATAATATTAAGCAGGAACTGAAGAATGTAGATGGGGGGCAGATGTTTGAGGGCAAATCAACATCTGGCATGTGGGAGGCTTTCAAGCTTAAGTTGATAGAGATTCAGGACTGGCACATTCCTGTAAGATGAAGGATAAGTATGGCAAGTTTTGGGAACCTTGGATAATGAGAGATATTGTGAGCCTAGTTAAAGAGAAAAAGGAAGCATTTGTCAAAGCTTGGTACAAGAAAAGTAGAAAGAAACTTAAGCAAGGAGTAAGAAGGTCTAAAGGAGTCATGAAAAAACATTAGTCAGCAGGATTAGGGAAAATCCCAAAGCTTTTTATACATATATAAAGAGTAAGAGGGTAGCCAGGGAGAGGGTTGGCCCACTCAAGAACAAGGGAAGGAATCTATGTGTGGAGCCAGAGGAAATGGGTGGGGTGTTAAATGAGTACTTTGTGTCAGTATTCACCAAAAATAAGGACTTGCTGGATGATGAGTCTGGGAAAGGATGTGTAGATCATTTGAGTCGTCTTGAGATCAAAAAGGGGGAGGTATTGGGGTTCTTGAGAAACATTAAAGTAGACAAGTCCCCAGAACCTGATGGGATACACTCCAGAATACTGAGAGAGACAAGGGAGGAAATTGCTGGGGCCTCGAGAGAAATCTTTGTATCGTGACTGACTACAGGGAGGATCCCAGAGGATTGGAGAATAACCAATGTTGTTCCTTTGTTTAAGAAGGGGAGCAAGAATAATCCAGGTAATTACAGGCTAGTGAGCCTTACATCAGGGAAATTACTGGAGAGGATTCTTCGAGACAGGATTTATTCCCACTTGAAAATAAGTGGATGTATTAGTGAGAGGCAACGTGGTTTTGTGAAGGAGAGGTTGTGTCTCACAAACTTGATTGAGTTTTTTGAGGAAGTGATGAAGATGATTGATGAGGATAGGGCAGTGGATGTTGTCTACCTGGACTTCAATAAGGCCTTTGACATGGCAGACTGGTGCAGAAGGTGAAGTCGCGTGGGATCAGAGGTGAACTGGCAAAGTGTATACAGAACTGGCTCAGTCAAAGAAGACAGAGGGTAGCAGGGGAAAGGTGTGTTTCTGAATGGAGGGCTGTGACAAGTGGTGTTCCTCAGGGATCAGTGCTGGGACCTTTGCTGTTTGTAATAAATAGAAATGATTTGGAGGAAAATGTAACTGGATTGATTAGTAAGTTTGCAGACGACACAAAGGTTGGCGGATTTGCGAATAGTGATGAGGACCATCAGAAGATACAGCAGGATATAGATCAGTTGGAGACTTGGATGGACCGATGGCAGATGGCATTTAATCCAGACAAATTGAGGCAATACATTTTGGAAGGTCTAATACAGATAGGAAATATATAGTAAATGGCAGAACCTTTAAGAGTATTGATAGACTGAGGGATCTGGGTGTACAGGTACACAGGTCATTGAAAGTAGCAATGCAGGTAGAGAAGGTATTCAAGAAGGCAATCGGCATGCTTGTCTTCATCAGCCGGGGCACTGAATTCAAAAATTGGTAAGTCATGTTGCAGCTTTATAGAACCTTAGTGAGACCGCATTTGGAATATAGTGTTCAATTCTAGTTGCCAAACTGCCAAAAGGATGTAGAGGCTTTAGAGAGGGTACAGAAAGATTTAACAGGTATGGAGGGCATTGGCTATGAGGAGAGATTGTGGAAACTTGGTTCTCACTGAAACAACAGAGGTTGAAGGGCGACTTGATAGAAGTCTATAAGATTGTGAGGGATATGGACAGAGTGCATAGTCAGAAGCTTTTTCCCAGGGTAGAAGAGTCAGTTACTAGGGGATAAGGTTCAAGTGCGAGGGGCAAGATTTAATGGAGATGTACAAGACAGATTTTTTATAGAGTGTTGGGTGCCTGGAACTCGATGCTGGGGGAGATAGTGGAAGCAGATATGGTAGTGACTTTTAACGGGCATCTTGACAAGTACATGAATAGGATGGAAATAGAGGGATATGGTCCCTGGAAGGTTAGGAGATTTTAAGTCAGGCAGCATGGTTGGTGCAGGCTTGGAGGGGCCAAAGGGACTGTTTCTGTGCTGTAAATGTTCTTTGTTCTTTGTAAATTCCATCTACCATTTCACTGCCTAATTTTGCAATCTGTCTATATCCTGTTGTGTCCTCTGAAAATCTTCATCATTATCCACAAGTCCAGCAATCTTTGTATCACCTGCAAACTTGCTAATCAGACCAGTTTTATTTTCTAATTGTTTCTCTGATTCATCTTTGGGTTTTAGTCTGTGACAGCGCTGCATCAATTCAAAGCGCAGAATTCCGTTGACTGTCTTCTGTTGTTGCTGGGTTTTTATGAATATTGACAGGTTTCACAGTGAAAAGCTGAATTCTGTGAAAAGCAAAAAGAAAAGAAATCCTTTGTACGTTTCACGCCATCCGGGACTTTGAAAATTCCCATTGAGCTTTTGAGCTAATCGATGAATTTTTTTGAAGATGTGTAATCATTGTCAAAGTATAGGGAGCGCCGCAGGCAGTTTGTGCAGAGCAAGCTCCCACACAAACAAATGGGAAGATGCCCAGATTAACTGATTGAGTTTGAGGGGACTGTGAGCTCACAGGAACACAAACTGACTACAGATCCATCTCCAGTTTGACAGTTTGAGCTTGGGAGCTGCTCTGGAAAGGACAGTGAGGAAAATATTGATGGTCACACCGTTTAGAAATGAAGCAACATCTCAGAAGGCTGGAATCCAGCACACATTCTGGTCTTTTTCTTTTCTGTTCCTTTGGGAAAGGAGTTTCGCTGCCACATTTAAAAATATCTCTTCTTGTTTCCTCCAGCTGGCTGAGTTATTACGGGCTGCTTCGCTGGATAATGGGTTTCTTGCTGTTTGTCATGTGATTCATTTCTCTCACTGGTGGAATCACTGCCAACTGTTTATTAAATTAAAAATGAAGCTTTGGAAGTTACATAGCTCCTTACCATTGATTGGCCAACACTCCCCACTCCTTCATCAGTGAAAGGAATCTGGGTCTTTAAGAAATAGATTCACAAGATCATAAAGGCAGGAAGTGATTGTTGAAGTTGTTTAAAACCCTAATTCATCCTCAGCTGGAGGATTGCATCTCATTCTTTAGGAAGAATGTGGGGCCATTAGAGAGAGTGCAGAGGTGAGTTACTGGAATGGTCCTGGAGATGAGGAATTGGAACACAAGCTTTCACAACTGTGAGAATTCTGAGGGAGTTTTATAGACGGCATAGAAATCATAAAATAGTCACAGATGGAAGTGTACAACATTATCACGGGAGGAGATAGAGTGGACGGGATAAAACAGTTTCCCTTAGGAGAGAATCCCAGAAGTAGGAGACATGGATTCAGGGTAAGTGCAGGGGGGACATGAGCAAGAATTTTTTTGCTCAGAGGGTGCTGAGTGTTTGGAATTCACTGCCTGAGTTCATGGTGGAGAAGAAAGGTGAGATTACAAAGGGAACCTTGTGAGCTTTTTCTCACATTACATTTATTTCTTTAAATCTGTGCCCTCTCATTCCCGATCCACTAATTTGAAATCTCTTTCAGATCTCCTCTTAGCTTTCTCTCTCCAAAGAGAACAGTCTCAACCTTTCCAATTTATCCTCATGACTGAAGTTTCACATCCCTGGAGCCATTCTTGTAAACCTGTTGTGCACTCTCTCCACCCTGTTCACATCCTTCCTGTTGTGTGGGGCTCAGAACTGGACAGAATATTCCAGATGAGATCTAACTAGTGTCAGTCAATGAGGTCAGAGCACGCTGAAGTTCAGTGCATGTTGGAGGAAACAAAGGCTGGATCCAGAAGCTGACTGTGGGCCAACCCAGAGCCACTGTAGCTGATTCTGTTTTGCTTAACTGCCTAGACGTGGCTGTATGGGACACAGTGTCGTCACTGAGTATTCAGATAAAAGCACTGGTAGATACATGACATCACAGCTACTGAGGGGGTCCTGTAGAAGTGCGCCATTTTGGTGAAGATCTTGTTGTTGAATTATGGTTTGGTGTTTGCTGAAATCTCAGCAGTAACTAAATCCTTGAAGAAAAGGAGCTGGAATTCCCCCGAGGAAGTTCTGAAATGTTGAAGGACGTTAAGGCTGAATTTAGTGCCATCCATACTGGGACTGCCCAGTAAATCGGATGGATTTGTTTTGTTGTATGTTAATTCATTTTTTATTTTACATTGATTTTGCTTTGATCGTTAAAATAGAAGCAAAAGGTGAAATCTTGTCTATTGGTTTTTTCATTGATTAATTATATAGGTTTGTTGGCCTCCACACATTATAACAGCAAGAAGGACAAAGATCGCACGGGATGATGGGGTTTCTATATTTCCATTTAAACCTTTGATTACCTGTTATAATACCTCATCATGTGACTTGGTGTTAATCATGTTTATGATATACATGTAATTCGTGGTTGACGATGCAATAAACAAAAGGTATTTTTAATAAAAGATACAAGATTCTGGCCTCTGTAAGTGGAAACAAAAGAATGCAATAGTAAGTGCAGTTGATGTTGTCTACATGGACTTTAGCAAGGCTTTTGACAAGGTACCGCATGGTAGGTTATTGCATTAAGTTAAATCTCACAGGATCCAGAGTGAGGTATCTAAATGGATACAAAACTGGCTTGATGACTGAAGCCAGAGGGTGGTTGTAGAGGGTTGTTTTTCAAACTGGAGGCTTGTGACTTGCGATGTGCCTCAGGGATTGGTGCTGGGACAACTTTGTTTGTCATTTATATTAATAACTTGATGAGAATACAGGAGACATGGTTAGTAAATTTGCAGATGACACCAAGATTGGTGGCATAGTAGACAGTGAGGAAGGTTACCTAGGACCTTGATCAATTGGACCAGTAGGTTGACCAAGTTTAATTTAGACAAATGTAAGGTGATGCATTTTGGTAGATTGAACCAGGGTAGAACTTACTGAGTTAATGGTAGGACACTGGAGAGAGTTACAAAGAGATCTAGAGGTATATGTTCATTGCTCCTTGAAAGTGGAGTCACAGGTGGACAGAGTGGTGAAAAAGACATTCAACGTGCTTGGTTTCATTGGTCAGAACATTGGACAGGAGTTGGGACGTCTTGTTGAAGTTGTACAAGTCATTGGTAAGGCCACACTTGGAATACTGTGTACAGTTCTGGTCATCCTATTATAGAAAGGATATTATTAAACTAGAAAGAGTGCAGAAAAGATTTACTAGGATATTACTGGGACTTGATGGATTGAGTTATGAGGAGAGACTGGATAGACTGGGATTTTTTTCTCTGGAGTATAGGAGGCTAAGGGGTCTTATAGGGGTCTATAAAATAATGAGGGGCCGGCCTGTGCTAGGAGTTTATTTGGAAGGAGGTATTTGGCCCATTGAGTCCATACGGGCTCCTCATGGAGACAACCGTTTAGTCAAATTCCTCCAAGCCTACGCCTATTGTCCTCTGTGGTGTTTATCATACTCAAATTCCTTCCGCATTTCCTGGTTGTGAAATTCATCAATGCATCTCATTTCCATCTATCACAAGCCAGTGATTCTCTAGTTCATCTACCAATTTGCTCTATGCTTAAATAACATCTCCTCCTCACTATGTCCCCATCTTAGGCATTCTGTGCCCGCTGTGTGTCTTCTGTCCCCCTAGTTCCTTGTGAACCTATCACCCGTGCGTGAATAGGTAGCTTTTTTTTATCTGACTCTTATGTTGTGCTCAGGTACAAAGTCTCCTCCCACAACCTCCTTTCCACGGGTCCAAACCAGCATCAGATCCAGTACTGTTCCAACCAATCTTCAGATAATGTCTGTATAAAATGGTGATGAGTAGGCACTCATGAATCACTAGATAGATGCAACATCTTTTCCCAAAGGTAGGGGAGTCTAAAACTAGAGTGTGTAGGTTTAAGGTGAGAGGGGAGGGATACAAGAGTGTCCAGAGGTGCATTTTTTTCACGCAGAGGGTGGTGAGTGTCTGGAAATAAGCTGCCAGAGACAGAAGTAGAGGCGGGTACAATTTTGTCTTTTAAAAAGCATTTGGACAGTTACATGGGTACAATGGGTATAGAGGGATAAGGGGCCAAACGCTGACAACTGGGATTAGCTTAGAGGTTTAAAAAAAAGGGTGGCATGAACAAGTTGGGCCAAAGAGCCTGTTTCCCTGCTATAAACCTTTATGACTCTATAACCTTGGAAATTAAACCTTCCCATTCCTGGAACATTCTGGGAATCTTCTCTACATCCTCTTGCATACACTCACATCTGTCCAGAACTGTGACAATCAGAATTGGACACAATACTCTAGTTGAGGCCTAACCAGAAGATTCAGCGGAACCTCCTTCTGTTTGCATCCCATTTACTTACAAAGTCCAAGATCCCACGTTATTTGCTAATCAATTTTTCAATATATCCAATCATTTTTTTAATTAACTCATGGGACATGGGCTTCGCTGACTAGGCCAGTACTTATTACCCATTCCTAGTTGCCCCTTGAGAGGGTGATGGTGAGCTGCCTTCTTGAATCGCTGCAGTCCACATGCTGTGGGTTGACCCACAATTCCCTTTGGGAGGGAATTCCAGGGTTTTGACCCAGCGACTGCGAAGGAAAGGCGAAATATTTCCAAGTGTCTAACCTGTCACAACAAGTGTCACAACAAGGTTGTGTCCAACCTTTTCTTTACACAGAGGGTGGTGAGGGCGTGGAATGCCCTGCCTGCAGCAGTTGTGGACTCGCCTACTTTGGGGGCATTCAAATGGTCGGTGGATAGGCATATGGATGATATTGGAATAGTTTAGGTTAGAGGGTCCACTGGCCGGTGCAACATCGAGGGCCAAAGGGCCTGTACTGCGCTGTAATGTTCTATGTTCTATGTTCTAAGTCAGGATGGTGAGCGAATTGGAGGGGAACTTGCAGGTGGTGACATTCCCATTTATCTGCTGCCCTTGTCCTTCTACTTGGAAATGGTTGTGGGTTTGGAAGGTGCTGCCTAAGGATCTTTGGCGAATCGCTGCAGTGCATCTTGTAGATGGTACACACTGCTGCTACTGAGCTTGGTGATGGGGGGGTGAGTAGATGTTTGTAGATAATGGTACCAATTAAGTGCACTGCTTTGTCCTGGATGGTGTCGAGCTTCTTGAGTGTTGAAGTTGCACCTATCCAGGCAGGTAAGAGGATTTTCCCAATAACTTCATTGAAGTGTTAATGTAAGTCTACTTGTGACCAAAGATGTGCAGGTTTAGTGGATTGGCCATGCTAAATTGCCTCTTAGAGTCAGAGGGACGAGCTAGGATAAATGTATGGGGTTATGGGGACAGAGTCTGGGTGGGATTGTGGTCAATGCAAACTGAATAGCTTCCTTCTAAATTAAACTAAAACTAAGGTATTCCATCAGGCCTCTGACTTATGTCGTGTCAATGGTGGACAGTCTCTGGGAAGTCAGGACGTGAGTTACATTCACAGGATTCTTAGTCTCTGGCATTGTAAACCTGACAACAGCCCCCAAAGGAGAATCCCCCGATCTCCCCATCCACCTGCTGCATTAAACCCACCACCCTAATTCCCTTAGCCCCCTACACCCCCCTTCCATTCCCAAGACCCCAATCCGCCTGTTTCCAGAGATCCACTGAGTTTTCATCCGCTTCCTGCTTGCAGTCCCAGTTATGGCCACTGTGTTTTTGGCATTGCTGAGGCTGATGGAGCAGCTGATTGGCTGGCAGTTTCCAAGTGTGGGATCTCCTCCCGGTGAGAGATGGAAGCACTGCCCCCCACCAACCCTCTTCACTATCCCAGTTAGACCACTCACAGTGTCATGGCTGCAAGGTGGGGGACACCATAAGGGTTCCATCAGAATGTACCTTCCACCAGGAATATTCTGTCCATTAATCCTACTTCCTCTCTACAGGCACAGATTGTGTCCAACCTTCTGATCTGAATCCCACATCTCCAGCATTGCAGTATTTTGTTTTTAACTGAGTGCTGGAATGGTTGGTCGACAGGCAGACTGAGATAAATGCTCTCCTTTCTCCTCAAGCACCATGACAAATTAAGAAATTGACATTAAGGATACTTAAGTTCAAAAGCAAAACATAATCAGCAATTTAAGTTGCAAGTCTACTGAACACAAACATCGAGTTTGAGCATATATATCATCACAAACATCTCCACAACCCAGCCATGCACATTTCAATATGGCAGCAAATAGATTGTAGCACCAATTCTGTAATCAGCTACATAAAATATATTTAATGTCTTATCCCTCAACACAAAACTGAAGCAATATTTCCACTTCAATCCTTTTTGCAATGTTAATGCAACCAGCGTGCACTCAAACCAATTTGTCCACAACAGAATTGTGCAGATATTTATACAACTTCATCCTTTATCCAGCTGCTGGTTACTTTATTCTTCAACCTGATTCAATAAAGGATGAAATATTTTGTCTTCCTGTCCATGTCTCTGGCTGTGTGTTTACCTCACTGAGGCTGTGATTGGAGGTAGGACGGCTGTTAAAGTAAATTAAAGTATCAGGGATGGCAGTGCAGGCAGTCCGTTGCAACTCCTGTAGTATGTATGAGGTGAGGGACACCAGTAGTGTTCCTGCTGATTATACCTGCAGGAAGTGTGCCCATTTGCACCTCCTTGAGGATCGTGTTAAGGAGCTGGAGCTGGAATTAGAGGAACTCAGGATAATCCGAGAGGTTGAGGAGGATATTGGCAGGAGTGACAAAGAGATAGTCACTCCTAAAAGTGATTCGTGGGTAACTATTAGGAAGAGGGGTAAGAAGCAATCGGGGAGACAATCCCCTGGGGATGTTCCCCTCCAAAACAAATTTTCTGTCCTGGAGGCTACAGTTGAGGAAGAATCAACTGGAGATGGCCAAAGGGAGCAGGTCTCTGGGGGTGAGCCTGCTGAGAATGCTCAGGTGGGTAGGGAGAATAAGAGATTGGGCCTAGTAATTGGAGACTCCATAGTTAGAAGGACAGATAGGAGAATAAGTAGTAATAAAAGTGACTCAGGGCTGGTGTGTTGCCTCCCAGGTGCTGGAGTCCAGGATGTCACAGATAGGGTTTTTAAGATTCTTAAGGGAGAGGGGAGTCAACCCCAAGTCATAGTTCATGTAGGGACACATGATATAGGTAGGAAAAGGGAAGGGATATTAAACAGAAATTTATGGAGTTGGGGTGGAAGCTTAGGGCCAAAACTGGCAGAGTGGTTATCTCTGGACTCTTGCCTGTGCCAAGGGATAGTTTGGAGAAGAATAGAGAGAGGGAATGTTTGAATTCGTGGTTGTGGGGATGGTGCAGGAGGGAGGGGTTCAGGTTCCTGAACAATTGGGACTCATTCTGGGATAGGTGGGACCTCTTCAAGAGAGATGGTCAACACCTGAACAAGAGGGGACTAATATCTTGGGGGGAAAATTTGCTAAGGCTATGATGGGGGCTTTAAACTGATTCGGGGGGGGGGTGGGATCCTAAGTAGTGGGGGTGCTGAGAGGGATGAGAGTAAGGGGGTTATAGAAGAGAGTTGTAAAACACAGCGGCGTACGGGTGGGGTGGGGGATGGTTTGAGATGCATATACTTTAATGCAAGGAGTATTCTCAATAAGGGGGAGGAACTTGCAGCTTGGACCATTACCTGGAACTTCGATGTTGTGGCCATTTCAGAGACTTGGGTAGAGCAGGGACAAGAATGGATGTTGCAGGTTCCAGGGTTCAAATGCTTTAGTCGGAGTAGAGAAGGAGGTAGAAGGGGGGGAGGAGTGGCATTATTGGTCAAAGACTGTATCACGGTGATAGAAAAGAAGTTTGATGAGGAATTGTCTGTTGAGGTAGTATGGGCTGAGATTAGAAACAGGAGAGGAGAGGTCACCCTGTTGGGAGTCTTTTATAGACCTCCTAAAAGTTCTAGAGAGGTAGAGGAAAGGATTGCAAAGTCGATCCTGGACAGGAGTGAAAGAATAGGGTAATTGTTATGGGGGATTTTAACTTTACTAATATTGATTGGAATAGCTATAGCTCTAGCTCGTTAGAGGGGTCAGTTTTTATACAAAGTGTGCAGGAAGGTTTTTTGACTCAGTATGTAGATAGGCCAACTAGAGGTGAGGCTACATTGGATTTGGTACTGGGCAATGAGCCAGACCAGGTGTTAGGCTTGTATGTTGGTGAACATTTTGGTGATAGTGACCACAATTCGGTTACGTTCACCTTAGTGATGGATAGGGATAGGCATGAAGCTGGGGCAGTAGTTATAGCTGGGGGAAGGGTAATTATGAGGCCATCAGGAGAGAATTAGGGTGCATAGATTGGACTAGGAAACTACAGGGACTGGGAACATCTGGAATGGGGAGCTTATTCAAGGAGCAGCTGCTGCGAGTCCTTGATAAGTATGTCCCTGTCAGGCAGGGAGGAAAAGGTCGAGTAAGAGAGCCTTGGTGTACGAAAAAAGTTGATTTGCTGGTTAAGAAGAAAAAGGAGGCTTATGTCAGGATGAGGCTTGAAGGCTCAGTTAGTGCAATGGATAGCTATAGATTAGCCAGGAGGGAGCTAAAGAGTGAATTGAGGAGAGCAAAGAGAGGACACGAGAAGACTTTGGCTGATAGGATTAAGGAGAATCCTAAAGCTTTCTTTAGATATGTTAAGAATAGAAGATTGGTTAGGGCAAGATTAGGGCCAGTCATAGACAGCAGTGGGAAGTTGTGCGTGGAGCCTGAAGAGATTGGAGAGGCACTGAATAAATATTTCTATTCGGTATTCACGCAGGGAGATGTAAATATAGTTGTGGAGAACACTGAGGTACAGCGTTGCAAACTGGAAAGTATTGAAGTAGATAGGGAGGATGTGCTAGATATTCTTGAGGGTTTGAAGTTGGATAAGTCCCCTGGGCCGGACGGGATTTACCCTAGGATTCTCTGGGAGGCAAGAGAGGAGATGCAGAGCCTCTGGCTCTGATCTTCAGGTCGTCGTTGGTTACGGGTGTGGTTCCGGAGGACTGGAGGATAGCGAATGTGGTCCCGTTGTTCAAGAAGGGGAAGAGAGACCTTCCAGGGGATTATAGGCCAGTGAGTCTTACTTCTGTTGTGGGCAAAGTATTGGAGAGAATTATTAGGGATAGGATTTATAGTTATTTAGAGAGAAATGAATTGATTGGGGATAGTCAGCATGGTTTTGTGAAGGGTAGGTCGTGCCTTACTAACCACATTGAGTTTTTTGAAAAAGTGACTAAGGAGGTGGATGGGGGTAAGGCGGTTGATGTGGTATATATGGACTTTAGTAAGGCGTTGATAAGGTGGCCCATGGAAGACTTCTGCAGAAAATGCAGATGTATGGGATAGAGGGTGATTTAGCTAATTGGGTTAGGAATTGGCTAGCAGAAAGAAGACAGAGGGTGGTGGTTGATGGGAGATATTCATCGTGGAGTTCGGTGACAAGTGGTGTACCTCAGGGGTATGTTTTGGGGCCCCTGCTGTTTGTAATTTTTATAAATGATCTGGATGAGGGTATTGAAGGATGGATTAGTAAATTTGCAGATGACACTAAAGTCGGTGGAGTGGTAGATAGTGAAGAGGGATGTTATAGTTTGCAAAGGGACTTGGACAAGTTGCAGAGCTGGGCCGAGAGGTGGCAAATGGAGTTTAATGTGGAAAAGTGTGAGGTAATGCACTATTGCAGAAATAATAAATGTGTAGAGTATAGGGCTAATGGTAGGATTCTTAGTAGTCTAGATGAACAGAGGGATCTTGGTGTGTATGTGCATAGATCCCTGAAAGTAGGCAGTCAGGTCGAGAAGGTTGTTAGGAAGGCATATGAGTCTTGGCTTTTATTGGTAGAGGGATTGAATTTCGGAGCCGCAACGTCATGTTGCAACTGTACAAAACTCTAGTGCGGCCGCACTTGGAGTATTGTGTGCAGTTCTGGTCCCCACATTATAAGGAAGATGTGGAGGCATTGGAGAGGGTACAGAGGAGGTTTACCAGGATGTTGCCTGGTATGGGAGGGCAGGTCTTATGAAGAGAGGCTGAGGGATTTGAGGTTGTTTTCGTTAGAAAGGAGGCGGCTAAGAGGAGACCTTATTGAAACATGTAAGATGATTAGAGGTTTAGATAGGGTGGACAGTGATAGCCTTTTTCCTAGGATGGAGAAAGCTAGCACGAGGGGACCCAGCTTTAAATTAAGGGGTGATAGTTATAGGACGGATATCAGAGGTAGGTTCTTTACCCAAAGGGTGGTTCGGGAGTGGAATGCCCTGCCTGCAGCATTTGTAGATGCGCCAAGTTTGGTGGCGTTTAAGAGGTTAGTTGATAAGTATATGGAAGAGAAGGGAATGGTTTAGTTTGGAGGGGCATTGCTTTTTATATTGGTCGGCACAACATCGAAGGCCGAAGGGCCTGTTCTGTGCTGTAATGTTCTATGTTCTATGTTAAAAATAGTCCCGCCAACCAACAAGTTCCCCAGCTCCATCACATCTCCAGGGGATTTCTGAGGTGAGACAAGGGGAGGCAATAGTGAGTGACACAGTGGTAGCCACTGCTGCCTCACAGCATCAGTGACCCGAGTTCAATTCCAGCCTTGGTCACTATCTGTATGGAGTTTGCACGTTCTCCCTATGTCTGCATGGGTTTCCTTGGGTGCTCCAGTTTGCTCCCACACTCCAAAGATGTGCGAGTTAGGTGGATTGGCCATGCTAAGTCACCTCTTAATGTCAGGGAGATTAGCAGGGTAATGCACGGGGTTACAGAAATCGGACTTTAGTGGGATTGTGGTCGGTACAGACTCGTTGGGTCGAATGGCCACTTTCTGGACTGTAGGGATTCAGTGATGATACTGAATGGCTGAATGTGGGTCACTAATTATCCCCACTGATGACCTATTGAGGGCAATATTAAAGAGGTCAACTGGGACTTCCCATCAGGGCCAGTTCCAGCGGGAGGCAGACACCCAGAGGCAGGCTGTGGGTGGATGGCAGTGGACCAGAAAGGCCCAGAGATAGCCTGGCAAACCCCCCCCCCCCACCTCTCTGAGTGCTGTAGCAGTCCCAGACCACTACAGAATCATAGAATCCTACAGTGCAGAAAGAGGCATTTGGCCCATTGAGTCTTCACCGAACACAATCCCAACCAGGTCCTATCTCCAATATCCCTACATATTATACCCACTAATCCCTCTAGCCTACACAACCCTGGACACCAAGGGGAAATTTCTTAGCATGGCCAATCAACCTAACCCATACATCTTTGGCCCATGGGAGGAAACTGGAGACCCGGAGGGAACCCTCGCAGACACAAGGAGAATGTGCAAACTCCACACAGACAGTGACTCGAGCCGGGAATCGAACCCAGGGCACTGAAGCTGTGGAGAACAATGCTAATCACTGTGCTACCGTGTCTTCCTAACCATCAGGCCACTGTCCCTCACTTCAAGCCTAACTCTAACCCAAACTCTAAGCCAAACCCTAACTCTATAGAGTGAGATGCTGTGCACTGTGTTGGGTTGGCTGCATGTAATAACTTGAACAAGGCACTGAGATTGGCCTCTTGGAGTCTGAGCTCCCTAAATGGAAAGGCAAGCATTACCTCAATCAGGGAGCTCATACTCCAAGAGGTCAACCTCATGGATCTCACTGATGTCATTCTGCTGATAAGGTGGGGAGGTGGAGTATGAATTATCAAATCAGATCACTCATGATGTTACTGCAGAGCTAACTCGATGGGCCGAATGGTCTACCTTATCTGCTCCTGTATATTTTGGTCTTATGGCTACAAACCCCACAGTTAAATATGAGCTTTTAGAAGTTGGGGAGTGGGTGGTATATTCTGAAGCTCCCTCTTTCTAAGTGGGTGTAGTAAATGGATACTGGCCTTAACATCCAAACAGCAGCAGCTCCAACTCGGCTGCTGGAATTTGACCCAGCGGCAATTCTCCGCACGCAACCTTCGTAATTTAAGAATTCACAGAAATATTTGGAGATTATTGAGAGAAAAGGATTTCCACCATCCCTTCCAATGCCCTGAAAGCGAGAATAATAGATCTGGCTTTGGGCAGTTTAGATATTAAACTGCAAATGGAAATAGGGTTTGAAAGCTACAGGGAGTCAACCAGGCTTTTGAGGAACATCCTTCACAAGAGAGTGAAGAGAAAATGATTCCAGCTGCATAGCAATAAAGATTACAAATGGTTTTATTTAAAACTCAGAGATTCTCTCCCTCTGTCTCAGGAGAACAGACAGAAGCTGAACAATATCTTCCAAACTCAGTAACACAACCAACAAATGTTGATATTGCTGGAGTATTTCAGAGGCAGATTTGTCATAAAGGATCTCACAGATACCATTTCCATTCTAATGAGCAGATCACTCTGACAATACTCGGACTCAGTGGGAGAGTTTCCGCTGATTGAACAATCGTTGTTAACCACGTTTGACAGAAATACAAACTGAGAATAAGTCTGGCCCCTGCAGCAAGTATCTCCCACACTCAAAATTCTCCTATGGTGTTAACCTCCCACAGGTTAGAGTATAAATTCTCTCACTTTTCTTGTCCTAACTTTCTCTCTCCCTCCATCGCTCTGACTTTGGGAGTTGATGCTTTGTGTGGTGTTGTGAGTGGGAAGGTTAGCATTTCTATAGCTATGTTAAAACACCTGAAAGTTTATGCAACAGAAGGAGACCATTCAGCCCACTGTCTCTGTACCCCTGAAAAAGAGACATCAGTGTAACCCATTTCCCGTTAGGTTAAGGTACTTTGAGTATAAATTCTCAATGCCACATCCTTCCTGTGACCTCAGAGTAGAAATGTACACAGTACTCTAGTTATGGTCTAACTAATGTTTATACAGATGCAGTGTAACCTTCCTGCTTTTATATTCTATACCTCATCCTTTATCAGCCTATCCTAATGCTTTCAGAGGTCTACGGGCATTCACTCCAGGGTCCCTCACTTCCTCTACACCTCCCAGAATCTATTTATTCTGCATTTTCTCTGTCACCATACTGACCACTCAGTTCATTCCCTTTTCACAATTCATCCCTTCTCTTTTTCACTCTACCACCTATATTCTCTCCTGTCTTTCTGTAATAACTCCACGGAGGTGAAAAGTCCCGTCACTAAGTTACTTTATTTACAGCGTACACCTGTACACAGCCTGCTGTCCAGTTACTCCCTGCAGGCTGGGAGTCTGACACACCTGCTTTAAATAGACAGCATGAGGTTCCCTGATTTAAAACTCTCTCTTTTGCATACCAGCCAAATAAACACTCAAATTAACTGAAGGAAGGGAATCACTAGGCATTTCATTCTCCAGTAAGACACCTCATTAACCTGGCTAAAGTCATCACACTTTTCCTCCCCAGTTTCTTTCTCCTCCTCTGCATTTACTCCAAATCTGGGACATCTCTAACGTTTTCTAATTCTGATAAAACATCAACCTGAAACATTAACTATGGCTTGAATTTTCACACGGATGAGAGTCTCCTCCTACTGGTAAAGAATCCGGAAATTCCAACCTCAGATTTGGTGGATTACGGGGGGGAGGAATGGAACAAGGCTGGGATATAAATCACAAATGCATGGTTCATGAAGATAGCTGTCTAGGTTAATCAGTAGTTGTCTCCACTCAGGTGAAGAGCGTGCGTAGAGTGGGCGGGAAGAATTTATTTGCCTTTGAGGGGGAGTCAGTAACTCAGGGGCAGCGGTTTAAAGATTCATGGGGACATGAGGAAAGATTTTTTTCATCCAAAGGGCTGTGTGAGTCTGGAATTCACTTTCTAGAAAGAAGCAGAAACCCTTAGATCATTAAAAGATAATCTGAATACACACCTCAAGTGCCGCAACCTATAGAGAGACAGAAGAAACGCAGGAAAATGGCTCGTTTTTGACCAACACAGGCTCAATGGACTGTGTGATTCTATATGTGATTCTAGTCTTCCAAATTCCAAACTGTGAAGAGCAGATCTGAAAGAAGCAGATCTGAGTTTGGTGGATTCATCTGAAGAGCCAGAATACCCTTTTGGAGAGATGTTACCCCTTTAGTTGTGGTCCCTAGACACCACTGGGAGAGGTAAAGAATCTTTTGGGGTAGGTCAGGTAGGTCAAAGCTGTCGTTTAATTTAACATTTCTCCGTATTGCATTTTCTAAAAGGTCTGGAGGTTTAAGAAGTCAATGCTTGATATTTCATTCTGATCATTGGTATAAACCTTCAGAGTTTCATTCTAGAATTTGTGCTGCATGATTAATTTTATAACCTAACATTACCACAGCGTAGTGCCTATTAAGTAAACAGTTTGACTCACAGATCCAAGTGGTTATAGAATGGAAGTTTTTATTTTCATTCAAATTTAATTGAGGGAATTTCAATGTATTGATGATTTATCTGAGGTTTTTAGTGAAATCATCAATAGACAGTGTTTAATACCTCCATAGCTCCTGAGGTTTTTCATGGTGAAATTTAAGTGAGTTGGCATGGAGTGGGCAAGGGTAAAGAGTGGTAATGGACAGAAATAGGTTCACATGTGTTGGCATTAAGTTGTCTTCAGGGCTGTGATTGTCCATGGAGAGAGTGGTGGGAAAGGGTGGAATTGAGGAGTCATAGAGGTGCGAGGGGAACAGAGTGGCATTGGGAAACTAAAGAGCCAATAAGGGATGGGTTCAGGGGCAATAGGTTATCTTGGATACAGCACGGGGAGTGTGTGGGTGTGTGAGGGGGTGTGAGGGGTGATGGCCAACAGCTGATTTTTGTTTTGTGATGACATTATGCCTTTAAAAATGTTTTTGAGTTGTGAATCTTCTGCGGGACTATTTTTATTCTCTGGAGGTTGCTTTTCAGAGTCAGGAGATAAGTGTCTGGATCTCTGTCCAGAGGTGTTAAAAGGCTGGAAGTTGGGCAGCCACGTGAGGATGTTGGTTTTTGGTGCTGTTCTGAAGAAGAGATTTATATCTATAAGGGCCACTTACAATTGAAACTATCAAAATATCCATCTGTTAAGAATTATAACATACCATGTTTAAGTATTTAAATTGTTCATTGTACAGGCTAGTTCTTTTTAGTATATTTTAATGTGTTCTTAAATAAGCTTTCTTTGGTAAAAGCTTCCTAGTGAGTCACTTGAATCATACATGGAGTTATACTCATCCTAATGCCAAAACCAAAAGGTTAACTCCATAATAAAGCTTAGAATTTCTGATCTGATCCTTAATTGTTCTAATGCTTTTACAAATATCTTCAACAAAATACCTTGTGCAGAGAGGCAGGACTTCTCCCCCAGCCTGTCTCTCCATTTTCCCCAGATTCCGCACTCATCCTGAGGGTTACCCATCTGCCCAACCCCAACTGTCTGCGTCTCTTACAATCATGAACCCCTACAAAGCGGAAGGAGACCATTCAGCCCATCGAGACTGCACCAACAACAATCCCATCAAGGCCTTACTCCCATTACCTCACACATTTTACCCCACTAATCCCTCTAACCTATACATCCCAGAACACTAAAGGGCAATTAAACATGGCCAATCCTCCCAGATTGTGGGAGGAAACTGGACCCCCCGGGAGAAACGCACGCTGACACGGGGAGAATGTGCAAACTCCATGCAGACAGTGACCCAAGCTGGGAATCAAACCCAGATCATTGGAACTGTGAGGCAGCAGTGCTAACCACTGTGCCAGGGCAGATTCACGATGCCAGGAATTGTCTCATCTCTGAGCACACGATCTGGGAATGAAAATCCAGGCCTAATGTTGCTCTCTCCACATACTGCCTGACCTGAGATTCCAAACATTATGTGACTTTAATTAACTCTTCTGGCCCATGTTATATTAACAGCCTCATTTGTAGTCAGATCTCTATTTCTACTTGGGTTCTGTCTGATTTTAGTCCATTGATCCTGACTTTCCCAGGTGGTTTGGAGGGGTCCAACGTATCAGTCTGCATAACTTTCTTCGTTAACTAACACGTTAGGAATGGTAGGAGGCTCTTCTGCCCCTCAAACCTGCTCCACCATTCTATTTGGTTATGGTTTCTCTACACTGCATCCATTTTCTTATTCAATATCTTTTGACAATCTTCTTCTTAATTTATGGAAAAAAGTTGGATAGACTTGGGTTGTTTTCTCTGGACCAGAGAAGACTGAGGGCCGACCTGATGGAGGTGTTCTAGATGATGAGAGGCATGGTTTGGATGACTAGGGAGGAGCTTTTCCCGTTAGTGAAAGGTCAGTTACGAGGGAACACAAGTTAAAAGTGTGGTACAGGATATTTTACGGAGAATTTGAGGAAAGTCATTTTTACCCAGAGGGTGGTGAGGGCCTGGAATGTGCTGCCTGGGAGGGTGAGGGGGGGATGTCTCACATCCTTTAAAAAGTATCTGGATGAAGACTTGACACATCACAACATTCAGGGCTATGGGCCAAGTGCTGGTAAAAGGGATTAGGAGGGGGGATCAGGCCTTCCATGTGTCAGTCCAACTCAATGGGCTGAAGAGCCTCTTTTGCACTGTGATATTCTGTGATTCCAACAAAAATCCCTCTTAATTTTGAAGTCTCCAATTGTTTTGTAACATCCATTGCGTCTTGGAGGAGATCGAGTACATTAATAAAAAGAAAAATAAATTGCAAATCTGTAATAAATATTAATTGGCAAAGCACAAAGGAAAGAGAAGTTAAGGAATGTGTTTTTGTGAACAGAAGTTATTTAATCTGCCCAGTAATTACAATCGGAAATTAGTGCCGGAATTCTGCCACCTTTCCCTCCATGCAATTGGAGCAGGTGAATGGCCAACAACAGAAATCCCGTTGACCTTGGGCAGGAATTTCTGGTCTCACTCAAGCAAAGCTGGAAAATCCTGACAATGATTTCTAGTGGAGGACCTTCAAGGAAAAAGTTAGGAAAGTGCGAATAATTAGAAATCTCTTTCAAAAATCCATCACAGGCAGAGAGGCTGTGACTGTTGCTGAAATGTCGGGTGATTCTCCGCCAGCAGGAAACACAGTTGACTGGAACAGATACCAGTTAACAACACCGTCTGAAAATGAGCAATATTTTAACCACACAATGTGACAGCATTCGCTTCACTGAATGTAATAGCTTCTAAATTTTATTACTTCTTAATAGTCTCTTACTAGGCCGCAAGGACACACACACCTCTTCACAGCTCAAATGCTACTATTCCCATTTCTCAACAAATCATTGTCAGTTTTCCATCCTGGAAAAACTGAAAAATGTAAGAATCAGAGAGATCGAAGGAACATTACAAAGAATAATGAAAGGATGTGGAGAGGGGAGCAGAAATTCTTTTAGGCCCATTTCCAATCCCAGTTGGGGTAAATTCTGAGATTCATTTATGAAATGAGGATGTTGTGAGCTGAGCCTCCATTTATTGTCCTTGAGATGTTGGTGGTGTGCTGCTTTCTCAAACCACTACAGTCCCTGAGGTGTAGATGCACCCACAGTGCTGTTAGGGAGGGACTCCCAGGTTTTGACCCAGCAATAGTGAAGGAACAACTGATTTATTTCCAAGTCAGGATGATGAGTGGTTTGGAGAGGAATTTGCAGGTGGGCGTGTTCCCATGTATCTGCTGCCCTTGTCCTTCTAGATGGAAGTGGTGTGGGTTTGGAAGGTGCTGTCTAAGGATCTTTGGTGAATTGCTTCAGTGCATCTTGTAGATAGCACACACTGCTGCCACTGAGCGTCAGTGGTGGAGGGATTGAATGTTTGTGTATGTGGTGCCAATCATGCAGGGCTGCTTTGTCTTGCATGGTGTTGAGCTTCTTGAGTGTTGTTGGAGCTGCAGCCATCCAGGCAAGTGGGGAGTATTCCTTCACACTCCTGACTTGTGCCTCGTAGATGGTGGACAGGCTTTGGGGAATCAGGAGATGAGTTACTTGTTGCCGGATTCATAATGTTTTACCTTCTCTGGTAGCTATAGTATCTATATGGCTAGCCCGGTTTAGTTTTCGGTCAATGGTAACTCCTTGGGTGCTGATATTGGGGGTTCAGTAATGTTATTGGATTCAGACCCTTGTCAGACCCCACTTGGAGTATTGTGTGCAGTTCTGGTCGCCTCACTGTAGGAAGAATGTGGAAGCTATTGAGAGGGTGCAGAGGAGATTTACAAGGATGTTGCCTGGATTGGGGGGCATGCCTTATGAAGATAGGTTGAGAGAGCTAGGTCTCTTCTCCCTGGAGAGATGAAGGTTGAGAGGCGACCTCATAGAGGTTTATAAAATGTTGAGAGGAATAGATAGGGTGGATTCTCGGAGGCTATTTCCCAGGGCTGAAATGGTCGCTACAAGAGGACACAGATTTAAGGTGCTGGGAGGCAAGTACAGAGGAGATGTTAGAGGTAAGTTTTTCACTCAGAGGATGGTAAGTGAATGGAATCGGCTGCCGTCAGTGGTGGTAGAGGCGATCTCGCTGGGGTCTTTTAAAAGACTTCTGGATGAGTACATGGGATCCAATGGGATAGGGGGTTATAGATAGGTCTGTGGCTTGGTAGGTATAGTTGTGATCGGCACAACTTGTGGGCCGAAGGGCCTGTTTGTGCTGTAGTGTTCTAAGTTCTATGTTCTATGTCAGGAAGCAATGGTTAAATCCTCTCTTGTTGGGGATGGTCATTGCCTTGTGTGGTGTAAATGTTACTGACCATTCATCAACCCAAACTGGACACTCTCCAGGTCTTGCTGTATTTGCTCGTGGAGTCTGCTGTCCAATTGGCTGAGCTTGAGTTCAGCCCAGGATTGGACTGGGACCTCATTCTGATTACTTGTTTAATGGGTTTGCACTGCCACTCACTGCACAGTTATTATGAAAAAGGCTATGGCGGGATTCTATAAATTTTTTCTAAGTGTCCGGCAGGTCTGAAACTGGGAGAGTTCCGGGTATGTTTTTTGGGTGATTTTCAGGCCCAACCTTGTGCACCCTATCTTGGGCAAGTCCATGTCTCGCTACAGAAGGCTGAGGGTGGGGCTTAACGTGCCAGATAGCCTGTAGAGGGAGGTATTGCGCATATGCTGACTTCTGATGCTGCACATGCACATTAACAGCAGCAGGGGTCTGTCAGGCAGAGGGGAAACTGTCAGGCCCCTGCTGCTGCAGGCAGCCTCAAGTAGCTCCACCCAGCTCCCCTCACAATCACAGAGGCCCGCAGCTCAAGATGCTGCCCTCTCCAACCAGACCTATCACAGCTCCTGGTCCTCCACCCCACCCCACCACCCCCCAGCAATTGCGGACCCCTCTCTCCCCCACTAATTACAAGTTGAGGGACAGTGGGCCCCCCTTCTTCCCCACAGACACTGCCCCCCCCGCCATTGCCCCCTGACAGACACCACCACCACAGCCTCTGCTCCTGATGGGCAGTGCCTCAAGGTGGTGTCAAAGGCTCCACCTTGCACCCAGTTTACCCGGGGGTGGAGGGGGGCCTCAATAGCCTCTGGCTGTGAAGAACAGTTCTGAGTGTCGTCCCCGTGATACATCTCAGATTGTTTTTAAAAACAATCAGTGACAAACCCAACAAGAGAATAATTCTACATTTAATCTTGGGAATGGAGGTGGGAAAGTGGATGAAATGGCAGCGGGCAATTGTATCCGGAATTGTGATCACAGTTCAGTTCGATTTAGGATTATTATGGAAAAGGGCAGAGAAAAGTTGGGAGTAAAAGTTTGACATGAGGAGAACGTAAACTTTACAAAACTGAGAAGTGATTTGGCTGAGGTGGACTGGAGAATCTGGCTACAGGGTAGGTCAGTGATGAACCAATGGGAGGCACTAATAGTGAGATTCTTCGGGTAAAAAGCAGACCTGTCCCCTCCAGAAATAAGAACGGTTCTGTCAAATCCACATCCCAATGGCTGTCCAGGAAAATCCAGGGAAAATTTAACAAATAAAAAGCTTATAATCGTTTCAAAAACTCAACACTGCAGACAGTCTGGAGAGGACCAAGAGTCCAGGGATTGCATCAAATAAAAGAAATAAGGAAATCAAAGGAAAAAAATATCAGCAAGCACAATGAAGGAAAACCCAAAGGTATTTTCCACGTGTATATAAAGATCGAAAGGAGAGTTAAGGGAAAAAGTGGGGCCCTATCAGAGGTGAAGAGGGCAACTTGTCTGAGGATGCAGAGGATATGGGAAAAGTTTTGTTTTCTCCTTATTCACAAAAGAAAGGGATGATTCGGATACAGTAATCCGAGAGGAATGGTATGAAATATTGGATAAAATAATAATCAGAACAAGAGAATATCAGAGGAGTTGGAATCCTGGATGTTGGAAAAGTTACCGGGGCTGGATGGACAGCTCTGGCTATTGAAGAAACAGCAGATTCTCTGAACATTATTTTCTAATTTTTACTAAACACAGGGGAAGGGCCGGAGGACTGGAGGAATTCAAACGTGGTTCCGTTTTTTTAAAAAGGTACAAAGGCCAGATAGTCTTCCTCTCAAATCGTCAGGACAAATCATTAGTTTACATGGATTTCAGTCAGACATTTGATAAGGTCCCAACCACATGGTAAACTGGTCAAAAAAATAATAGAAATACACAGTCATGTAGCGAATTGGATCTAAAGTTAGCTTTGTAACAGGAAACAAATGGTAATGGTCGATAGCTGCCTTTGTGAATGGGGCCAGGGGTCAGGGGTCAGGTCTGACCTCAGTGAGGATGGGAGTAGGGCCTTTTGGGAGGGGGTGAGTGGGGAGAGTGCCTGAGTTCCCTGAGGGCTTGGGGAAATCTCATAAGGTGGGAAGTTCATGTCAAAGGATGTAGTCCCTTGTGGGTGCAGGAAGATCCATTTTGGAGTGGAGGTGGGGGGGGGGAAGTACTCCACTTCTTAGACAAGAGCCTGAGGAATCAAGGTGTTGAGAAGAGTTGTCCAGGGGGATGGGGAGTCCCTGGGCAGTCTTAAGTGTGGAGGAGCCCTGTGGGGGTTGGTGTGAGGGAGTCCTGCAGAGGTTGGTATGGGGGTGTCCCACGGGGGTTAGTGTGGGGGAGTCCCGCAGGGGCTGGTGTGAGAGGAATCCCGTGGGGGCTGGTGTGAGAGGAATCCCGTGGGGGCTGGTGTGAGGAGTGTCCCGTGGGGTACTCCCCAGATATGACACTCTGGAGTTTGGAAGTTAGAACCCATTGGTTACAAGTTTAAAGCACCCCAGTTACTCAGAGAGGCTCGAACGAAGCCCTCGGTTTTTATACATTCGAGGAATGTAGGATCTGATGTGAGCTGATATAGAATAATGAAAGGGCTGCATAGAATCTGGATTCAGAAATTCATATCATCATCATTATCCGACATGCTCTGCTCAAAGGCAGGTCCTTCATTCATAGACTGTAATTTTCCAGCTATTCCCACTGGTGGATTTTCCAGTCCCCCCTGATCACGGACAACAGGAAAACCCATTGACAGCAGTGCTGCTGGATAATCCTGACATCGGCTACCCCTGCCAGTGCGAGGAAGAGGGCAGAAACTCCTGCCCAAAGGCTTTTCATTGTATCTCCATCTCGTGCCAATCATTTCCTCTGGGGAGATACTTTACCAAGTCTCTTGCCTTTCCCCCATTACATTCAGGCAGTTCCCTCTCCTCAAGCTTCATCAGCTGTTACTTTCTAACTAACCCATTCCATTTCAAAGAAATCAAGTTAGTCTCCACCTCCCATCAGGTCAAAGTTTCAAATCCAAAAGAAAATATTCCAAAGCAACCCGTCTGTGAGTTGCTACTTGAGCTGTTTGTTCAGTTTTCCAATCAGAAACTGTCTCTTCTTTTGAATAGTCTTTGGCATTGCTAAACCCTGGTTATATTTTCCAGCTGCAGATATTGTGAAACAGAATGCAGCAGCAATAAGGGAAAGGCAACAATTTAAAATTAAATTCACTGGAACTCAGAAGTAGCAGCTCACTTGCTGAATTGTGCTAAAAGTACAATGCAATGTGATGGCTGATGTAAAATGGATTCGCTCCTCAATTTGATTTGCAGCCAAAAGCCAGTGTGTGATTGAACATTTTGCGATGAGAGTGAATTGTTGATCCATTGTGAAAATGAAAATGAGGGGAAATGTAAAGTGCGCCGAGGACTCCTGAATTTTCATTCTTACACAATCTCACTAAGTTACATCATTGTCACAAACTCCAAAACACCAGAAGCTTATTTTAAAAATGATTATCCATCAGCCCATTAATGAAACAAACTCTTTCTGAACTGAGGGTGGATTCTATACGTTAACACGATAGATTTGCTGGTTGGTCAAAGAGTCATAGAGATTTACAACATGGAAACAGGTCTTTCAACCCAATTTTTCCATGCTGTCCAGTTTTACCACTAGGCTAATCCCAATTGCCCACATTTGGCCCATATCCCTCTATACCCATCATACCCATGTAACTGTCTAAATGTTTTTTAAAAGACAAAATTGTACCCACCTCTACTGCTATCTCTGGCAGCTTGTTCCAGACACTCACCACCCTCTGTGTGAAAAAATTGCTCCTCTGGACACTTTTGTATCTTTCCCCTCTCACCTTAAAGCTATGCCCTCTAGTTTTAGACTCCTCTATCTTTGGGAAATGATTGCTTTCTGACAGACACACTTACGTTGATGTCTGGCACTCTGTGAGACAGATTCATTGCAGCTTTAATGATGGGAAAATGATGAAGTGAAAAAATCAGACCAGCGGTTTTTAAAATGACAATTTGATTTCATATTTAAAACCATTTATTTTAAAGCCAAAAACTCTCTTTTAATGAGAAAGAAAGAAAGAGAGAATAAGATAATGGAGAGCCTGCATTTATATAGCACCTTTCACATCCACCTGGACATCTCCCACTGCTTTATAGCCAATGAACGCTTGGAAATGTGGTCACAATCCATTGAACATAAGAAATAGGAGCAGGAATAGGCCATCCAGCCCCTTGAGCCTGCCCCCCCCATTCAATAAGATCATGGCTGATCTGTAGTGGTTCAGTTCCACTTTCCCACTTTCTCCCCGTAACCCTTAATTCCCTTGTCAATCAAAAACCTATCCACTCTTGACTTGAACATATTCAGCGAGGAAGCCTCCACCACCTCATCAGGCAGAGAATTCCAAAGATTCACCACCCTTTGAGTGAAGAAATTTCTCCTCAACTCTGATCTAAACCACTACCCCCCCCTTATTTTGAGGCTGGGCCTTTTAGTCCTGCTATCTTTTCTAAGCGGGAAGACTCTCTCAACCTCTACCCTATCCATCCCCTTCATTATCTTATGAGGAGGGACTAAATAGGCTCGGTTTGTACTCATTGGAGTTTAGAAGGCTGAGAGGGGATCCAACAAGTACAAACCTAGCCTATTCAGTCTCTCCTCATAATCCAAAGCCCTCATCTCCAGTATTAGCCTAGTGAACCTTCTCTGCACCCCATCCAAGGTCAATATATCCTTCTTCAAATGCGGCGACCAAAACTGCACACAGTCCTCCAGCTACAGCCTCACCAGTGCCCTATACAGCTGCAACAGAACCTCCCTACTTTTATATTCTATCCCCCTCGTAAGAAGGTCAACATTGCATTCGCCTTCTTGATCACCTGCTGCACCTGCAGACAGTGTTTTTGCGATTTGTGCACAAGGACCCCCAGGTCCCTCTGCACCGTCGCAACCTGCAGCTTTTCGCCATTTAAACAGTAATCCTTCTTACTGTTATTCCTACCAAAGTGGATAACCTCACACTTACTAACATTATACTCCAACTCTTATATTGCAGGAAACACAGCAGCTAATTTGTACACTGCAAGATTACAAGATTACACGGAGTCTTAGCTTTTATTGGTAGGGGGATTGAATTTTGGAGCCGCAACGTCATGTTACAAATGTACAAAACTCTAGTGCGGCCGCACTTGGAGTATTGTGTGCAGTTCTGGTTCCCACATTATAAGAAAGATGTGGAGGCATTGGAGAGGGTACAGAGGAGGTTTACCAGGATGTTGCCTGGTATGGAGGGCAGGTCTTATGAAGAGAGGCTGAGGGATTTGAGGTTGTTTTCGTTAGAAAGGAGGCGGCTAAGAGGAGACCTTATTGAAACATATAAGATGATTAGAGGTTTAGATAGGGTGGACAGTGATAGCCTTTTTCCTAGGATGGAGAAAGCTAGCACGAGGGGACACAGCTTTAAATTAAGGGGTGATAGTTATAGGACGGATATCAGAGGTAGGTTCTTTACCCAAAGGGTGGTTCGGGAGTGGAATGCCCTGCCTGCAGCAGTTGTAGATGCGCCAAGTTTGGTGGCGTTTAAGAGGTTAGTTGATAAGTATATGGAAGAGAAGGGAATGGTTTAGTTTGGAGGGGCATTGCTTTTTTCATAATTGGTCGGCGCAACATTGAAGGCCGAAGGGCCTGTTCTGTGCTGTAATGTTCTATGTTCTATGTTCTATGTACACAAACTGCAATGAGGTATCAACCAATGTGGATGTATATCCCTTTTCAAAGGGATATATTGAAAAATATCCCTTAAATATTTTTCAAGGGACCAGCGGGAATGGCTGTAGAATCTGCCCTGAGTTTAACATTCCATCGTAAAGGTGACACAGCTGACAGTGCAGCATTCCCTCAATACTACACTAGGACTGTCAGCCTGGCCTGTGAGTAAAGTTTATTTATTAATCACAACTAAGACTTACATTAACATTGCAATGAAGTTACAGTGAAATTCCTCTAGTCATCACATTCTGGCGGTGCGCTTAACCAGCACATCTTTCAGAATGTGGGAGGAAACCCACAAAGACACAGGGAGAATGTGCAAACTCCACACAGTCAGTGACCTGAGCCGGGAATCGAACCTGGGTCCCAGGAGCTGTGAGGCAGCAGTGCTAACTACTCTACTGCCCAAAGGCACTGGATTGGTCAGAAACCTGCTGACTCAGAGGTGAGAGAGAGGCGGCTACTGAGTCACAACAATCAAGAGACGGAACAGGAAAAGATCTCTGCGTTAAAACAGGAGAAGAAGGAATAGGGAGAAAAAGCAATGATGGTCTGGTCATGTGTGCAGCTGGCTAACTGATCTTCTCTTTGTGTGATAGTGTCCACAGAGTCACATTTACAATATAAATTCACTCTGTAAATTTGTCACACAATAATGGCATCCTCCTAATGATACAGACACAGCAGCACTGCCACAGGCCATGAGGGAGCTGGAATTTCAGTGTGACGGTTTTATATGGGCTATTCTCATTGGCTAAATGTAGACTTTTTTTAATTCATTGTGGGACATGGATGTCACTGATTGGCCAGCATTTATTGCCCAGTCCTTCTTGTTCAGAGGGCAGTTAACAGTCCACCACTTTGCTGTGACTCTGGAGTCACATGGACGCCAGACTGGGTCAGGATGGCAGATTTCCTTCCCTAGAAGGAATTAATGAATGTGATGGTTTTTTCCAATAATGGTTTCATCAGTAAATTCTTAATTCCAAATATTTTTGTTGAATTCAAACTCCACCATCCACCCTGAATGGATTCGAACCTGGATCCCCAGAACATTAACTGAGTTTCTGAATTAACAGCATAGTGATAATACCATTAGGCTATCACGTCCCCCCAGGGCTGGCCCAGTGATATAATGGTGATAAAAATTAAGGACAGAATAAACTGAAATATAAATGCACATTGGAAGTAAATAGATAGGCAGCATGATTTTGCACGGAAAAGATCATGTCTCACCAACCTGAGTGAGTTTTTTGAAAAGGTGACAAAGATAATTGCTGAGGGAAGGGCAGTGGATGTAGTTTATATGGACTTTAGTAAGGTGTTTGACAAGATCCCATTTGGCAGACTAGTACAAAAACTAACATCGCGGGAGATTCGGGTGGGCCGGTTAGGTGGATACAGAACTGGCTTGCTTATAAAAGGCAGAGTAACAGTGGAAGAATGTTTCTCAGAATGGAGATCTGTAGCTACTGATGTTCCACAGGGGCCGGTGCTGGGATCTCTGTTGTTTGTGGTATATATAATAATCTGGAGGAAAATATGGGTGGTCTGATTAGCAAGTTTGTGAATGACACAAAGATTGATGGAGTTTCTGATAGTGTTGGGGATTGTCAGAGGATACAAGATAGAGATAGATTGGAGACTTGGGCACAGAAATGGCAGATGGAGTTTAATCCGGACAAATGTGAAGCGATACATTTTGGAGGATCAAATTTAGGTGTGAATTATGTAAACCCTTAGGAACATTAACATGCAGAGGGATCTGGGCATGCAGGTCCACAGTTCTCTAAAAGTGACAACCCAGATGGCCAAGGTGATTAAGAAGGCATATAGCTTGTTTACCTTCATCAGCCAGCACATTGAGTATAGGAGTTGGGAAATCATGTTGCAGCTTTATAAAACCTTGGTTAGGCTGTGCAAAGAAGGCTTCCCAGGATATTGCCTAGTCTCGAGGGTGTTGGCCGCAAGGAGAGGTTGAATAAACTAGGATTGTTTTCACTGGAAAGATGGAAGCTGAGGGAAGACCTGATAGAGGTCAACTAAATGATGAGAGGCACAGACAGGGTGGATAGTCAGAGGGTGGCTTTTTCCCAGGGTGGAAGTGTCAATTACCAGGGGGCACAGGTTCAAGATGGAAGGGGGTAAGTTTAAGGAAGATGTGCGGGGTAAGATTTTCCACACGGAGAGTGATGGATGTCTGGATCGCGCTGCCAGAGGAGGTGATGGAAGTAGGAACAGTAGCAACATTTAATAGGTATCTGGGTGGGCACATGAATAGAGAGGGAACAGAGCGATACAGACTGAGTAAGGGCAAAAGATTTTTTTTAAGTTTAGTTAGGGCATCATGATCGGCACAGGTTTGAAGGGCCGAAGGGCCTGTTCCTGTGTTGTACTGTTTTTTGTTCTTTGTAGAATGAGGATTGAATTGAATCCATGGTCCTCCAGCCTGCAACTTTGCTTCAGCTGAAGATTATCAATCCTTTCCAAACCCATCAGAGATTGGTCAGTAAATATATTCACTGGGAATTTTCTCCAGGATTCAGCCAGTTGGCTCTCTCAATTTCACTGGAAAATCTGCAGAAATCTCAGTCCAAAGGTTTGTCCAGATTCCTGTTAATGTTACAGAAGCCTTTCTGCACAAACAGCCAACTATCACCAATCAGTTTGTGGTTTCTATGAAATTGTAACTTGGTGGTGATATCCATCTTGCTAAAGAAATTCATAAAAATAATTAAGATTTACATTTCCCCCTAACACTTCATCAGATAGTTTTGTCTTTTGGGGTTAAGTTTGTGATAACGTTAAGCGAATACTAAGGAAATGTTAAATCTCCAACAAATCAATAAGTAATGAATTCACCATTTTATATATACACAAAAACAACATCTAATCACCACCAAATCTCTACAAAATACCAGAATGAACTCAATTCTTCTGGCGGAATGTGATAGAAGTGAGAACAACAAATATTGAGTCAGCTCAAATATGGATGTCTGCTAAATGTCTTAATAATCAAATTAAACAGGTTCAAGAGAAATATCAGGAACCTTTCTATTATTGCTATTAATTATAATATAGAAGGCATAGAACTATTACTGTTACCATAGCTACAACGCTGAGTGAATGTTATATGATGCAGAATAAGCAATATTTGAGATTCAGCAAAAACAACACCATCAAACAAACATAATCACTGTTTTAACAAAAAAGCTTCAAAGAGATTTTCCATGTTTACCATCAGAATTTGCTTCCAAATGCCAGTCAGCACTTTTCATGATAAAAACAGAAATTGCTGGAAAATCTCAGTGGGTCTGACAGCATGTGTGGAGGGAGAATAAAGCTGATGTTTTGAATCTAGATGGCCCTTTGTCAGTACTTTCTGTGATATCAGAGGTAGGACACAAACAGACACAAAGATCCCACTGAATATCAAACCCTCCAACAGCACAAACTGCTTCAGGTCCTGTACATGTTCCATTTATTTCCACGGTTGAACCAACACAGACAAAGCAGATCTTTAATAAACCGCACTCCTGAAAAATGGTGCTGTGTTTTTTATAAATTGTGCCTGAATCTGTTTCACTATTATAATTTCATAGAATCATAGAAACTTTAAAGTGCAGAAGGAAGCCACTCGGTCCATCGATTCTGCACTGACAACAATCCCACCCAGGCCCTATCCCTGTAACTTCACATATTTATCCCATTATTCCTTCTAAACCATGTATCTCAGAACACTAAGAGCAATTTAGCACGGCCAATCAACCTAACCCACGTATCTTTGGAATGTGGGAGAAAGCCGGAGGGAGCCAGAGGAAACCCACGCAGTCACAGGGAGAACGTGCAAACTCCACACAGTGACCCAAGCCAGGAATTGAACCCACGTCCCTGGCGCAGCAAGGGGGCAGTGCTAACCACTGTGCCACCGTGCTGCCCTGGATCCCTGGCACTGTGAGGCAGCAGTGCTAAATACTGTGTCACTGTGCTGCCCATTTCATATTTGTGGAAATGATATGTTGATTTCTTTAGTGTTTGTATAAATGTGGAACTGTTAGAATTGCTCCCGTTTCCAATACAGCCTTTTGCACCATTCCTCATTGCTTTGCTCTGTCCCCAGATTCAGTTTAATCAAGGACACAACTCTATATAAAGAGAGATTAGTCACAGAAAAACACAAACCGTTTGGAAATAGAACGGGTTTAATTTAGTGACTGGAAGCCAGTGTCCAGCAGCGTACCACAGAGATCTGTGCTGGACCTTCTGTTATTCATCGTTTACATAAATGATGATGATGTGTGGTGGGGGGGGCGGTGTAGGATTAGATTGGACGGGTGATTAATAGTGAGGTCGACTGTCTTGGGCTATAAGAATGTTTGGGGATGGAATGTCAGTCGAGCGGGGCTGCTTTGCGCTGGATGGTGCTGAGCTTTATGAGTGTTGTTGGAGCTGCACCAATCCAGGTAAGTGGAGAGTATTCCATCACACTCCTGACTGTAGGTGGCAGAAATGTCTGAAGGATTGGGGGTGAATATCTAACCCCAGGGTGCCCAGTCTCTGGGCTGCTGACACAGCCTTGTTGAGATTTCAGATCTCCAACACCTTTTAGTATTTACATCCTGCTCTTTCAGTCACATTGTGTGGCGTTACTCTGAATGATTGTACTTTGATTCTCCTGAGAACTGCTGCTTCGACTTTACAAGAAAGGAAACACTTTTCTGACCAACAACACAATGTACTGGACACTTTCTATTGTGACTGTCACTGAAGCAATGTATTTATAAATAATTTCCTTCCCAGGAGCTCCACACTGACAGCTCACTCTCATAGCTACAGGTCATACATTTCCATTTGCATTTCTCTGTATAATATCCTGCATCACATCCAGATTATCCCCAGTAATAAAGCCCCAAGCACACGGCACAATGATCAGGGAGGAGACAAACAATTTCAGTTTTATTGTTCACAGACACATAGACATGGCCAACCCCTGTTACCCATCTCCAATTTGCCTTTGTGAAGGTTGTGACTCTCGACCCACTGCAGTCCGTGTTTCTCACAGCAATTACTAATGTCTCGCTCAGCCATTCCAGATACAGATAAGGATTGACCACGTTGTTGTGGGTCTGGATTCACATGTAGGCCAGACCAAGTAAGGAAACAGAGTTTCAAATTCATTCAAGGACTTCAGTAAACGAGGTGAACTTTTGCATCAATAGTTTCAAGAACAAAGAACAGTGCAGCACAAGAACAGGCCCTTTGGCCCATCAAGTCTGTGCTGACACATGACATCTTTATAAATAATCCCAGATGATCCAATCTCTCCTCTTGGCTAATACCCTCCAAGCCAGATAAATACTCTGGTAAATCTTTTCTGCAGCCTCTCCAAAGCCTCCACACCTTTCTGGTAGTGTACATTATTCACAATGTTCCAAATATGGCCTCACTGACTTTCCTTACAGCTAAAACACAAGTTGCCAATTTTTATATTCTATCACCTGACCAATTCATAGCTGCCATTATTAAATCTAGTTTGGAATTTGAATTCAGTAATTGAATTTTGAATTTAGTAATCTGGATTACTGACGCTCTAACATCTCAGTGCAATACTATCTCACAGCAGGAAATGAGAGATACTGAGTGTTACATATTCCTGAGAGAGGGAGGGGAAAAGAGACAGAGAGACAGACAGACAGACAGAGAGACAGAGAAAGATAGAAAGATAGGAAGAGAGAGAGAGTGACAGACAGGGACAGAGAGAGAGGATCGACTGAAGTTAACTCTGGATAAATCAGAATGAAACAGAGCCAGATAGATCCTCATTTTGGTTTGTTTTCAAAATGATGGAGGAAAGTTACTGAACAGATTCACAGAAATCTCTGAGGAACTTTAAGCACAAAAAATAAATGTTAAACAATAAAAATTAGCTATTTTACACCAGATAAAAAGGTTGGAAAGCTCTCAGGACAACTACAAGAAATTGATTCAAATATTCACAATTTCTTCATCCCAGTGATCAGACCATAACTCACAGGAGCAGAATGAGGCCACTCGGCCCATCAAGTCTGTTCCACCATTCAGTCAGGGCTGATATTTTTCTCATCCCCACTCTCCTGCCGTTTCCCCATAATCCTTGATCCCCTTATTCATCAAGAACCTGAATGTGTCTGTCTTAAAGACACTCAGATATGTTTTAATTCATCTCATGGGTTGTGGATGTCACTGGCTGGCCAGCAGTTATTGTCCATCCCATTGGTGGTGAATTGCCTTCTTAAAGTGTTGCAGTCTGTGAGGTGTAGGTCCACCCAGAGTACTGTTAGGGAGAGTTCCAGGATTTTCACCCAATGACAGTGAAGGAACGGTGATATATTTCCAAGACAGGATGGTGAGTGATTGGGGGAGAATCTCCAGGTAAAGGTGTTCCCAGGTATCTGCTGCCTTGTCCTTCTAGGTGGTGGAGATTGTGAGTTTGTGAGGTGCCGTTTAAGGAAGGTTGGTGAGATGCTGCAGTGCATCTTGTCAATGGTACACAGAGCTGTCACTATACATTGATGGTGATGAGTAACTATTTGTGGATGTGATGCCAATCAACAGGCTGTTTTGTCCTGGGTGGTGTCGAGCTTCTTGAGTGTTGTTGAAGCTGTACCCATCCAGGCGAGTGGGGAGTGTCCCATCGCACTTCTGACTTGTGTCCTTGTAGACGGTGGACAGGCTTTGGGGAGTCAGGAGGTGAGTTACTCACTGCAGGATTCCCAGTCTCTGACCTGCTTTTGTAATTACTGTGTTTATGTAACTAATCCAGTTCAGTTTCTGATCAATGATAACCCTCAGGATATTGAATGTGTGCAGACACATACAAATTTGGAAAGAAAATACAATTTCTCATATTTATTTTATACTCGAATATTCAGGATAAGTATACAGTACGTGTGAATCAACTGTTGAACTGTAGTCAGACACACCACACACTAAAATAAATGAGGGAGGTGACCAAAGCAGATTGTGTGGATTTTCTAACAATCCACACAGGCTCTTGTCACACTCTGAACCAACCTGATCTCACTGAAACTACATTTTTCTCAGGAAGGTTTCCAATCTCTATATTTGAAGAACCTGCCTTGGAATGCTCTTCAAACATTGCTCCTATCAGCATGCTTTCAACAAGGATCCACCTCCAGGGTTTTAAATCAATCGCCAGATTTCTTTCCCCTGGATCTCTATGTACACTCATTCTTCATTTTCTGAGTATATTTTCAGATCTGTGTCCAGTAAAGTACCATCAATACAAGAAAATAGTCAGAGAGACAGAAATACTGAACTCAAAAAAGACAGGAAAACTCTCACCACCATCTTCTCGAGGGGAATTAGGCATGGGTAATGAATGCTGGCCAAGCCAGGGACACCCGCCCACATCCCGAGAATAAAACCATCAGGGAGACAGAGAGAAACAATCTGTAAGATATAACCGATGTGTTTAATATGGAGCAGGATTTTGACTTGTCCACTCTCTGACCCCAGGTCACTGATAGGGGAGTAAGACCCAGTGAAAGCTGAAAATGGCTGGTCTTGCTGGCAATATTATCCGGTTCAGGCCCAGAACCTGGGCCTGAAGAGAACCTGATCTAGATTCATTTTAATAAATTTATATATAATTAAGCACGCCCCCTCGACAGATATTCCCCCCTCACAAAATTTTCAAGTTCTGCCGATGTGATGTCACTGCCCCTGGTGGGGATGGGGGTGGGGGGGGGCAGGCAGGGCCACAGATATCCCCACGGTGCGGCAGTGGGTGGGGGTGGGCAGACGGGGCAGGTTGATTTTGTTCCTGTGGTCAGGGGTCCCCTTTAAAATTCGATCTCAGTCAAGCCAGGACCTGGGACCACCTTTCCCGCCCCACCCCTCGCGCCCCACCCCTCGCGCCCCACCCCTCGCGCCCCACCCCTCCTGTCAGAGCAATGGTGCAAACCGACCCACTCTTTGTTAAAGGGAAAAAATCTGGAGAGAAAACCCAGCCAATGGAGTGGAGAGTTCCCTGCCTGCTTTCTCACCAGGACAGGCAGATTCCGGTCAGATTCCGGGCAGGATGGAAGGATTCAATGTCCCAGATTGAGAGAAACTATTTCCTCTGGTGAGGGAGACCAGAACAAGGTGGGGGCAGGACTTTAAACTCAGAGCCAAGACATTCAGGGGTGGGGGGGATCAGGAAGCAACTTTTCACACAACGGGGAGTGGAATCACTTTCTCTCAGAAAACTGCTGAAGCTGGGGGTAGGGGCAGTGGGGAGGGGGGGGTGGATGGATGGGGGCAGGGGAGAGGGAGTGGGGAGAGGGATATGGGAGAGGGTGGGTGGGGGCATAGGGGACAGGGGGTTAGGGAAGAGGAAGGTGAGAGGTAGGGGACAGGGGTTGGGGGGGTGGGGGGGTGGCGGTGGGAGAAATGGAAAAGTATTCCCAAACTGAGATTGCTGGATTTCCACTGGTTAAGAGTTTTAAGGATTCTGGATCCCAGGTGGGTGAATGGAGCAAACACACAAACCAATCACAGTCTGATAGAATTGCAGCTCAGTTTCAGAGCTGAATAATCTCCTCCCGTCCTGAGCAGTGAATATCACAGAGAGAGAGAGAGACTGTCCCTGAATAATAGATTATACCCAACAGACAGGGAGTTATATTCATAACGTAACATTCCCATCATTGTAAAATCACGATAACTCCGAGTTAGCATCAGCAGCAACACCACAGGAGATTCTTTAATTACAGATTCATTAAAATTATTAAATTAAAACATAGAATCTAATTAAATCATGTCCATAGATTAATAATTATGCTTCAGTATGCTAGTTTGAGATTCTTAAATCCAACTATTTCTTTAAGAATAATCCTGCTTTTTTTATTCATTCCTGGGACGTGGGTATCACTGACTGCCCAGCATTTATTGCCCATCCCAAGTTGTCCTTTGAGAAGGTGGTGGTGAGCTGCCTTCTTGAATCATTGCAGTTCAGATCCTGCAATTTATTTCCAAGTCAGGATGGTGAGTGCCTTGGAGGGAGAGGTGATGGCCTAGTGGTATTATCGCTAAACTACTAATCCAGAGACCCAGTTCAAATCCCATTACAGCAGCTGGTAAAATTTTAACTCTATAACAAAAATCTGGAATTAAGAATCTACTGATGACCATGAAACCACTACCATTCACTAATATCTTCAGGGGAGGAAATCTGCCATCCTTATCTGTCTGATCTACACGTGACTCCAGAGCCGTAGCATAGGAAATATACAGTAAACGGCAAAATCTTCAAGAGGATCGATAGGCAGAGGGATCTGGGTGTACAGGTACACAGGTCACTGAAAGTGGCAATGCAGGTGGAGAAGGTAGTCAAGAAGGCACACAGCATGTTTGCTTCATCGGCCAAGGCATTGAGTTTAAAAATTAGCAAGTCATGTTGCAGCTTTATAAAATGTTAGTGAGGCCTTATTTAGAATATAGTGTTGATGAACAGAGGGATCTTGGTGTATAAGTGCACAGATCCCTGAAAGTTGGCAATCAAGTCGATAAGGTTGTTAAGAAGGCATACGGAGTCTTAGCTTTTATTGGCAGGGGGATTGAATTTCAGAGCCGCAACGTCATGTTGCAACTGTACAAAACTCTAGTGCAGCCGCACTTGGGGTATTGTGTGCAGTTCTGGTCCTCACATTATAAGAAAGATGTGGAGGCATTGGAGAGGGTACAGAGGAGGTTTACCAGGATGTTGCCTGGTATGGAAGGCAGGTCTTATGAAGAGAGGCTGAGGGATTTGAGGTTGTTTTCGTTAGAAAGAAGGCGGCTAAGAGGAGACCTTATTGAAACATATAAGATGATTAGAGGTTTAGATAGGGTGGACAGTGATAGCCTTTTTCCTAGGATGGAGAAAGCTAGCACGAGGGGACATAGCTTTAAATTAAGGGGTGGTAGTTATAGGACGGATGTCAGAGGTAGGTTCTTTACCCAGAGGGTGGTAAAGGTATGGAATGCCCTGCCTGCTGCAGTTGTAGACGCACCAAGTTTGGGGGCATTTAAGTGGTCAGTGGATAGGTTTATGGATGAAAAGGAATGGTTTAGGTTAGAGGGTCGTTGCTTTTTCTCAATTGGTCGGCGCAACATCGAGGGCCGAAGGCCCTGTTCTGTGCTGTAATGTTCTACGTTCTATGTTCAATTCTGGTCACCACACTATCAAAAGATGTGGAAGCTTTGGAGAGGGTAAAGAAAAGATTTACCAGTATGTTGCCTGATATGGAGGGTATTTATTATGAGGAGAAGTTGGAGAAACTTGGTTTATTCTCATTGGAATAACAGAAGTTAAGGGATGACCTGATAGAAATCTACAAGATTATGAGGGGATTGGACAGAGTGGATAGTCAGAAGCTTTTTCCCAGGGTGGAAGAGTCAATTACTAGGGGGTGTAGATTTAAGATGCGAGAGGAATGATTTAATGGAATGTACGAGGCAGATTTATTTTACACAGAGAGTAGTGGGTGTCAGGAACTTGTTGTCAGGGAGGTTGTGGAAGCGGATACAGTAGTGACTTCTAAGGGGTGTCTTGACAAGTATATGAAAAGGAAGGAAAGAGGGATCTGGTCCCTGGAAGGGTAGGGGATTTTAGGGGATCCCTCTTCCCTCCTGTGAGACATTGAGTTTTATCAATCCTTTATTGGTTTGATATTCCTTTGGGACAGTCAGACTTTGAGTTATTGTTGTTTCCTAGTTGTCCACAGAAGGTGGATTCAGTTACCTCCTTCTACCGCCCACCGTCAACACATAATGTAAAGGAACTGGAATCGGGGATTTGACCTTTGACCTTGCTCCGTCATTTAATATGATCATGGGCTTTAACTCCATTTTCTCGCCCTCTCCCCATATCCCATAATAACCCAGAGTCCCAAACATTTCCCGTTCCTGCAGCATTAAATGTTTCCGAAGTTGGAATATACATGTCCCTCTGAGGTAGCAAAATCCAAAGATTCTCAGCCTTTGCGTGAATTAATTTTTCCACCTCTAAAACCTCTATCTGATCACCTCACTGTAGGAGGCTATTGAGAGAGTGCAGAGGAGATTTACAAGGATGCTGCCTGGATTGGGAGGCAGGCCTTATGAAGATAGGTTGAGGGAGCTGGGACTCTTCTCACTGGAGTGACGTAGGTTGAGAGGCGACCTGATAGAGGTTTATAAAATGGTGAGAGGGATAGATAAGGTGGACTCTCAGAGACTATTTCCCCGAGCTGAAATGGTCACTACGAGAGGACACAGATTTAAGGTGCAGGGAAGCAAATACAAAGGAGATAGAACATAGAACATAGAACATTACAGCACAGAACAGGCCCTTCGGCCTTCGATGTTGTGCCGACCAAAATAAAAAGCAATGCCCCTCCAACTAAACCATTCCCTTCTCTTCCATATACTTATCAATTAACCTCTTAAACGCCACCAAACTTGGCGCATCTACAACAGCTGCAGGCAGGGCATTCCACTCCCTAATCACTCTTTGAGTAAAGAACCTACCTCTGATATCCGTCCTATAACTCATACCCCTTAATTTAAAGCTGTGTCCCCTCGTGCTAGCTTTCTCCATCCTAGGAAAAGGCTATCACTGTCCACCCTATCTAACCTCTAATCATCTTATATGCTTCAATAAGATCCCCTCTTAGCCGCCTCCTTTCTAACGAAAACAACCTCAAATCCTTCAACCTCTCTTCATAGGACTGCCCTCCATACCAGGCAACATCCTGGTAAACCTCCTCTGTACCCTCTCCAATGCCTCCACATCTTTCTTATAATGTGGGGACCAGAACTGCACACAATACTCCAAGTGCGGCCGCACTAGAGTTTTGTACAGTTGCAACATGATGCTGCGGCTCCTAAATTCAATCCCCCTCCAATAAAAGCTAAGACTCCATATGCCTTCTTAACAACTTTATCCACTTGACTGCCTACTTTCAGGGATCTATTGACACATACACCAAGATCCTTCTGTTCCTCAACACTATTAAGAGCCCTACCATTAGCCCTATACTCTACACATTTATTGTTCCTGCCAAAGTGCATTACCTCACACTTTTCCACATTAAACTCCATTTGCCACCTCTCGGCCCAGCTCTGCAACTTGTCCAAGTCACTCTGTAAACTATAACACCCCTCTTCACTATCTACCACTCCACCAACGACTTAGTGTCATCTGCAAATTTACTGATCCATCCCTCAATACCCTCATCCAGATCATTTATAAAAATTACAAACAGCAGGGGCCCCAAAACAGACCCCTGAGGCACACCACTTGTCACCGAACTCCACGATGAATATCTCCCATCAACCACCACCCTCTGTCTTCTATCTGCCAGCCAATTCCTAATCCATTAGCTAAATCACCCTCTATTCCACACATCTGCATTTTCTGTAGAAGTCTTCCATGGGCCACCTTATCAAACGCCTTACTAAAGTCCATATATACTACATCAACCGCCTTACCCCCATCCACCTCTCTGGTCACTTTCTCAAAAAACTCAATGAGGTTAGTAAGGCATGACCTACCCTTCACGAAACCATGCTGACTATCCCCAATCAATTCATTTCTCTCTAAATAACTATAAATCCTATCCCTAATAATTCTCTCCAATACCTTGCCCACAACAGAAGTAAGACTCACTGGCCTATAATTCCCTGGAAGGTCTCTCTTCCCCTTCTTAAACAATGGGACCACATTCGCTATCCTCCAGTCCTCCGGAACCACACCCGTAACCAACGAGGACCTGAAGATCAGAGCCAGAGGCTCTGCAATCTCCTCTCTTGCCTCCCAGAGAATCCTAGGGTAAATCCCGTCCGGCCCAGGGGACTTATCCAACTTCAAACCCTCGAGAATTTCTAACACATCCTCCCTATCTACTACAATACTTCCCAATTTGCAACCCTGTACCTCAGTGATCTCCATAGCTACATTTCCAGCACTCTGCGTGAATACCGAAGAGAAATATTTATTCAGTGCCTCACCAATCTCTTCAGGCTCCACGCACAACTTCCCACTGCTGTCTATGACTGGCCCTAATCTTGCCCTAACCAATCTTCTATTCTTAACATATCGAAAGAAAGCTTTAGGATTCTCCTTAATCCTATCAGCCAACATCTTCTCGTGTCCCCTCTTAGCTCTCCTCAATTCACTTTTTACCTCCTTCCTGGCTAATCTATAGCTATCCATTGCACTAACTGAGCCTTCAAGCCTCATCCTGACATAATGATGATGTCAGAGGTAGGTTTTTCACTCAGAGGGTGGTGAGTGAATGGAACCGACTGCCATTGGAGGTTGTTGAGGCAAACTCACTGGGGTCTTTTAAGAGACTTCTGGATGAGTATATGGAAAAGAATAGGATAGGGGGTTATAGATAGGTCTGTGGATTGGTAGATGTGATTGGCGCAACTCGTGGGCTGAAGGGCCTGTTTGTGCTGTATTGTTCTATGTTCTATGTTCTATGTCCAATCCTAAATAAAAACTGCCCCACCCTGAAACTGTGCCCTGTGTTTAGTTTCTGTGACCAGCAGAATCTATCTCTCAGCGTCCATCCTTCCAAACCTCTTCAGAATTCTGCACAGTTCACTGAGATTGCTTTTCATTCTTCTAAACTCTAGAGAATATAAACCCAATGTTCTCAGTCTCTCATCAGAGAACAACTCCCTCACCCCAGGGACTAATTCAGTGAATCTTTCTTTTCTACTCATACAATAAAAGTGTGAGATAGAGAAAAAAAGATTTTAAAGGGCAAAGACTCAAATCCAGAATTGTCAAAGTCTGTCTGTCTGTGTAACAGAGCTCAGCAGGATGAAGAATGAAGCTGGATAATTCCCTTTTCCAATAGCGATGACTTCCACGAGCGAATAGGCATGTAGAGATGAACTACTCATGGCTGTCCTGGGACAGAAATTTGGAAGTTCCAGCAGAAACAGTGTGGATGGGGCCAGGCTTTCTCCTGAGCCAATACTCTGAGCTGTTGTTTGGTTTATTGATGATGGCAGATTGGTTTGTATCTCCTTAAAGCAATATTACAGGTTCATGAGTGAGAAGACCATGTCACATGGCTCCCACGTGCATTTCACCTTTGATAAAGGAAATATCCTTTTCTGGACACTTGAGATTACTAATGTTCAGTTGAAAATAATTTGAAAGGGAAGGTGCAGGATCCTTTGTCCTAACAGACAAGTCACCTCCATTGGCTCAGCCTGTCTGAGGCTCAATAAGATCAGGGTTAATTTTAATCTCTTCCTGTTCACATACCGATAGAAACATTTACAATCTGTCCTTCCCAGAGGTTTGTGACCCATGCTGCTGCTATTTTGTGGGAATGGATTCCCGGATGTTGACCCGGTAACGGCAGAGAACCCGTGTCTCCAGAACTAATGAACTTTTCCAAAAGTGAACCAATCGAGCCAGCAGCAATTGGTATTTCTCAATAATACAATATTTTCCACAAAATTCGGCATAAAAGATATTGTTTGCATATCTTTGGATAAAAAAAAACAAAAGGAATATTCTGTCTGGTCCTGGTTCTGCTGCTTAGCTGGTTTTAGATTGTAGCATTAAGGGGGGAGTCCAAAGTCCATGGGATTGTTTGAGAGGTTTTAAGAGTCCAGATGGTTCAGAGAGTAACAACTTTCCAGCATCCAAAATACAGTCACTGGAATTTCTATTTTAAAAATGTTGACAACAGGAAGTGGAGTGCAGCAGACAGGAAGTGCAACAACAGAACATATACTCATGTAGCTCCCTTAGGAACAAAACATCCAAAACACTTTCACATTGTGACACCGAGTTGCACAAGGAGATATTCAGTCATTTGAACAAAGAGGTGCCTTTAAGGAGGAGAGAAAGATCAGGAGTGGAGTGGTTTAGGGAGGGAATTACAGAGCTTGGGGTCCAGGCGGCTAAAGGAACGGCCACCAATGATGGAGCGATTAAAATCAGGAATTCTTCAAAGGGCAGAATTAGAGGAGAGCAGAGATCCCAGAGAGTGTGGGACTGGAGAAAAATACAGAGATGGGTGCGATTATAGAAACTTATAAAATTCTAATAGGGTTAGACAGGGTAGATACAAAAAGAATGTTCTCAAAGGTGAGGAGAGTCCAGAACTAGGGATCACAGTGCGACAATAAAAGGCAAACAGTTTAGAACTGAGGTGAGGAGAAATTTCTTCACCCAGAGGGAGGTGAATGTTTGGAATTCACTCCCACAGAATGTAGTTGAGGCCAAAATATTGTCTGATCTCAAGGAGAAATTAGATATAGCTCTTGGGATTGAAGGGATGAAGGGATATGAGGGGAATAAGGGGGTCTCAGGATATTGAGCTTGATTAGCCATGATCAAAATGAACGGCGGAGCAGGCTCAAAGGGCCAAATGGCCTCCTTCTGCTTCTAGTTTCTATGTTTCAATGTTTAGAGAGATGAGTGAGAGATGGAACAGCCAGGTTACAGAATAACGGAGACAGAATTGAAAGTTTAGCAGCTGCTGAGCTGAAAGTTGATATTTGGATTATATTTTGATGGTGGAAATTGTCTGTCTGAGTGAAGACACAAATAAAAGACCATGGTTTTGGTCTTTTCAATATTTCAAACAACCTGTGCTGATCCAGACTGTATTTTATATAAATCTCTCCACAACAAAATGTTAACTACAAACTGATGATTGAATTAAATTTCAGGCTCAATCTCCAATCCCACGTTCCACTGAGGTGATAAATGTCATCACTCTTAGTGGCTTTGCAATTTAAAGATTTCCTGTGTCTGAAAATCTGGATAATTCCGGGAACACCTCAGGAATGTCACTCAATCTCGGATTCCAGAGGAGAGCACATTGAACAGCTCCTACCTTCTCTAATCATCACCCCTTCACGGTGCTGAAGGTGTTCTCACTGCCACGGGCTGGTAAACGGTAACTCTGATCCAATCCCATCCAACTTTAGATCACTCGCTTGAATCTCTCCAGCTCCATCAGGAAGAAAAAAACATGAATATCGCTGCAGCTTTCTTCCAAATTCTTCATAAAAATGCTTGTGTCACAGGTAGATCCAACAGAAATCCAATTTAATAACTGTACATCCATGTAGTCCCATCTCTCATTCCTATTGAAGGACCCATAGTGGAACGCTGCTCAGTGCCTGTGGGAATAATAAACACGTTTAGAGGTGGATACATCAGGAATCCTTCGTTATCCTGAAATTCTCACATTACTGAATCATTCAGAAGGAGGAAAAATAGAAAAACTACAGCACAATACAGGCTCTTCGGCCCACAAAGTTGTGCCGAACATGTCCCTACTTTAGAGATTACTAGGCTTCCCTTTCACCCTCTATTTTACTAAGCTCCACGTATTTATCTAAAAGTCTCTTAAAAAACTCTATTGAATCCAAACACTGTTGCCAGCAGCCAATTCCACACACCCATGACCCTCTGAGTGAAAAACCTATGCCTGACATCTCCTCTGTACCTGCTCCCCAGCAACTTAAATCCGAATCCTCAGAAAGAAATTACAAAATCTCAAATAAACATTGCGACAATGAGCCGGAGAACAAGAGGAGAGAAACAATGATGAATAATGTACGACGAGCTGGAATACACTGAATGGCCCAGGGCCGACTCAGATACCAGGAACACGTGAGGGTTTTTCGATATTGTGTGTCCAGGGGTTTGGAGTTAGAAATCACAGAAGATATATCATTTTCCATCAACGAATCAACAGTTTAAAAATTAGCAGTTTCCCAATAAGGATAGCAATGGGGAGCAGCTCTATCTATCAGGAGTGAGAATTCCCTCCCACACAGAGAAGTGGATCATTGAATCTGTTCAACACTAAATTTTTTTTTTAGAGATTAGAGCAACACAGCACGGGAAACAGGCCCTTCGGCCCAATGAGCCCGCGCCACTGTCATAACTATATAGTAACAATTCCATTATCCTATTCTAATTTTAGGTTATTCCTAATATGGAAGAATCTCAATGTAGGGACAATTTGTTTCCCAATCAGCCTAAGAGCAAATTTTTTGGGATGTGGGAGGAAACCGGAGTGCCCGGAGAAAACCCACACAACCATGGGGAGAACGCGCAAACTCCCGCAGACACCGGCCCAATTCCAAGTGTCTGCACAGCTACAGCGATAGTCTCTGTGCTGTCATGGTGCCCTTCAGATGGTCCACATAAAGCACTCATTTACGACATGAAGTACCAGGCAACCCACGAATCAACATCCAAGAGCTGTCCTCGCACCACCTGCCGAATGCATGCTCATTGTTTGTCAAGTATGGACCGAATTACCTGTGGAAAAAAAGCCATAGTTAAACAGTCCTACTATATCCCTCTATCTGCATACCGCTCATGTGGCTGTCCAAGAGACGCTTAAACAACCCTAGCGTGCCTGCTCCCACCACCTTACTCGGCAGTGCATTCCACACCCCCACTACCCTTTGTGTGAAAAACTGCCCTCTAATATTCGCCTTATACGTAGCCCCCCTCACCCTAAGGCCACGACCCCTCGTCCTATCCATTTCTGAAGGTGGAAAAAGTTTACCTCCATTTAGTCTATCTATACCCCTTATAATCTTATACACCTCTATGAGATCCCCTCTAAGCCGACGTCTTTCAAGGGAAAACACCCCCAGTCTATCTAATCGTTCCTCATAGGACAGTCCTTCCATACCAGGCAGCATCCTGGTAAACCTCCTCTGCACTCTCTCCAAGGACTCCACATCCTTCCGATGGAATACTGCGTCCAGTTCTGGTCGCCGTACTAAGTGAGGCCTAACCAACGTTCTGTACAATTTCAACATCAAACTACTCTTGTATTCTATACCCTTTTCTATGAAAGCTAACATACTATACTCTTTCTTTATCACCTTCTCCACCTGTGAAGACACCTTCAGAGACTTGTGAACCTGCACCCCCAAGTCTCTCTGCGTCTCTATGCTCCGTATAGTTTTACCTTTTATCCTATAACTCTCTTCTACATTTTTCCGGTCAAAATGCATCACCTCGCATTTATCCAGATTAAATTCCATTTTCCATCTATCTGCCCAGTCTACCAACCTATCTATGTCCTGTTGTATTGCCTGACACTGCTCCTCTGTACCCGCCAATCCAAGCATCTTGGTGTCATCAGCAAATTTGCTGATCTCACCACCTATCCCAACTTCCAAGTCGTTTATGTAGACCACAAATAGAAGAGGACCTAGTACTGAGCCTTGTGGCACTCCATTAGTGACAGGCTTCCAGTCGGAAAAAGAGCCTTCCACTACTACCCTCTGTCTCCTCCTCCCGAGCCAGTTCTCGACCCATCTACATACCCGACCCTGTATCCCATGCGCCTTCACCTTCTCTATCAGTCTACCATGAGGAACCTTTTCAAACGCCTTACTGAAATCCATGTAGACGACATCAACAGCCTGTCCTTCATCAACTGTTTTTGTCACTTCTTCAAAAAATTCCACTAGCTTTGTAAGACAAGACTTCCCCTTGACGAAGCCATGCTGCGTATCCCTGATCAGATCGCAGCGCTCCAGATGCTCATACATCCTATCCCTGAGGATCCTCTCCATTAGCTTACCTATAACTGAAGTCAAGCTCACCGGCCTATAGTTCCCTGGGTTATCCCTCTGACCTTTTTTAAACAACGGTGCTACGTTTGCTATCCTCCAGTCCTCTGGGACCTCACCTGTGTCCAAGGAAGAGACAAAGATTTGCATCAGAGGCCCAGCTAGGTCTTCCCTCAACTCCTTTAGCAGCCTGGGGTAAATGCCATCAGGCCCCGGAGCTTTATATGTCTTTAAGCTGCCTAACAACCCCAACACCTCTTTCCTTGTAATCTTTATTTCCCTCAACCGATCCTCAACTTTGTCAACATCAGCAACAGACATCTGGCCAGTCTCCTGCGTGAATACCGACGCAAAGTCTTCATTCAGGATCTCCCCCATTCCCTCAGGCTCTAAGCATAGATCCCCTCCTCTGTCCCTAAGAGGTCCAATCTTGCCTCTAACCATCCTTTTGCTCCTTACATAGGTGTAAAATGCCTTAGGATTTTCCTTAATCCTACCTGCCAGAGCCACTTCGTGGCCCCTTTTTGCCTTTCTAACACCCAGTTAAATACCTTCCCTTTTGGGCAGGTCTCGTCCTTTTCCATTAATATCCTAAAGCAGACAGAGTTGTGATCACTATTTGACACATGCTGTCCTACCTCGACGTCAACCACCTGCCCTGGCTCATTCCCCAGTACCAAATCCAGTATAGCCCCCTCTCTAGTCGGGCCATCCACATACTGCTCCAAGGACCCTTCCAAAACACACTGTACAAATTCCTCCCCGTCCACTCCTACAGCTCTGGGCTCTTTCCAATCTACTCCAGGAAAATTGAAATCTCCCACTACTACTACCCTATTTTTCCTACACTTATCTAAAATGTCCCTGCATATCCCTTCTTCCACGGCCCGTGGGCTGTTGGGCGGTCTGTAGTAAACACCCAACAGAGTAACCGCTCCCTTCCTATTCCTCAACTCCACCCATAGAGACTCAATTCCTAAATCATCCATACCTCCCTCCCTCTGCACTGTTATGATGTTGTCCTTAACTAATAAAGCCACTCCCCCGCCTCTCCTCACACCAACTCTGTCATGCCTAAAACACTTATATCCTGGAATATTCAATTGCCAGTCTTGCCCCTCCTTCAACCACGTCTCGGGCACCGCCACCACGTCTAAACTCCTCGTGAACATTATTGCCTTCAGTTCATCTGTTTTGCCAGTCACACTCCTCGCATTAAAACACATGCAATGAAGACCCTCAGCTCTCGGATATTCCTTTCTACCTTCTGGTGTTACCCTATCATCCCTCTCTCTCCCACTCCCAGTTCCCTCTCTCTCCCCACCCTCCCTCCCTATTAGTTTAAACACTTCTGAAACACTCCAGCTAACCCCCCAGCTAAAATATGTGTTCCCCTCCCAGTCAACTGCTCCCTATCCCTCTTGAATAGGTGACCCTCCCTCCTGAAGACCTCCCAATGATCAATGAATATGAAGCCTTCTGCCCTACACCAATCCCTCATCCATGTATTTAGTTGGAGTGTCTCATTTGTTTTTACCCAATCGGTCCCGGGCACAGGCAGCAGCCCAGAGAACGCCACCCTGGAGGCCCTACCTTTCAGGTGAGCCCCCAACTCCCTAAACTGCCTACGTATGTCCACCCTACGCTTTCTTCCTACATCTTTCTGACCTATGTGAACTATTACATTTGCCTTAGACCCTTCTCCCTTCAAAATTCCCTCTACCCTCTCTGAAACATCCTGGACCCCGCTCCAGGGAGGCAGACTACCATCCTGGAGTCTCTCTTTTGCCCACAGAAACGCCTATCGATCCCTTTAACCATCCCATCCCCCACCACTATCTCACTTCCTGCTTTCCTGCTGGTCTCTGTGGCATTCTGTTCCCCCTCACTTGCCCTCTCCATCACAGCTTTTACCCTTCCCTTGGTTTTCTGGGAATCCTCCTTTGAGATGGCCTTTGTGCCTTGATTTTTATTCTTGTTCCTCGTATCTATAACCAGCCCTTCCCTACTACTAGTTCCTGGGGTCCCCGCAGGACTACCTTCCCTATTCTTTGTAACCTCATTTTCCCTCACTAGACACATGTCCTCCAAGTGCAGCTCCAGCTGCCTCACCCTAGCTCTTAAACGTTGCAATTCTAAACATTTTGCGCATATGTGGGCCTTCGGGAGATGTGATGCCTCCAAGAAGGTCCACATATGGCAGCGTACACAGTGGACGCGTTTGGCCAAGTGTCATGGCATTTTGTATACCCCCTTTAAAGGTGTTGGGAAAAGAGTGTTGATTAGGTAGGAATGAAGGTACTCACTGCGTCCAAGCCTGCGCTCGCCCAAGCCCAGTGAGCTGAAGCCCTTATTGCTCTCACTGTAATTCCCGTCTCACTCCACTACCTGTTCCCGATGCTGCCCACTGTCTACCTTGGCCTTCCTTTTATACTCCCGCACTTCCTTCCCTGCAGCCCCCCTATCTCCCGCTACGGAGCGCCGAAATAAACACTCTAACAACTAAAGTGCAAGACAGAAATTGCAAATCAGGAGTCTCAGCAGCTACTCTCCAAAAAACTCTGCTCCGGAGAACAGTAAGAGTAACAGTAAATTAGAGAGATTATCAGTTTACGCGGAAAACAAGGGGACAGGCAAGAGAGGGGAACAGGCTTGAGGGTCAAAACGGTTTCATACTGCTGCTATTTCACGTGTTCTTATCTTTAACATCATTTGCCTCCCATTATTGTAATCCAGTGCTGAGGGAGCGCCGCACTGTCAGAGGGTCAGTGCTGAGGGAGCGCCGCACTGTCAGAGGGTCAGTGCTGAGGGAGCGCCGCACTGTCAGAGGGTCAGTGCTGAGGGAGCGCCGCACTGTCAGAGGGTGCTGAGGGAGCACGCAGGAGGTGTGCTGAGGGAGCGCCGCACTGTCAGAGGGTCAGTGCTGAGGGAGCGCCGCACTGTCAGAGGGTCGGTGCTGAGGGAGCCCGCACTGTCCAGAGGGTGGTGCTGAGGGAGCGCCGCACTGTCAGAGGGTCGTTGCTGAGGGAGCGCCGCACTGTCAGAGGGTCGTGCTGAGGGAGCGCCGCACTGTCAGAGGGTCGGGCTGAGGGAGCCCGCACTGTCAGAGGGTCGGTGCTGTGGAGAGCCGACTGTCAGAGGGTCGGTGCTGAGGGAAGCCGCACTGTAGGGTCCGGTGGAGCGCCGCACTGTCAGAGGGTCGGTGCTGAGGGAGCGCCGCACTGTCAGAGGGTCGGTGCTGAGGGAGCGCCGCACTGTCAGAGGGTCGGTGCTGAGGGAGCGCCGCACTGTCAGAGGGTCGGTGCTGAGGGAGCGCCGCACTGTCAGAGGGTCGGTGCTGAGGGAGCGCCGCACTGTCAGAGGGTCGTGCTGAGGAGCGCCGCACTGTGCAGAGGGTCGGTGCTGAGGGAGCGCCGCACTGTCAGAGGGTCGGTGCTGAGGGAGCGCCGCACTGGGGGTTGCTGAGGACGCCGCACTGTCAGAGGGTCGGTGCTGAGGGAGTGCCGCACTGTCAGGGGTCGTGCTGAGGGAGCGCCGCACTGTCAGAGGGTCAGTGCTGAGGGAGTGCCGCACTGTCAGAGGGTCGGTGCTGAGGGAGTGCCGCACTGTCAGAGGGTCGGTGCTGAGGGAGTGCCGCACTGTCAGAGGGTCAGTGCTGAGGGAGTGCCGCACTGTCAGAGGGTCAGTGCGAGGGAGCGCCGCACTGTCAGAGGGTCAGTGCTGAGGGAGTGCCGCACTGTCAGAGGGTCAGGTGCTGAGGGAGTGCCACACTGTCAGAGGGTCAGTGCTGAGGGAGTGCCACACTGTCAGAGGGTCAGTGCTGAGGGAGTGCCTCACTGTCAGAGGGTCAGTGCTGAGGGAGTGCCACACTGTCCAGAGTAGAATTTTCCTGGTGAGTTGGTGGGGAAAACTTCTCCTTGCCCCATGGTGACACTCCCTCAGTGAGTGCTGATTGGCTAAAGGTGGGATTTGTGATTCTCACCTGGGAGAAAGTCCCACCCACGAGAGCAGCTATCCGATTTGATTGGCTGGCCACACTCCAATCCTTGCTGCACTGGCTGGAAGAGGAATTCCATTGATCTGCCTGAGGCTAAATCCCGGGAACTGAAGACCCAGTGAAGGACGAGGAGTTCCTGGACAGGGAGGGGATATCATGAGGTTCTCAGGTGTTAGGTGTGCGGGAGAAGCCTTAAGGGAAAGCAGATACGATAGTAAGTTTTAAGGAGCATCTAAACAAATCCATGAATAGGATGGGAATAGAGGGATGTGGCTCCTGGAAGGGTAAGGAGTTCACTCCGGCAGCATGGTCAGTGCAGGCTTGGAGGGGCCGAAGGGCCTGTTCCTGTGCTGGAATTGGGAGAGCATTCCCAATCAGGAGAAAGCTTCTCATGAAGGTATTTCCCCACACCTCCCCACCATCCCCTATCCCCCCACTCCTCTAATCCCCCTACCCCCTCCTGTCTCCCGAATTCTTCCCTACCCCTCCTATTTGCCCCACTGGCCGATTCTTCCCATTTTCCCATCTCTCCCACGTCCCCATCTTCTCCAGACTCCCTCCTCCCCCTACCACAGGTTCCTACCCATCAACCTAAGCGTTGAGGCTGAGCAGGGAGCGACCCTTAAACAGCTTTTCCTTGGCCACTTGAGACTCTCACGTGAAGCAACAGCTTCCCGTCCCAGGCTACAGAATTCAATTGTCGCACATTCCCCCACGTTCAGATTGATGGGAATTGGAGCAGGAATCTGCCACTTCAGTTGTGTAAAGTTCAGAATCGTTCTCCTTTGAGCAGAGATTAGGGTGAGATTTAATTGTGTTGTTTAAAATTCAGGAGGGATTTTTGATAAAGTAATTGATGAGAAAGTGCTCTCAGTGGCAGGAGAGTGGATAGCCAGAGGGATAAAAATCAAAAATACTGGTGAGAGAAGCAGCAGGAAATAAGAATTCTTTTAAATAAAATACAAGTTATTATCCAGAATTTGCTGCAATGGAATTAAATTCAATAGCAACTTTCAAAGGTCAATAGGAAAATTATATTTGAAAAGGACAGTTTACAAAACTATGGGGAATAGATAGGGTATTTTTTATTAGTGTCACAAGTAGGCTTACATTAACACTGCAATGAAGTTACTGTGAAATTCCCTTAGTCACCACACTCTGGTGCTGTTCAGATACACTGAGGGAGAATTTAACTTGGCCAATGCATCCTAACCACACATCTTTCAGACTGTGGGAGGAAACCATCGCACCCGGAGGAAACCCCACGCAGACACAGGGAGAATGTGCAGACTCCACACAATAGGTGTTATTGTGGTCTGAAACCAGACTCGAGGATGGTATATTGCCTCCCTGATGTAAGGGTCAAGGATGTCTCAGGGTGGCTACAGGACGTTCCAAAGAAGGAGGGTGAAAAATAGAACCTCAGGGATAGTGATCTCAGATAATGCCACATGCTGGTTAGAGTAGAAACAGCAGCATTTTGATTTGATTTTTAACGTATATTGAAAAGTATAGTTTCTTACATGCTATATAGACGAAGCATACCATTAATAGAGAAGGAAATGAGAGAATGCAAGTCCTTCTCTTTGGTGAATACTGACACAAAGTCCTCATTTAACACCCCACCCATTTCCTCTGGCTCCACACATAGATTCCTTCCCTTGTTCTTGAGTGGGCCAACCCTCTCCCTGGCTACCCTCTTACTCTTTATATATGTATAAAAAGCCTTGGGATTTTCTTTAATCCTGCTGGCCAATGCTTTTTCATGATGCCTTTCTTAAGTTTCTTTCTACTTTCCTTTGTATTCCACACTTGTTTCATGTGTTAACAGCCTCCTGGCTTTGACAAATGCTTCTTTTTTCTCTCTGATCAGGTTCACAATATCTCTCGTTATCCAAGGTTCCCAAAACTTGCCATACTTATCCTTCATCTTACAGGAATGTGCCAGTTCAGAATCCCTATCAACTTACACTTGAAAGCCTCCCACATGCCAGATAGAACATAGAACATAGAACACTACGGCACAAACAGGCCCTTCGGCCCACAAGTTGTGCCGAACACATCAAAACCTACCCAGCCATAGACCTATCTATAACCCCCAATCCCATTGGATCCCATATACTCATCCAGAAGTCTTTTAAAAGACCCCAGCGAGTTCGCCTCGACCACCACCGACGGCAGCCGATTCCATTCACTCACCACCCTCTGAGTGAAAAACTTTCCCCTAGCATCCCCTCTGTACTTGCTTCCCTGCACCTTAAATCTGTGCCCTCCCGTCGCGACCATTTCAGCCCTGGGAAATAGTCTCTGAGAGTCCACCCTATCTATTCCTCTCAACATCTTGTAAACCTCTATCAGGTCGCCTCTCAACCTTCGTCTCTCCAGGGAGAACAGTCCCAGCTCCCTCAATCTGTCTTCATAAGGCATGCCTCCCAATCCAGGCAACATCCTTGTAAATTTCCTCTGCACCCTTTCAATAGCTTCCACGTCCTTCCTATAGTGAGGCGACCAGAACTGCGCACAGTACTCCAAGTGTGGTCTGACAAGGGTCCTATAAAGCTGCAGCATTACCTCCTGACTCCTGAACTCAATCCCTCGATGAATGAAGGCCAGTACACCGTAAGCTTTCTTAACCACATCCTCCACCTGGGAGGCCGATTTGAGAGTCTTATGGACCCGGACCCCAAGATCCCTCTGCTCTTCCACACAGCTAAGACTCCTACCTTTGATAGTGTACTCATTCATCCCGTTGGATCTGCCAAAATGGACCACAACACATTTATCCGCGTTGAAGTCCATCTGCCACTTCTCCGCCCAGTCTTGCATCCTGTCGATGTCATGCTGCAACTTCTGACATCCCTCCAGACCATCCACAACACCACCGACCTTCGTGTCATCGGCGAACTTACTCACCCATCCCTCCACTTCCTCATCCAGGTCATTTATGAAAATGACAAACAGCAAGGGTCCTAGAACAGATCCCTGGGGCACTCCACTGGTGACCGACCTCCATGCAGAAAAAGAGCCATCCACAACCACCCTCTGCCTTCTGCAGGCCAGCCAGTTCTGGATCCACAAGGCCAAAGCCCCTTGGATCCCATGGCCTCTCACCTTCTCAAGAAGTCTTGCATGTGGGACCTTGTCAAATGCTTTGTTGATTTTCCCCCAAAACATCCGCCCCCAGTCTACATTCTTCAATTTCTACCTAATATTGTTGTAATTAGCCTTCCCCCAATATAGCATCTTAGCTAAAGTCGTACTTGACATGTCAAATTTCCTTCGGAGAAATTACAGGCATTGTTATGCTTTCGAAACTATAGCGTCAGCAATGGACAGATTGTTGGTGATCTGGACACCTAAAAACTTGACATTCTCAACCCTTTCTACTTCGTCCCATTGATGTAGACAGGGGCACATTCTCCTTTGTGCTTCTTGAAGTCGATGACAATTTCCTTCATTTTGTTGACATTGAGGGACAGAGGATTGTTGCTGTACCAGATTCTCTATCTTATTCAAAGAACAAAGAACAAAGAACAAAACAGCACGGGAAACAGGCCCTTCGGCCCAACGAGCCTGCGCCGCCACCCCGATGTCCCCACCTCTACCCACGATCCCTGTCCATGTTTATAGATCTATGGATTAAAAACCGTATTTGAGACAATATAAGGAGAATTTGTTCTGCCAATTAGCCTAAGAGCATATCTTTGGGACGTGGGAGGAAACCAAAACTCCCGGAGAAAACCCACGCAAGCACAGGGAGAATGCGCAAACTCCCACAGACACAGGCCCAAATCCATGTATCTGCACAGCCCAGCGATAGTCACTGAGCTGTCGTGTTGCCCATCAAATGGTCCAGGTCAAGCGTACACTAACGATGTGAAGCACTAGGATACTCTCGAAAAAATCCAAGAGCAGCCCTCTCACGACCCATCGCGTGTATGCCCCTTGTTAGACAACAAGGTGGACCAAAGCACATGTAGGATAAAAACAAGTACATCAATATCATCATCTATTTACACACTTCCCAGGGACTCCCAAGGCTCATGATCCCTATTTTAAATCAGTTTTCTATACCCCTCCATTCCCATTCTGTTCATGTGCCCATCTAAGTATTTCTTAAATAACTCCAGAGTACCTGCCTCCACCACTTTACTTGGCAGCGCATTCCATACCCCCACCACCCTCTGTGTGAAAAAAGTCCCTCTAGCATCCAAATTATACCTTACCCCCCTCACCCTAAGCCCGTGATCCCTCTTGCTATTCGAGTCCATCCTAGGAAAAAGCTTAACCCTGTTTACTCTATCTATACCCCTCAAAATCTTGTACACCTCTATCAGATCTCCTCTAAGTCTACGTCTTTCTAAGGAAAACAGACCCAATTTGCCTAACCTCTCCTCGTAACTCAGACCATCCTTCCATACCAGGCAGCATCCTGGTAAACCTCCTCTGCACTTTCTCCAGAGTCTCCACGTCCTTCCAGTAGTAAGGTGACCAGATCTGGACGCAGTATTCCAAATTCTCCTGCCTTTTCCCTCTGATTCCCTTATTAATCAATGACCTCTCTATATCTGTCTTAAAGACACTCAATATCCTCAACTTTAGAGCCTTCTGCAGCAAAGAGTTCCATAGATTCCCCACTCTCTGGCTGAAGACACTCGTCCTCATCTCTGTTTAAAGGATTGTCCCTTTAGCCTGAGGTTGTGCCTCTGGTTCTAGTTTTTCATCATTATCTGAGATCTGACCCCCTACGGTGGTGTCATCAGCAAACTTGAAAATCTATTTGGAGAGGAATGTGGCCGCACAGTCAGAGGTACATAAGGAGTATAGTAGGGGGCTGAGAACACAGCCTTGTAGGGTACCAGTGTTGAAGATTATTGTGGAGGAGGTGTTGTTCCCTATCCTTACTGATTGTGGTCTGTGGGTTAGGAAGTTCAGGATCCAGTCACAGAGGGAGGAGCTGAGGTCCAGGCCACGGAGTTTGGAGATGAGTTTGGTGGGAATAATGATGTTGAAGGCTGAGTTATAGTCAATAAATAGGAGGCTGACATCAATAATCAGGCGTTCTTGTTATCTGGGTGTTCCAGGGTTGAGTGCAGGACAGGGAGATGGAGCCTGCTGTAAACCTGTTGCACAGTAGGGAAACTGTACAGGATGCAGGCAATCTAAGAGGCTGGAATTGATTTGTGCCATAATTAACCTTTTGAAGCACTTCACAATAATGGATGTCAGAGCTATCAGCTGATAGTCATAGAATAATATTACACATACAATAAGGTAATTATGGAGGAGCATTTTGGTTATAGCGATTATAACATGGTACATGGTACATAGAACATAGAACAATCGGCCCACGAGTTGCGCTGATCACATCTACCAATCCACAGACCTATCTATAACCCCCTATCCTATTCTTTTCCATACACTCATCCAGAAGTCTCTTAAAAGACCCCAGTGAGTTTACCTCAACAACCTCCGACGGCAGTCGGTTCCATTCACTCACCACCCTCTGAGTGAAAAACCTACCCCTGACATCTCCTTTGTATTTGCTTCCCTGCACCTTAAATCTGTGTCCTCTCGAAGTGACCATTTCAGCTCGGGGAAATAGTCTCTGAGAGTCCACCCTATCTATTCCTCTCAACATTTTATAAACCTCTATCAGCTCGCCTCTCAACCTACATCTCTCCAGTGAGAGGAGTCCCAGCTCCCTCAACCTATCTTCATAAGGCCTGCTTCCCAATCCAGGCAGCATCCTTGTAAATCTCTGCACTCTCTCAATAGCCTCTACATCTTTCCTAATAATGAGATGACCAGAACTGTGCACAATACTCCAACTGGGGTCTGACAAGATTCTTATAGAGCTGCATCATTACCTCCTGACTCCTAAACTCTATTCCTTGATTAATGAAGGCCAGTACACCGTACGCTTTCTTGACCACTTCCTCCACCTGTGAGGCTGATTTTAGAGTCCTATGGACCCGGATCCCAATTTAAGGTTGTCAGTTTTGGACTGGGGACAGCAGAGTTTACTGAAATAAGGCAGGATCTGGGCAAGGTAGACTGGGAAACTGTTACTTATGCAGAAATCTACAGAAGCGCAATGTTGGGGGTGGGGGGGGTAGTGGTGTTCAAAAAGGAATAGGGGAGGGCACAGGTCCTTCTCTCATAGTAACAAGCCCAGAGAACCATGGGTGACCAACTAATGCAGACGCTCAGGATACAATGAGAAGGAAAAGAGAGGCTTTTTAACAAGTATAAGGTGAGTAAATCTGTAAAGGCATTAGTGAAATACAGAAAGTGCAGGATGGAGCTTTAGAAATCAGTTAGGAAAGCAAAGAGGGGATACGAGAAACGTCTGGCTGGTAAAAGGAGGGAAAATCTCAAGATATTCTGCAAATTCTATCAATGGGAAGAGGATAACCAGGAAAAGAGTGAAGCCCATTAGGGAGCAACAGGGCGAGCTATAGGTGGAGCCAGAGGACATTGGTAGAGTGTTGAATGAATACGTCACATCCATCTTTACCCAAGAGAATGAGGATAATGGAATGGAATTCAGGGAGAGAGACTGTGAGGTTCTTGAACAAATTGACTTCAGGACGGACAAGGTATCAGAAGTTTTGGTAGTTTTAAAAGTAGATAAATCTCCAGGTCCAGATAAATTATGCCTGAGACTGCTGTGGAAGGGGTGGTGGGGGGAGGCTGGGTGCAAGGGAGGAGATTGCAGGGACTCTGAATCAAATTTTCAATTCCCCTCTGGCCACAGGGGAGGTCAACACAGTAAGAAGTCTCACAACACCAGGTTAGAGTACAACAGGTTTATTTGATAGTAAAGCCACAAACTTTTGGAAACGGTGTTCCTTCGTCAGGTGTGTGGAAGGTTCTTGTGAGCTTCTGAGCTTGTGGGTTTACTATCAAAGGACTTTAACATGGTGTTGTGAGACTTCTTACTGTGTTTACTCCAGTCCAGTGCCGGCATCTCTACATCATGGGGGAGGTGCCAGATGACTAGAGAACAGTTAATGTGGTTCAGCTATTTAAGAAGGGTTGCAGAAATTAACCAGGAAACTATAGACCAGTAAGTCTCACGTCAATGGCAGGGAAATTATTAGAGAAACTTCCAAAGGAGAGAATCTATCTCCACTTAGAGAGGCAAGGCTTGATCAGGGAGAGTCAGCAGAAGGAGGTCATGCCTAACCATGATGATTCCTTTAAGAAAAGGTATTTGTGACATACAAAGAACAGCACAGGCCTTTGGCCCTCCAAGCCCATGCCAATCATAATGCTAAAAATACTTCCTGCTTTTACTCGGTCAGTATCCCTCTACTCCCTCCCTCTTCATGTACCCATCCAGATGCCTCTTAACTGCTTCTAATGTGCCTACTTCCACCTCCTCTGGAAGTGTGTTCCAGGCACTCACCATACACTGCATGAAAAACTTTCTCCGCACATTTCCCTTAAACTTTCTTCCTCTCACTTTGGCACTTCCACCCTGGGAAAAAGCCTCTAACTATCCACGCTGTCTGTGCCTTTCATAATTTTGCAGACCTCTATCAGGTCTCCCCTGAACCTCCGTCTCTCCAGTGAAAACAGTGAAAATAATTCTAGTTTATTCAACCTCTGCTGATAGCCAACACCCTCGAGACCAGGCAACACCCTGGTGAACCTTTGCTGCATTCTGTCCAAGCTTCCACATCCTTCTGGGAGTGCGGTGACCAGAGCTGCACACAATACGCCAAATGCAGACTAACCAAGCTTTTATAGAGCTGTAAAATGACTTCCCAACTCTTGTACTCAGTGCCCCAGCTGATAAAAGCATGCATGACATATGCCTTCCTAATCATTTTGACCATCTATTGCCACTCTTAGGGAATTGTGGACCTGCACGCCCAGATCCCTCTGTTGTTAATGTTCCTAAAGGTTCTGCCATTTACGGAATAATTCACACCTAAATTTGACCCTCCAAAATGCATCACCTCACATTTGCCTGGATTAAACTCCTACTTCTGTATCCAAGTCTCCAATCTATCTCTATCTCTATCTGTTGTATTCTCTGACAATCCACAGCACTATCAACAACTCTTATAGAATAGACTCCATCAATCTTCATGTCAGCCACAAACTTGCTAACTTAAGAACATAAGAAATAGGAGCAGGAGTTGGCCATCCAGCCCCTCGAGCCTGCCCCGCCATTCAATAAGATCATGGCTGATCTGTAGTAGTTCAGTTCCACTTTCCCGCTTTCTCCCTGTTTGTAGCATATATAAATGATCTGGAGGAAAATGTGGCTGATAGTGCCATGGATTGTCAGAGAATTCAACAGATAGAGATAGATTGGAGGCTTGGATACAGAAATAAGAGTTTAATCCAGGCAAATGTGCCAGAAAATAAATATCTCTCTTCAGCAGTCTGCAAAAGGTAGGAGATGTTTTCTCCCTCTCTCCAGAGAATTTTTAAAAATTTATTTATTAGTGTCACAAGTAGGCTTATATTAACACTGCAATGAAGTTACTGTGAAAATCCTCCAGTCACCACACTCTGGCGCCTGTTCAGGTACACTGAGGGAGAATTTAGCACAGCCAATTCACCCTAACTTAAGGGATCTTGGGGTACAAGTACATAGCTCTTTGAAAGTTGGCACCCAGGTTGATAAAGTTGTTAAGAAGGCGTACGGTGTGTTAGCTTTTATTGGTAGAGGGATTGAATTTAGGAGCCGTGAGGTTATGTTACAACTGTACAAAACTCTGGTGCGGCCGCACTTGGAGTATTGCATACAGTTCTGGTCGCCGCATTATAAGAAAGATGTGGAAGCATTGGAAAGGGTGCAGAGGAGGTTTACCAGGATGTTGCCTGGTATGGTGGGAAGGCCTTATGAGGAAAGGCTGAGGGACCTGAGGTTATTTTCATTAGAGAGAAGAAGGTTACGCGGTGACCTAATTGAGGCGTATAAGATGATCAAGGGATTGGATAGGGTGGATAGTGAGAGCCTTTTTCCTCGGATGGTGATGACCAACACGAGGGGACATAACTTTAAATTAAGAGGTGGTAGTTATAGGACGGATGTCAGAGGCAGGTTCTTTACACAGAGGGTGGTGAGAGCGTGGAATGCCCTGCCTGCAGCAGTTGTGGACTCGCCTACTTTGGGGGCATTCAAATGTTCGGTGGATAGGCATATGGATGATATTGGAATAGTTTAGGTTAGAGGGTCCACTGGCCAGCGCAACATCGAGGGCCGAAGGGCCTGTACTGCGCTGTAATGTTCTATGTTCTAACCAGCACATCCTTCCGACTGTGGTAGGAAACTGGAGCATCTGGGGGAAACCCATGCAGACACGGGGAGAATGTGCAAACTCCACACAGGCAGTGACCCAAAGCTGGAATTGAGCCTGGGTCCTTGGTGCTGTGAGGCAGTGGTGCCCTTCAAGATGGAGTTCTTCAAGATAGAGTGTGAGACTAAGGCGCTGAATCTTAATAAAGGAAACTACAGTGGTATGAGGCATGAGGTGGCTATGATAGATTGGGAAATGTTACTTTAAAAAGATGACTGTAGATAGGCAAACATTCAACAAACAAAGAACAAAACAGCACGGGAAACAGGCTCTTCGGTCCAACGAGCCCGCACCACCACCTCGATGTTCCCACTTCTACCCACGCTCCCTGTCATCCCTGTCTATGTTTATGGATCTATGCATTAGAACCAAATTTGAGACAATTTAGGGAGAATTTGTTCTGCCAATCAGCCTAAGAGCACATCTTTGGGATGTGGGAGGAAACCGGAGCACCCGGAGAAAACCCACGCAAGCACGGGGAGAATTGTAACAGTTGTTTATTCCTGTCTAGCATAAAAGTAAAATAGGAAAGGTGGCCAAACCATGGCTAACAAGGGAAATTAGACATTAGAAATCCAAGGAAGAGGCATGCAAATTGGTTAGAAAAAGACAACTGACCCAAGTTTGGTTGTGGATGGCTCTTTTTCTGCATGGAGGTCGGTCACCAGTGGAGTGCCCCAGGGATCTGTTCTAGGACCCTTGCTGTTTGTCATTTTCATAAATGACCTGGATGAGGAAGTGGAGGGATGGGTGAGTAAGTTCGCCGATGACACGAAGGTCGGTGGTGTTGTGGATGGTCTGGAGGGATGTCAGAAGTTGCAGCATGACATCGACAGGATGCAAGACTGGGCGGAGAAGTGGCAGATGGACTTCAACGCGGATAAATGTGTTGTGGTCCATTTTGGCAGATCCAAAGGGATGAATGAGTACACTATCAAAGGTAGGAGTCTTAGCTGTGTGGAAGAGCAGAGGGATCTTTGGGTCCGGGTCCATAAGACTCTCAAATCGGCCTCCCAGGTGGAGGATGTGGTTAAGAAAGCTTACGGTGTACTGGCCTTCATTCATCGAGGGATTGAGTTCAGGAGTCAGGAGGTAATGCTGCAGCTTTATAGGACCCTTGTCAGACCACACTTGGAGTACTGTGCGCAGTTCTGGTCGCCTCACTATAGGAAGGACGTGGAAGCTATTGAAAGGGTGCAGAGGAGATTTACAAGGATGTTGCCTGGATTGGGAGGCATGCCTTATGAAGACAGGTTGAGGGAGCTGGGACTGTTCTCCCTGGAGAGACGAAGGTTGAGAGGCGACCTGATAGAGGTTTACAAGATGTTGAGAGGAATAGATAGGGTGGACTCTCAGAGACTATTTCCCAGGGCTGAAATGGTCGCGACGAGAGGGCACAGATTTAAGGTGCAGGGAAGCAAGTACAGAGGGGATGCTAGGGGAAAGTTTTTCACTCAGAGGGTGGTGAGTGAATGGAATCGGCTGCCGTCGGTGGTGGTCGAGGCGAACTCGCTGGGGTCTTTTAAAAGACTTCTGGATGAGTATATGGGATCCAATGGGATTGGGGGTTATAGATAGGTCTATGGCTGGGTAGGTTTTGATGTGTTCGGCACAACTTGTGGGCCGAAGGGCCTGTTTGTGCTGTAGTGTTCTATGTTCTATGTTTTAAGGAGTAGGAGCTGATTAAAATTCAGCAAAGGAGGATCAAGGAATTTATTAAGAAGATGAAAATAGAGTATGAGAGTAAGCTTGCAGTGAACATAAAAAATGACAGTAAAAGTGGAGGCTGTGAGCTGATAGAAACATTCCCACACTCAGGTGGAGCCGATTCCTCAGCACCATAAAAAAATCAAAATCTCAGGATTCTGATTTTAATTAGCTCCCTGGATAGCCACTACAATCAGTATCCATGGTGATTGCCCAATTCTGATCATTAAACATTACCGAGCAGAGGAACACATGCATGTGCTGTCTCTGAAACAGCCTCTCTCTCAGCTCGGAGCTCTCTCTCTCTCAGTTTATTCCATTTTATAGTCTTCACAATTGCAACATCCATCAGAATCAAGTTTCTAACAGCTCAGGTTTCAAGAAGCAAAATAGAATTAATTGTAAATGTTTAAGAATGGCGTCATCAGCCTAATGATGATGAATGGCCAAAGGCATGAGTGAGCAGAAAACAGTGAGGCGAGCAATTCTGTGCTTTTGCTGAATTTGAACAATTTAAAGGACAAATATCGAACCTATTGGAGCTGCAAGTTTCTGTTCCAGCTTCAGTTTAATCTTTGGTGCTAAAATAACCAATTCCACGCTGGACAGACGGCTGCCCTCTGACCTTTCTCTAGAACATGAGGCTGGAAGAAGCCATTTGCCCCTCGAGGCTGCTCAGCCACTCAATCAATTTATGTTTCATCTTCAACTCACTCAATTCAAGCACAATTAGAGATGGGCAATAAATGCTCAGAGGGTCAAACAGCCTTCTTCTGCTCCGATCTTCTATCTTTCAGCCATGATTTCTCTGTCCCATGTCCCTTCACACCCTTAATGTCCAAAAACTTATCCATCTCTAACTTCAGTCCACTCAATATTGACCATCCACAGCTCCCTGAGGGAGGCAATTCCAAAGAAGTGCTCTCAAGGTGGGGCAGTAGTGATGTCACTGGATTAATAATGCACAGACCCAGGGGGAAGTTCTGGGGACCTGGGTTCAAATCCCACCATTGCAGGTGGAAAAGTTTGAACTCAATAAAAATTTGGAATTAAGAATCTACTGATGACCATAAAACCATTGTCAATTGTTCGAAAAACCTGTCTGGTTCACTAATGTCGTTTAGGGAAGGAAATCTGCCATCCTCACCCAGTCTGGCCTACGTGTGATTCCAGAGCCACAGCAATGTGGGTGACTCTTAACTGCCCTCTGAAATGACCAACTGAGTCACTCAATTCAAGGGTAATTAGAGATGGGTAATAAATGCAGCCCCCACCCCCTGGATGAATAATGAACAGTAAAGGGTAAGAAGTCAAAGCAGTGTCGAGTATAGTGAAGATTTGCTGCCTTCCCTCCAGCCATGTTTGTTGGTGAGATGGGAATATGAGTACGTTTGTGAAGTATTAACATCTGGATTGGAATTCTCCCATCCTGCCCACCACTGAAATTTTAGTGAGCAGGTTGTGGACAGTGCGAAACCACATTGGGCAGGAATTTCCAGCTTTTACACCAGTGCGTCCAGAGAATTCCATACCTAGTCTGGGAGAGATGAGGGGACAGGTGGATTCACCACTAATTAATGGGAAAGAATGGGAAGTTGGGCACCAGTGTGCAGGGAGAGAGGGCAGTGCATTGGAGCAAGATTGAGTAATGAGGGAGAGAACAAGAATCACATGACAGGGGAGAATCCTGGGACAATGTTGGGAGTTGTCTGGGAAACAAATGGTGGGGAGGGGAGTATTCCACATGAATGTTTGTGCATTGGCACAACCTATAAAAATGAGCCCAATCTTTCTAAAACAAATTTGCTGGTTGGCCCAATCCACCATCACAAAACCGTGGGACCCGCCCTCCGCCTTTCCTTTCCAATGATAGGGTAGTGGCCGGCAATTTCAATGCTGATTTTCCCACTTCCTGCCACACTCTACCAAATACGGGTAAAACTCCCCCTGTGGGCCCTGGTTCAGCCATATTTATTGCTCCACAGGTTAACCAGGCAGTGTGGGCTGAAACCTCAGCTCACTCAAACCAGCCAAGGGTTAGCTCTGTCTTTATAAGAATGAAGCAGTTTCTATGGGTCAGTTTCTCCAGATGCGAGACTATAAATTAGCAGATTTAATAAGGGGAATTTTCCAATCTGCCACAGTGGGATTGAACCTCACATCCTGCAGAACACTGGCCCAGTTTGAGCTTGGATGTGCCTGCCGTCTATAAAGATGGCAATCTATAAATGGTTTATCAGTGAGACTTTCCAATGGAGAATTCATTATTCAATTGGTAATCCTCTTGTTAAATATCTGAACAAGTTATCACAACAAGTTAGCACAAGTTCTTAATAAGCGATGAACAATCCATCCAGTTTCTAGCACCGTGGAGGAATTGTTTTAAAAATGTGTTGATTTTGTATTGAATTGTCACCTGACCTTCCTGACAATGTATCGCACTGTTCGAGTGTGAAGGTTAACGCTCATATATGGCTGAATAAATCAGAGAGATTAATGATGAAATATTGAAATATTTGAAATTTATGCATCGTGACATAAATAAGCAACCATTTTCTTTAAAGTTCCTGGTCTAAATGTCAAATTAAAACCATTCAGATGCTGAAGAGGAAGTTGCCCAGGGTGGAAGAGTCCATTACTAGAGGGCACAGGTTTAAAGGAAATGTACGAGGCAGACTTTTTACACAGAGGGTGGTGGGTGCCTGGAACTTGTTGCTAGGGGAGGGAGTGGAAACAGATACGATAGTGAGTTTTAAGGGGCGTCTTGACAAATCCATGAAAAGGATGGAAATAGAGGGATATGGCCCCCGGAAAAGGATAGGAGATTTTAGTTCAGCCGATGCAGCATGGTCAGTGCAGAAGGGCCTGTTCCTGTGCTGTAATTTTCTTTGTTCTTTGTACTTTTTGGAAGCAATCCCAAATGATGTAGATTACTGTTGTGACTCATCCCCCTGTCCCACCTCATTAACCTAATCCTGGACAAAAATCCATTACTTTCAACACTAACTTTGGCAGAATTATAAAGTGCAGTAGAATATTTCAAATTGTTTTGTTAATGATAAATTGGGAAGCATTATTTTTCCTGTGGTGTGAGAAGAATCTTTTTTGAGTGGCTGGGATCTGGAATGCTCTGTCTGTAAGTGTGGTGGAAGCAGGTTCCATGAAGGTATTTGAGAAAGCGTTAGATGGTTATTTGAATAGAAACAACGTGCAGGAGTACGGAGAGGAGGGAGGTAGGAAAAGACAGTAAGTCCTGGATCCCATTGGGGAATTGGTTCAGATACGGTAAGCAAAATAGTTTCCTTTTGTGCTGTAACAATCCTGTGATTCTGTGACAGGAAGTAAGTGACAAGGATAACTTAATAACTGGCCAATGGAGTGACAAGAGAAATTGGAAGAAAATTTGTCAGTTGAAGCATTCTGACCTTTGCGATGTGGAGTGGTTTGGAAACAGATTGTTGCGCCTTTTAAGCAAAGTAAACATGTGTTTGACAGAGAGAATAACACTGGAATATGTCAGAATTGCAAGGAAGGAAGCTGACAGTGAAATTAATTTGCTTCAGTGAAGGACTGACATAGATACGATGGGCCAAATGGCCTCCTTTCTCCTGTACAGTTCCATACATCTGCACTTTACAATCAGACACAGAGTAGCAACTCTGCCAGATCACAGCTTCCTCTTTGCGGAAGATTAGCAAAGCTCTTGTGCAGTTTCAAGGCCAGTTCCACTGCAGCAATAATTTGATGGATTTACAGCAAAACGTGAACTGTTTCCTCCAGCCTAGAATGTTCTTCTCAATGAGCTGGCATGGTTCGCAGAACGCTAGCCTCCAAGACAACGCCACCATTTCATCACTCAATCAAATCTATTTGGAGCAAATATTCCAAGACAATCAAACCAAATTCAGTGTAACCCGAGGATTAGTGCAGAGACTTTGGATACATTTTAGTTATAGTTACTGCTTCAGGCTGATAGAATTAGAATGATGTGAACAGAGATAGAGATTATTTGACATGTCTGTACTGACCTTGTGAAAGAGTGACTGAGTGTATCTCCCTTTCCCACTCTTTCACCATCAACTTAACTTTCACCAAATGCCTCCCACACACACATCAATTACTTGTTCAATTCCTTTTTGAAAGTTATTATCAAATCTGCTTCCACTGCCCTCACTGGCAGCACCTTCCAGATCACACCATTGATAGAGTAAGTATCACCTCATCGATAGAGTAAAACATCATTAGACACTTCACAGGGGAGTTAGCAAACTCAGCCACATAACTAATGTCTCCTTCAGAATATCAGGAAGTGAGAGAGGTGGAGTGTTTGAGCTTGGATTTTCACAGACTCAGGGAGATTGCGTGGAGATGAACCAGGGTCTGGCTGTGTAAAGTGTTCACCTGAGACACTCCTCAGTTTAAAAAAATGTGAATCTGTCCATTTTGTCAGAAAAAATAGAAAAGCAGAGTATTATTTAAAAGGAGAGAGATTGCACAACTCTGAGGTGCAGAAGGATCTGGGTGTCCCGTTATTTGAATCACAAAAAATTGGTATCCAATGATTAGTAAGGTCAATGGAATGTTCGTGTTTACTGTAAGGGGAATGGGATATAATGGAAGATACAGAGTGTTGGTGAGACCACATCTGGAGTAAGAAGAACAAAGAATAGTCAGCACAGGAACAGGCCCTTCGGCCCTTCAAGTCTCTGCCAACACAGATGCCTCTCTAATCTAATATTTTCTTTCTTCTTTGTGGTCCATATCCCTCTATTCCCGGCCTATTCGTGTATCTATCCAGATGCCTCTTGAATGTTGTTACGGAATCTGCTTCCACTGGCTTCTCCGGCAGAGTGTTCCAGGCATTCACCATCCTCTGTGTGAAAAATCTGCCCCACACATCTCTTTTAAACTTTCTCCCTCTTACTTTCAAACTATCCCCTGAGTAATTGACTCTGACCTTGGAAAAAAGACTCTGACTGTTCACTTTATCCAATCCTGTCATAATCTTGTAAACCTCTATCAGGTCCCCCCTCAAACCTCCAATGAAAACAACCCAAATTTGTTCAATCTTCCTTCATAGTCCATATCCTTCAAATCAGGGAACATCCTGGTAAATCTCTTCTGCATCCTTTCCTCACCCTCTGGATCCCTAGCCCTTTGGATTTCAGTCAAGATGAGTAAAATTAAAGTCTTAGATGTTTGTGACATGCCCGCTTCCACCATCTCCTCTGGCAGCGTGTTCCAGGCACCTACCACTCTCTGTGTGAAAAACCTCCCCTGCACATCTTCCTGAAACTTTCCCCCTCTCACCTTGTTTTTCACACAGAAAGGGGGTGGGTGCCTGGATCGCACTGCCAGAGGGGGTGGTGGAAGCAGGAACATTAACGACATTTAAGAGGCATCTGGATGGGTACATGGATAGGGAGGGAATAGAGGGATAGGGACTGAGTAAGGGCAGGAGATTTCTCTTTAGTTTAATTAGGGCATCATGATCAGCACAGGCTTGGAGGGCCGAAGGGCCTGTTCCTGTGCTGTATTGGCTTCACTGGCTGTAAAGTCCTTGTTTTGAACGATGCTTGTATATTTTTCCATTCTGTCTCTGCTTCCATGTCTCGGAGCTGAATCCGACCCTGGGGTGAAAATCCCTTGATACAAAAGTTATTTTTGATCAGACTTTAGATTTATGTCCTTTTGATTTAGCGAGAAATTTCAAAGTCTAATCTAAACTGCAACTTCAGCTCCTATTTAGCCGAGGGTCACAGAGGGTCACCATTAATGAGCTTGACAGAGCTTTAATGAGCAGAAAGTTGGTAAATTTTCTTCCTCTTCACTTCATCTCGTTTGGAAGGATGAGGATTTTCAAACAGCTGGAAGCCCCTAGTGAAGGCATCCTCCACACAGTCAGGAACACAGCCTTCAATTCAGACAGAGGCCAGGCTGGCAATCCAGTGTCAGTGCAAGGTGCCAACACTCAGACCAGACACTAACCCAAGGCATGTGCTGCCTGTAATTCTCAAATGGACAGAATCAATCCTGTGGCAATACCTGGAGACCATAAATGTGGAGATGCCGGTGTTAGACTGGGGTAAACACAGTAAAAAGTCTCACAATACCAGGTTGAAGTCTAATAGGTTTATTTGGCAGAAAAAGCCACTAGCTTTCAGAGCACTTGCTGCTCTTTCCCATCACCTGACGAAGGAGCAGCGCTCTGAAAGCCAGTGGCTTTTATTGCTAGATAAACCTGTTAGACTTTAACCTGGTATTGTCAGACCTCTTACTGTGTTTACTGCAGTCCAATGCCGGCATCTCCACATTATGTAAATAAAGAGACAGAGGTTTTGGACCTCGGGTTGATCAGTTTGATATCTGAAGAATCAGGTGTCCTGATCCATATTTATCCCATCAACAACATCCCTAATTAAACAGCTGATTTGATGATTTGTTGTGCACAGATTGAACTGTCTTCTACAGAGACTACATTTCCAGCGTATTTCCTTCAAACACAGTGGACTTCCTGAAAAGTGCTACATAAAAACAAGCCCTGAGAAACAGTCATCCAGACCTGAAACATTGGCTTTATTCCCTGCCCACACACGCTGTCAAATGTGCTAAGATTTTCCAGTATTTACTGTTTTTGTTTCAGATTCCACCATCTGCAGTATTTTGCTTTAACATAAAAGCGTTTTTTCAAGGAAGAAGTGGCTATTTCAGTGAGGGTGGTTTTGATGTATGTGTAATGACAGCCATTCAGCTGGTCCTGATGTTACACCCAGGCGAGCAGAGATTTTGCTGCTGTTACACTAATTAAATGTAGCCTCTGATAACGAGACAGAACCACAGCTAAAATGTCACAAACTGCAGCCAGACAACACACTGTAGGCCTTTCGGGGAAAGCCAATCAGCAGCCACGTTTAATGAGATAGAGTGAATAACTCTTACAGTTTGATATTGTGAAGTCTCTGCAAACACTTGATGCTTCAGGAAGCTGGAAGAAAATTCCTGGCTCAGAGAAGCAGCCAAAACCCATCCCTCTGAGTGCAAAAAGTCTAAAAATTAAATGTAGCCTCTTCCTTTGAAATGCAGTTGGGTAGAATCAGGTGATAATGATTTAATTAATTACAATCCTGTAAAAATTGGATTAGTGACCACAGAGAATATTATTAAAAATAGACAATAATTACTGAACCAATATTATCGATAGTGTCAATATTAGAATGTTGGCTCTGAAAGTTTTTCTCTAAACAATGCTGTAGTTTGTATTATTTTCTATAAAGGTATTAATGATTCTGTCTCTCTATCGTTCCTGTAGGGAACAGATGGAGCAGAGAATGATGAATTAAGGGTGAGTGTCTTCAAGTGTCACAAACTAAAGAAACTGGGCCATGGAAATCTGCTTGTGCCGAGGGAAAAGCTCCTTTAATCTGAGTGGATAAAGCGATAGCATTAACCCCTCACACGATGCATCCAGGTGTGGGTCCTCGCTGTCCATGTTATTTCAGTTGACACCAATGTGGCAAATACGGGAGTTCCCGTCACCAAACAGAAACTTTCCCCTGTCGACACCATAAAAACAAGCACAGTGCCGCTGACCCCAAACAAGGGAGACGTCAATATATTAAACAATCAGAAAACTCCAATGGGAGAAGCTGCAAATGCCAGATTTGCCCCTTACCCTAAAAGCCAGGGCATTTTTTAGCACATATTTTCCCCTTGTGTTCCTCACCCACAAGTATTTGTGCCAGGTGTTTTATAGTTGAGAAATATTGCCTCTCCCTCCCTCCCCCATTCTCTTTCTTTCTCTCTCTCCCTCTCCCACTCTCTCTCTCTCTCTCCAGTTATCCTTGCAAGGACAAATCCCAAAAAGGATGTACCATGGAAAGTATTCTTTCTGGTTGTATCACAGCTTGGAATGGGTTCCTGCTCTGCCCAAGACCGCAAAAAACTACAAAAGGTCATGCATGTAGCCCAATCCATCTCGCAAACCAGCCTCCTATCCATCGACTCTGTCTACACTTCCTGCTGTCTTGACAAAGCAGCCAGCATAATTAAGGACCCCACGCACTCCGGACATTCCCTCTTCCACCTTCTTCTGTCAGGAAAAAAGATACAAAAGTCTGAGGCCACGTACCGACCAACTCAAGAACAGCTTCTTCCCTGCTACTGACAGACTTTTGAATGGACCTACCTCGCATTAAGTTGATCTTTCTCTACACTCTAGCTATGACTGTAACACTACATTTTGCACCCGCTCCTTTCCTTCTCTATGAACAGTATGCTTTGTCTGCAAAGTGTGCAAGAAACAATACTTTTCACTGTTTGTTAATACATGGGACAATAATAAATCAAATTAATAAAAATTAATTATGTTCTGGTTGGGCTGTATTGATGGACACGTTGACCTGGTATTTCTTCAAACACTCAGCCAGTTCATTTCAATTCATCTTTGCTGATGTTTCCTCCAATATTAACCATGCCATAGAATCATAGAATCTTTACAGTGCAGAAGGGGACCATTCAGCCCATCAGTTCTGCACCAACTCTCTGGGAAAGCACCTTTTCTATGCCCCCCCCTCACCCCAGTAACTCTGCACATTTAGCACGGCCAATGCATGAAATCTGCACATCTTTGGACTGTGGGAGGAAACCGGAGCAGCGAGAGAAAACCCACGCAGACATGGGGAGAATGTGCAGACTCTGCACAGACAGTGAGGCATGCTGGAATCGAACCCAGGTCTCTGGCAGCATGGTTCATTTCAATATGACAAAGCAATATCACTGTCATTAAGAAGCTGAGAATCATCCCACCGTAATCCATGCCAAACCTGCCAGAAATTCATTCTCACTCAACGAAAATGTCACTGTTCTATAACTAGTTTGCACCTAGCTTATAAAATTCACAGCCAACCCCCATCTCCTTTGACATTTCCTCAGTTATTATACATTGAATCCTTTCAATTTTCCTACAAATTAAACACGTTTTAAGTCTTCAAAAATATGACATCTTCAAGCTATAATCTCAAAGACTCTTGCTCAGAAATGGGATTTGATTTCCTTTACTCGAGTATTGTATCACAGACTCCATCGAGAAATTCAAAGAACCTATTTTCATTAGAAAATACTTTCAAATGAGACTGAGGAGCCAGGAGAAATTTGCTGTGCAGATTATAAATCCAGTTACATGTAACAGATTCCAGCTTCTGGCTCACAGAAGTATACCTCATTCCTGTTGCAGTTGACAATTGCACACATTAGTGTAGATTTACATTCAGGCTGGGGTTAGTGAACAGATCACAAACTGCTACAACACTGGTGGAGAAAATACTGGCTGGACTTTACAAGCCCTGGTTAATCTAGTGTAGTTGACCAAGCACTTCACCCTGATTTCCATTTGTCATTCAGAGTGTTAGAGAGAACTGACTTATTAATTTGCATTCATAGTCATTCCTTTAACACACAGTAACATCTCAATGTGGTTCACCTATTCAAACATTAGAATTTATTCTTTATTTATCCTTAACTGTCTTTGAGAACAATTTGGGCAATTTCAAAGAGCAATTAAAAGTCAACCACATTGCTTTGGATTTGGAGTCACATGTGGGCCAGACCAGGTTAGGACAGCAGATTTCACGTGTTTTTATAAGACAGTTGACAACAGTTTCATGAGTATCTTTGGACTTTTAATTCCAGATTTTTATTGAATTCAAATCCATGGTGGGATTTGAACCCATGTCCCCAGACTATTACCCTGGGTCTCTGGATTACCAGCCCAGTGACAATATCACTGCACCTCAGTCTCCCCCAGCTGCTCTACTGAGATTTGATCTTGTAGCTCCAGAGCATTTTTCACAGCCCCTGGGGTTACTGGACTTCCAAAAGAGGCAATGGGAAGCTTGTTGGAGGAGGATTTGGAAGGAGTGAGTGAGGATAAGGAGGTTAATGAAGCAAAGCCCCAAGTGGTTCCTGCCACCCAAGGGATAGCCAATGGGCAGCATTGGAAGGTTGGAGGAGACAAGCAGGAGGTCACCAGGGGGGTCAAAACTGTAGGGCGATTGTAAATGAGGATTTTAAATTCCAGAGAGGTATCGAAAACCAATAGAAACTAGAGGCTTCATCACCTCACTGACTGCCTCCAATTTCATTGCCACACTCTTTCCCAATCAGTCAGCTGGTTTGACCCTCATCCCGAGTTATTACATTGACCTTTGGAAGGGGAACAGACTGATCGACCGGGTGATTAGTCACTTGTGTCGAGTTTTATTTTCCCATTCTGAAACACTTTCAGTTTCAAAGAAAATTAAGGAAAGGTACTTTTTAATATTTATTTTTCACTTGGCCTGCGGATTCATTCCTGGGAACACAAGAATATTCCTGGAGGATTGGAGGGGAGGGGTGAAATAAAGAAATTAGAATGGGTGGATTTTTCCCGACATAGTGGGATTTGTGCCTGGCCAAATCAGGCTGGAATATTGCCTACAATGTGTCAGACAATGGAAGGAAGAGTTTGGAAGCTTCAAGTTCTTCCTTTGAACACAAACAGGTTTGTCAGAATAACAAACATCAATTGGCAATTGTAATCCTCCCAAGATTGGCGAATCAAATCTCTCCCGAGATTTATAATCACTTTCAACGTTTATTTGAAAATAAGCTATTGATTTTTTTCCTATTTCTATCGCCGTGTTTATATTGAAACAACAATCTCTCATCAATCACTCACAGCCTGCAGGCAAAACATGAATATATTCACACAACAGAAACACAATCAGCAGCACGTTCTGTAACTCTGACCGGCTCCATCGCTCCCAAGGACGCTCTCTCTCTCTGAGAACACAACCCAACCAGAATTATCCTGGAGCCTTCCAAAATCCAGGATTATTATCTCCAGGATATCACAGCATCAAAGCAAAATGCAATTTTTAAGAAAATGTTTCACTTGAAAAATTTAAATAATTTATCACAAATATATTAGCAACACCAAGATTAATTAACGGGGGCAGCGGGGACGGGGGAGGAGGAGAGAGAGAGAGGAGGAATGGGTGAGGGGGGTTAGGCAGGGTGGTGAGGGGGTGGGGAGTTGGGTGGGGGTGTGGCAGTGGATGGGGGTGGCCAGGGGATTGGAGGGTGAGGAGATGGGGGGTAAATGGGGGTGGGCAGGGTGCTGGTGAGTGGGGATGTTGGGTAGGGGGTTGAGGGGGTGGGTAACGGCAGGTTGCTGAACCTCTCAGGATTCGGCAATTAAATATCCTGATTTCAATCTTCCAATATCCTTTTTGCTAAGCGTGTGCACGTACCAATCACAGCAGAGGATTGGCCAGTCTATTTTGTTGTTGAGTCCAGAATGAAATGGAGAAAGTTTCCAAGATCTCTCAATGAAACTTCATTGGGTGTACTCACTGCCATAGTGGAAGGTGTGATGGGAACTGATGGAGCTCTGGGTCCTAGATTTCATCCTCAGGCCTTCATAGAGATGACCAATCAGACAGTGGATGTGTCGATGTTAAAGTGAAGTGTGAAACTGGGGCTACCGCCATCGAAACCTTTAATCAGAATTGAGATCCTTCCTGTTCCTTCTGCCATGCCAGCCCCTTACTTCCATCTGTCCTCCATCCTTGGATCTTCCTCTAGCTCTCCCTCCACCTCCTCTGCAGTGGATTGCACATTATCCCTCTCCAGAATGTCACTCCATTGCTGTGTGAGATACAGCAGAGCACTACCAAGCGGAGACCCTCACTGGGGAACACTTGCAGTTTGATTCCTGGGTGAGACTGCCTGATATCTGATGCAGACTAGCCCCAGGAATGGCACACAGTTCAGAGAGAACAAAGAAACCTCCTGCCCTCGGTGTGATTAGTCATTTCAGTGCTCCGCGTGGGAAACACTTTGATTAATATAGTGTGAAGAGTGATAAGTTCCCTCGATTGAGGTAGGGAGTGCCAGCCTTGGAGCTTGTGACAGTTGGTGGAGACTGGGATGAAATGTCAAAAATAAACCAGGGAACCTTCCAAAGAGCCTGGGCTGCTGCCACATTAGCGACTTTGCAATTGGCATCAGTTCCAGAGGCCTTTCAGCAGCTAATGAGAATACTCACCACACGAGCCCCAACCCAGTGCTGAGCCACATACAGCCTCACCAAGCACCTTCCCCACCGCCCCCCACCCCCCCCACTCCCCACCTCCACCAAAGGCCCTGTACTCTCCACCAAACCCTGTACCAAGGCAGCAGCTGAGTTGGCCTTTTGTACCCTGGTGGTAATCACCCCCTCACTCACCCTCACAGTCCACGATGCCTGAACCACACTCTAGGGGAGCGGGAGTGGTGTGTGTTCATGTGACTTCCCACTTCGGGAGGGCTGGGAACATTCCGGGGGGGGAGGGGTGTGATCACATACCAAATTCGAAATTGAAACCCAGCTAATCCTGTGCTAATCAGCCTCGCACCTTTTCTGGGGGAGATATAACTTACACCAATAGAAAGAGACTAGAAAAATCCATCTTCAGGCCCACACACAATCCAGACCAGCCCAACACCGCTGGAAAACCGAGGCCACACATCCTGGATGCTTTACTTAAGGAAGGATGCAAATATTTTGGGGACGGTTCAGGGGAGGGTTAATACCTGGAATGAGCGAGTTAGAACATAGAAAAACTACAGCACAAACAGGCCCTTCAGCCCTTGCGCCAATTGTATCCCTACCTAATGGGCCTGCCCATAACCCTCAATCCTATTAAATCCCATGTACTCATCGTTATCTTCTGAGGAAAGGTTGGACAGAATGGGATTATTCTGACTGAAGTTTAGAGTGAGGAGCGATTTATAGATCAGAGATGAGAAGGAATTGCTTTTCTCAGAGGATTGTGAAACTTTCTGCCTCAGAGGGTGATGGAGATATGGTTAGTGATTATTTTTATGGTGAAGGTAGACAGATTCTTGATAGACAAGAGAATCACCAGTTATCGGGGCCGATGAGAATATGGAACTCAAAACAGAAACACATCAGACATGATCCGATTGAATGGTGCAGCAGGCTCAAGGGGCCAAATGGTCTACTCTGATTCCTATTTTGAATGTTCAGACTTGGCAAACAACTTGTACAGAGAAAGGATCCGTAAACAGCAGCGAGCTAACATCCAAATCATCTGGTGTTGGTGAAGGATAAATATTGATCATGAAACCAGAAGAAGATGGATGTTCCTTTTCAGATTCCCGTGACTGTTTCCATCCACAGACAAGGCCTCGGTTTACACAGTTTCCTGGTAAGGCAGTGACTCCACAACAGTCAGCTCCCAGTCTCAGTTTCACACTAGCAATTGATACGTCCCATTGAACATTACAGGATCAAGTCTGGTGCTTAACACCAGGTGGTCTCCACAGTCTGTGTAAGGTTGTGGGTGGCTAAATGCTTAACCTTCTTCACAGTAAACATTTTACAACTACAATCAATTTAAAAAGCAGAGGAGAAAACAACACAAAAACTGCTCATTCTGAGCTAATTCTTTGAGACTAAACAATACAAACATATCATATCATTAGAAATATGAAAAGGAGAGCTTGGCCAATGTGATCTTTAACACAAAGGATGTGAAAAGAAGTTCCACAAATACATGCAGGTGTCTGTAATTGTGTGTCACCATCTCCTTAGAAAACATTTGAAAATAGAGAAGGATAATTATCTTCTCAATGTCGCAGGTTTGAATGAAAACTGGAGCCCGTGGTGACACAATTCATGGCAATAATTTCAAAGAGTTCATTCCCATGTCAATGCCAATGTTTATCGCTCTGATATTATAATTCAAACATCTTATCTGCATTGCTATTTGTGGGATCTTACTGTACACAAATTGGTTGCCGCATTTCCTGTATTACAATAGTGGCTAAACTTCAAGTGCCTAATTGACTGTAAAAAGTTGTAGATGTCCTGAGATTATAAGAGGTGCTACATAAATGCAGGATCTTGCTTTCCTTCTTGCCTCAGCTGAAACCACTCCAGAACCTGTATTAGCTGGAAGTAAATTTACCACAATCCAGACAGTCATAGGCTGTTTCCCCCTTTGAGGGGAAGAGCTGATTGGTGGTTATTTAATCCAACCACACCTCAAGGTTAAGAAGGTGGGACCTTCATGAATAACCTCAACCGGTGTAGGAACCGAATTCACGCATCCCCTGCATCCATAACCAGCCGTCCAGCCAACTGAGCTAAGCCAATCCTCATTAGCTGCAGTGACAAATGCGGCAATACTGATTGTGTTTAGCCAGCACCCCTGAGACCCACATTAAATACAACAACTGATCTGGACCAATTACAGCAACATACAAATTAAAGAATGGCTGTTTTCCCTAAATAGCAAACACTGGGAGTGTTGATGGATTTTGATGTAGGAGTTTGATGTTGCAAGTGTATAGAACATTGGTTAGGCCTCACTTGGAATACTGCGTCCAGTTCTGGTCGCCGTACTACCGGAAGGATGTGGAGTCCCTGGAGAGAGTGCAGAGGAGATTTACCAGGATGCTGCCTGGTATGGAAGGTCTGTCTTACGAGGAAAGATTGAACGCACTGGGGTTGTTTTCCCTTGAAAGACGTCAGCTGAGAGGGGATCTATTAGAGGTATATAAGATTATGAGGGGTATAGATAGAGTAAATGGTGGTAAGCTTTTTCCACCATTAGATTCGGATAGAACGAGGGGTCACGGCCTTAGGGTGAGGGGGGCTATGTATAAGACTAATATTAGAGGGCATTTTTTCACACAAAGGGTAGTGGGGGTGTGGAATGCACTACTGAGTAAGGTGGTGGGAGCAGGCACGCTAGGGTTGTTTAAGGGTCTCTTGGACAGCCACATGAGCGGTCTGCAGATAGAGGGATATAGGAGGACTGTTTAAATACTTTAATTGTTTCCACAGGCTGTTCGGTCCACCTTGTTGACCAACAAGGTGCATGCATTCGGCAGGTCGTGCGAGGGCTGCTCCTGGATGTTGCTTCAGGAGTGGCCTAGTGCTTCAAGTCGTTAGTGTATGCTTAAACTGGACCATCTGATGGGCAACATGACAGCTCAGAGATTATCGCTGTTGCTGTGCAGACACATGGATTTGGGCCTGTGTCTGCGGGAGTTTGCGCGTTCTCCCCGTGGTTGCGTGGGTTTTCTCCGGGTGCTCCGGTTTCCTCCCACATCCCAAAAATGTGCTCTTAGGCTGATTGGGTAACAAATTGTCCCTATATTGGTCTCTATATGTCATTAAGACGTTAGGATGGCGGCGCGGGCTCGTTGGGCCGAAGGGCCTGTTTCCTGTGCTGTGTTGTTCTTTATTCTTTGTTCTTTGTATTATCCAGAGGATTCAGTTCAGAATTATAATCTCAGGTTCAGCATTTACCTGGACTGATGTAGCCACAGCAACCATGGAGACAAAATCAGAGGAACTTGTTTGTTTGATATGCTTGCCCTATTGATTTGATTGGATTGGATTTACTATTATCACGTTTATCAATATACAGTGAAAAGTATTGTTTCTTACAACCAGTGTTTGTCCATCATCATCTATAGAGTTTCTCAAAGCACTCAGAATCCTAATCTGAGAAATATCTCAATCAATGTGCAGATAGATCAAGAGCTTTCCTTTCCTCATTGCTGGATTAATATTCTCCATTCAACTTCACCATTCCCAATGGATCCGGGAGAAGGGGATCCGGGGGAGGTGGGGGAGGCGGGTGGGGTGGTGGTCTAAGTGCCACTTCTCAGGACAACTGAACAGCACAATAAATGACAATAAACGGGGGAGGCGATGGCCTACTGGTATTATCATGAGACTAATAATCCAGAAACTCAGCTAATGTTCTGGGGACCCGGGTTTGAATCCCCCTATGCCAGATAGTGGAACTTGAATTCAATAAAAAATATCTGGAATTAAGAATCTACTGATGACCATGAAACCATTGCTGATTGCTGGGAAAACCTATTTGGTCACTAATGTTCTTTCAGGAAGGAAATCTGCCATCTTAACCCCATCTGGTCTACAAATGATTCCAGAACCACAGCAACATGGTTGATTCTCAATTGCTGCTGGCAACTCAGGATGGGCAATAACCGCTGGCCAGCCAGAGACATCCACATCCCATGAATGATAAAAATATCTTACCCACATTCACAGTGCAAATGAAAGGAAGCAGCAGAACTCTGTTCACAGTAACTTCATTGCAATGTTAATGTAAGCCTATTTGTGACATTAATAAATTAACTTAAAAGTTGAAAAACAACTTAAACTCTGTAACGGCCAATACACCTCACCTCACTATAAGGATGTGGAAGCATTGGAGAGAGTGGAGGAGATTTACCAGGATGCTGCCTGGTTTGGAGGGTAGGTCATAGAACATAGAACATTACAGCGCAGAACAGGCCCTTCGGCCTTCGATGTTGCACCGACCAATTAAGAAAAAGCAACGACCCTCTAAGCTAAACCATTCCCTTCTCATCCATAAACTTATCTACTAACCTCTTAAACACCACCAAACTTGGCGCATCTACAACTGCCGCAGGCAGGGCATTCCATACCCTTACCACCCTCTGGGTAAAGAACCTACCTCTGACATCCATCCTATAACTACCACCTCTTAATTTAAAGTTATGTCCCCTCGTGTTGGTCATCACCATCCAAGGAAAAAGGCTCTCACTATCCACCCTATCCAATCCTTTGTTAATTAAGAGTCCTACCATTAGCCTACACATTTGTTATTCCTGCCAAAGTGAATTACCTCACACTTTTCCGCATTAAACTCCATTTGCCACCTCTCGGCCCAGCTCTGCAACTTGTCCAAGTCTCTCTGCAAACTATAACACCTCTCTTCACTATCTACCACTCCTCCGACTTTGGTGTCATCCGCAAATTTACTAATCCATCCTTCAATACCCTCATCCAGATCATTTATAAAGGAAAAGGTCTTTATAAAGGTCTTATAAGGAAATGTTGAGGGAGCTGGGGCTTTTCTCTTTGGAGCGGAGGAGGATGAGAGGCGACTTAATAGAGGTTTATAAGATGATGAGGGGGATTGATAGAGTGGACGTGCAGAGACTATTTCCTAGGGTGGATGTAGCTGTTACTAGGGGGCATAAAGTATAAGGTTCATGGTGGGATATATAGGAGGGATGTCCGAGGTAGATTCTTCACTCAGAGAGTGGTTGGGGTGTGGAGTAGACTGCCTGCTGTGATAGTGGAGTTGGACACTTTAGGAACTTATTGGATAGGCAATGGAGCACTGCAGAATTACAGGGAGTGGGATAGATTAATCTTGGGTTTGGACATAGTTCGGCACAACATTGAGGGCCGAAGGGCCTGTACTGTGTTGTACTGTTCTCTGTTCTACATTGCACATTGCATTGTGTCCCTCAGCCCTTGTACCCATCATTCCAGCAAGTTCAAAGGCCACGTGATGTCTGGAGAAAGAGTTGCTCAGCTATCTTGTTCGCGATGAACTGCAAGTTGACAGAAATGGTAGATGGGGTGGAGCCTCCTGGCTGTGGAAGATTTGACCGTGACCCCGCTCTGCACGGACTATACAGTGAACAATGGGAGGGTCAGAAAGAATCTGAAAGCTGCCAGATTGCTTAGGGCATCACCACAATTCCTTTATATAAATACACATAATGGATGTTACAGTTTGCAGAGGGACATAGATAAGTTGCAGAGCTGGGCTGAGAGGTGGCAAATGGAGTTTAATAAACAGGGGAGACGATGGCCTACTGGTATTATCATGAGACTAATAATCCAGAAACTCAGCTAATGTTCTGGGGACCCATTAATGGAGTTTAATGTGGAAAAGTGTGAGGTGATTCACTTAGGTAAGAGTAACAGGAATACAGAATGTAGGGCTAATGGTAGGATTCTTAGTAGTGTAGATGAGCAGAGAGATCTTGGTGTACAGGTGCATAGATCCCTGAAAGTTGGTACTCAAATTGATAAGGTTGTTAAGAAGGCGTATAGTGTGTTACCATTTATTGGTAGAGGGATTGAATTTCAGAGCCAAGATGTCATGTTGCAACTGTACAAAACTCTGGTGCAGCCGCACTTGGAGTATTGTGTACAGTTTTGGTCGCCACATTATAAGAAAGATGTGGAGGCATTGGAAAGGGTGCAGAGGAGGTTTACCAGGATGTTGCCTGGTATGATGGGTAGGTCTTATAAGGAAAGGCTAAGGGACTTGAAGTTGTTTTCATTAGAGAGAAGAAGGCTAAGAGGTGACTTAATTGAGACATATAAGATGATCAGAGGGTTAGATAGGGTGGATAGTGAGAGCTTTTTTCCTCGGATGGTGATGGATAACACAAGGGGGCTTAGCTTTAAATTAAGGGGTGGTAGTTATAGGATGGATATCAGAGTTGGGCTCTTTACTCAGAGGGTAGTAAGGGCGTGGAATACACTGCCTGCAGCAGTTGTGAACTCGTCAACTTTAAGGGCATTCAAATGGTCAGTGGATAGGCATATGGATAGCATTGGAATAGTTCAGGGTAGAGGGTCATTAGATTGGTTCCACTGGTCGTCGCAACATCGAGGGCCGAAGGGCCTGTACTGCGCTGTAATGTTCTATGTTCTTTGTTCTATAATCAGTCCCAGTTTATCTTGATCCTTTATTTTTAGAAAAGCCTCCAGTTGCCACGGTGCTCAAGCATAAAATGGGAAAGTTTCTCAGTGACCTTTGACCTAAACCTTAGATAAGAAAAGAGCTGGAGTCATTGATCGAGTAATTACACTTCCCACAATGAAATGCTGGTTACCATAGCAACAGCATGAAAGTGAGAAGTGGTGCTCCTCCATGTGTTAAGTCTGTCGAGTGTTTGATATGCCTCACTTTCATTGTCTGCACTTCCCAGGATCTCACTGTAATTATCAACCTCTCTCTTCCCAACCCCTCCTGTATTACACAGCATTCCCTCTCCCTCAGAATTGGCCATTTCATTCCCAGATTCCTCTCCCCTCAGGACAATCTGTCGATGCAACGATCATTAGGAGAAGCAGATTCAGATTCTTGACGTACCTGGAATGTCAGTGACCTTTGTGAGGATGTTGATGGGGGCAGTGATTCTGAAGCATCAATTCACCTTCAACCTTTAGATTCAAACAAAACACATTCTGCCCAAATTCACTGAGAGAATCTCTCCATCGCAATCTCCCAGGAAAAAGGATTACCCTGACAGTCACAGCTCACACACACACACACACACACACAGAAACACACACACACACACACACACACACACAGACACACACAAACAGACAGAAACCACACACACCAGACAGAAACACACACACAACCACACAAACAGACAGACAGAAACACACACACACACACAGACAGACAGAAACACACACACACACTCACACTCACACACAAACAGAAACAAACACACACACACAAACAGACAGAAACACACACACACAAAACAGACAGAAACACACACACACAAACACACAGAAACACACACACACACACACACACAGAAACCACACACACACACACAAACAGACAGAACACACACACACACACACAGACAGAAACACACACACACACCACAACGACAGAAACACACAAACAGACAGAACACACAGAAACACACACACACACACACACACAGACAGAAAACACACACACAACCACACACAAACAGACAGAAACACACAGAAACACACACACAACAGACGAAACACACAGAAACACACACACACAAACAGACAGAAACACACACACACACACAAACAGACAGAAACACACACACACACACACAAACAGACAGACAGAAACACACACACACAAACAGACAGAAACACACACACACACACAAACAGACAGACAGAAACACACACACACACACACACACACAAACAGACAGACAGAAACACACATACACACAAAAACACAGACAGACAGAGACACACACACAGGTACATTCTCAGACAGACAGACAGAGAGACACACATATACAGAGACAGATAAATACACACACACACACACACAAACTTGGGCCGGTGTCTGCGGGAGTTTGCGCGTTCTCCCCGTGGTTGCGTGGGTTTTCTCCGGGCACTCCGGTTTCCTCCCACAACCCAAAAAATTCGCTCTTAGGCTGATTGGGAAACAAATTGTCCCTATGGTGAAAATTTTCCATATTAGGAATAATATATATATTATTATATAGGAATATTAAAACAGGATAATGGAATTGCTACTATATAGTATGACGGCGGCGCGGGCTCGTTGGGCTGAAGGGCCTGTTTCCCGTGCTGTGTTGCTTTAAAAAAAAACTGACATATATATACACACACACACACGTATAAAGGCCTGGAGTAAGGTAACTATATTTAATGTTAACTGGGGAAATTAACAGAAAATATCAGGACTGGAATAAATCACAGTAATATTTTCCCCACGAGGTTTAGGGCAGTGCTTGGGGATGTGTCCTCAGCTTTCTCCAGGCTGATAAACCATCCTCCTGAATGTCTTGTTCACTCGGAACTCACTCTTTGTGTTTCCCATCTTTAATTAAAAAGGCAATTCTGGAAGTCAGCCTAAAAACACTAAATCCTGTTGTTACTTGCCTGTTCTGACTGATTTTCCATTGTAAACCTTTTCTTCATTGTTACACACACACACACTCACAGTTCAGAACATCTCTGTGGAAAGGAACCCTGGAGGTCGGAATGTTCCGGTTGATGGGATATCCAGGCATTCTCCATTCCCGTCCATCGTGGGTTTCCCAGCGGCAAGGAATGTATTCAATACAAAATCCCATTAAGGATATTCAACAGCCAAACAGATGGGAGAGGCAGTTCCGTTGTCCCATATATATCCTCCCATTCTCAGTAAGAAGTCTCACAACACCAGGTTAAAGTCCAACAGGTTTATTTCATAGCACGAGCTTTCGGAATGCTGCCCCTTCATCAAATGAGTCCAAAAGCTCATATTACCAAATAAACCTGTTGGACTTTAACTTGGTGTTGTGAAACTTCTTACTGTGCCCAGCCCAGTCCAACACCAGCATCTTCACATCATGGCTCCCATCGTCTAACACACTTACTGCCTATCTTCAACTCGCAAGTGACGCTCAACATCTGATGTGTTGGTTAGAGTGGATTAGCTAAATTATCCCTTAGTGTCGGGGGATTAACAGGGTAAATATGTGGGGTTATGGGTTGGGGACCTGGGTAGGGTTGTTGTTGGTGCAGCCTCATTGGGTCAAACGGCTCTTTCTGCACTGTGAACATTACGTAAGATTTTTATTGGTCGAGTCCAAACCCCCCGGGCCGGGGCTCGGGGGGAGGAGAGAGGAGCGAGGGTCTGACTGGTTCCTATATCCTTTTAACCACCACATGGAAAATTCTGAATGGAAGGATAACAGGTGCCAACTCTGCTTTGGACATATTCCCGGAGATTTCACTGTATGTCAAACTGTCTGTCCCAAACTCCAGTATTTAAATCCAGTGAACAAAAATGTACAAATAAAACTTTAGTAAGAAAGGATTTTTTCAAGCCCCCAGGGCTTGATAACTCACACTGCCCCAGAATTTCCATCGTAAACCATTGTGTAGATCAACTGGATAAGGTAGGGGAGTCTAAAACTAGAGGACATAAGTTTAAGGTGAGAGGGGAGAGATACAAAAGGGTCCAGAGGGACAATTTTTTTTCTCACAGAGGTTGGTGAGTATCTGGAACAAGCTGCCAGAGGTAGTAGTAGAGGTGGGTACAATTTTGTCCTTTAAAAAGTGTTTAGATAGTTACATGGGTAAGATGGGTACAGAGGGATATGGTTCAAATGCGGCCAATTTGTACAAGCTCATTGGTAAAAGCTGGGCAGTATGGACAAGTTTCCATGCTGTAAACCTCTGTGACCCATTAAGGAGACTGAGTCAGTGAATATATTCAAAGCTGAGTCAGATAGATTTTTGGTCAAGAAAGAGAACAGACTGGAAAAGTGGAGTTAAAGCCACAATCTGACAGAATGTGGAATTGGCTCAAAGGGCTGAATGGACGATTCCTGCTCTTAATTTGTAAGATCTCGCAAATTCCAATATATCATTGGTTTAATTTCTCTGAAATTAATAAAAATTTGTTTGTTTGTCAAAGCAATTTGACCAGAATAGGAAATATTGTTATTGTTGTCATTTAGACGGTAACTGATGTTTTGTTGACTGTTTTTTTAGTAAGGAATTGTCTATTCCTCTCACTGCACATATGCTGTCTCCTCACTGCAGAATATGTGTTCAGTTTGCTGGCAAAGTCATTTTATTAATTCTTGCCTACAGTACACTGCTGTCTGTGAGCTGATAGAATTTCAATGAGCAAATCAATAACTTTGCAAACACTAGGGATTTACTGGATCTCGAATTACTGTACAGTTCATTTGAAGTTTATTGGAAAAAATACCCAGTCAGGCATAAAAAGCCTTAAAGAGACAATAAGCTGGATCTTTGACCCATGTATTAATGCTGCAAGCCGATAGTACATTGGTCTTTGTTCTTTGAGAGAATCCAAAGAAAATTAAAGCACAGGAACAGGCCCTTCTGCCTTCCAAGCCTGCACCAACCATGCTGCCTGATTTAACTAAACCCCCTACCCTTCTGGAGACCCTTTCCCTCTATTCCTATCCTATTCATGTACTTGTCAAGACACCCCTTAAAAGTCACTACCGCATCCGCTTCCACTACCTCCCCCAGCAGCGAGTTCCAGGCACCCACTACTCTCTGTGTAAAACATCTGCCTCATACATCTCCTTCAAACCTTGCCCCTCGCACATTAAACCTGTGTCCCCTAGTAACTGGCTCTTCCATCCTGGAAAAAAGCTTCTGACTATCCACTCTGTGCATGTCCCTCATAATCTCGTAAACTTCAATCAGGTCTTCCCTCAACCTCTGTCGTTCCAGTGAGAACAAACCAAGTTTTTCTAAACTCTCCTCATAGCTAATTCCCTCCATACCAGGGCAACGTCTTGGGAAATCTTTTCTGTATCCTCTTCAAAGTTTCCACATCCTTCTGGTAGTGTGGTGACCAGAATTGAACACTATATTCTAAGTGCGGCCTAACTAAGGTTCTGTAAAGCTGCAATGTGACTTGCCAATTTGATTTGAGGAAGAATTTCTTCTCTCAGAGAGTGGTGAATCTTTGGAATTCTTTACCCTGGGAAGCTGCAGAGGTCAGGTCCCTGAACACGACCAAGACTGAGAGCGATAAGTTTTTAATCAGTCGGGAGATTAGAGGTGATGGAGAGAAAACAGGAAAGTGGATGTAATGAGTATTAAACGATCCATGATCTTATTAAATGGCAGAGCAAGATCAATAGACTGAATGGCCTCCTCCTGTTCTGATTTCTTGGGGTCTGATGGAAAGAAAATTGATTCAGCTTTCTCCTGATTGGACAAATATTGACTGTTGGTCATCTTCATAATTTTATAATTTGCTTGAGTTTGGCATCAAGGAACCCTAGCAGACCTGGAGCCACTGGGAATTAGAAGGAAAATCCTTCTCTGGTTGGACTCATTCCTGGCACAAAGGAAGATGGTTGTGGTGGTTGAAGGTCAATTATCTCAGCTCCAGGACATCATTGCAGGAGTTCCACAGGGTTTAGACCCAACCATCTTCAGCTGATTCACGGATGACCTTCCTTTCAAATGTGGGGTAATTCACTGATGTTTGCACAATGTTCAGCACCATTCCCTAATCCTCAGATACTGAAACATTCCATGTTCAAATGCACCAAGACCTGAGCAATATCCAGGCTTGTGCTAAGTAACATTCGCATCTCACAAGTTCCAGGCAATGACCATCTCCAACAAGAAAGAATTTAACCAGCTAATTTTGATATTCAATGGCATTACCATTGCTGAATCCTCTACCATCAATATCCTGGGGGTTACCAGAAAGTGAACTGGACTGACTACGTAAGCATGATGTAGGGATGCCGGCGTTGGACTGGGGTAAACTCAGTAAAGTCTGGCAACACCAATTTTAAATCCAACCGATTTATTTGATAGTAAATCCACGAGCTTTCAGGCTTTGTGGCCTTTGCTTGACGAAGGCCACAAAGGCCAAAAGCTGGCAGATTTACTATCAAATAAATCAGTTGGAGTTAAAATTGGTGTTGCCAGACTTTACTGACTATGTAAGTACAGGGGCTACAAGGGAAAGTCAGAAGCAAAACTGCAGTGAGTTATTGATCTCCTGACTCCCCAGAGCCTGTCCAACATCCACAGGGCACAAATCAGGAGTGTGATGGAATACTCTTGCCTGGATGCTTGCGGCTCCAACGACACTCGAGAAGCTCATCCAGGAGAAAGCACCCCCTCCCCTCCTTGATTGACACCAGATCCACCACCTTTGACATTGTCTGTGCTGTGACCGGTCCCCAGGTGAGAATCCCCAGATTTGTTACTATCTGGTTGAGCTAGAACATAGAACAGTACAGCACAGTGTAGGCCTTTCAACTCTCAATGTTATGCCGAGCTATGTCCAAACCCAAGATCAAGCTATCCCACTCCCTATCATTCTGGTGTGCTCCATGTGCCTATCCAATAACCGCTTGAAAGTTCCTAAAGTGTCCGACTCCACTATCACAGCAGGCAGTGTATTCCAGACCCCAACCACTCTCTGAGTGAAGAATCTACCTCAGACATCCCTCCCATATCTCCCACCATGAACCTTATAGTCATGCCCCATAGTAACAGCTACATCCACACGAGAAAAAACACTCTGAACATCCACTCTATCAATCCCCCTCATCATCTTAAAAACTTCTATTAAGTCACCTCTCATCCTCTTCCGCTCTGTGGAATCTTCCCAGATTGTTGTGCTCTGAGTGAGGAAGGGTGAACTGGTTTCCTTTCTTCATTCAGACCTCCTGCTGGGCACAGCATGATTATTTTAAATAAAGGGTCCCTCATTTTGCAAATGCTTTTCCCACTCCTAATATTTGTTTTAAAAGGAGCCAGTTTCACCAGGCTTTCTTGAGTTAGAGTGAGTAAATATATTAATTACTAAAGGCAAGAAAATGCTAAAACACGTGTGTGTGAACAGATTAGAGGTGAGAATTGAGTCCAAAGTAAGTTAGTAAAAATAAAGGCATACAAAATAGTCCTTTACCCATGAGGAGTGGAAATTCGAGCACTGTGAGATTCCCACATACAGACTTCCGCAGGTGAATAATCGGTTCTGAGGTTCAAGACGCAGCATGGGTTCATGAAGGGAAGGCCATGTTTGACTAATTTGCTGGAATTCTTTGAGAATATTATACGTGCAGTGGACAGTGGGGAACCTGTGGACGTAGTGTATCTGGAATTCCAGAAGGTGCCACACCAAAGATTACTACATAAGATAAAGGTACACGGTGTTATGGGTAACATATTAGCATGGATAGAGGATTGGTTAACTAACAGAAAGCAAAGAGTGGGGGTAAATGGGTGTTTTTCTGGTTGGCAATCAGTGATTAGTGGTGTGCCTCAGGGATCAGTGTTGAGATCGCAATTGTTTACACAGATGATTTGGAGTTGGGGACCAAGTGCAGTATGCCAAAATTTACAGATGACACGAAGATGGGTGAAAAAGCAAAGAGTACAGAGGACGCTGAGAGTCTGCAAAGGGATATAGATAGACTGAGTGAGTGGGTGAAGGTCTGGCAGATGGTGTACAAAGTTGGTAAATATAAGGTTATCCATTTTGGCTGGAATAACAGCAAAATGGACTATTATTTAAATGGTAAAAATGGTAAAAATCTGAGTGTCCTTGCGCAGGAATCACAAGGAGTTGAGATTTGCAACAGGGAATGAAGGCGGCAAATGGAATTTTGTCCTTCATTGCTAGAGGGACGGAGTTTAAAAACAGTGCGGTTATGTTGCAGCTGTATAAGGTGCTAGTGAGGCCATACCTGGAGTTACTGGGTACAGTTTTGATCTCCTTACTTGAGAAAGGATAGACTGGCACTGGAGGGGGTGCAGAGGAGATTCACTAGGTTGATTCTGGAGTTGCGAGGGTTGGCTTATGAGGAGAGACTGAGTAGACTGGGACTATACTCTTTGGAATTCAGAAGAATGAGAGAAGATCTTATAGAAACATATAAAATTATGAAGGGAATCGATAAGATAGAATCAGGGAAGTTGTTTCCACTGGTGGGTGAAACTAGAACTAGGGGGCATAGCCTCAAAATAAGGGGGAGCAGATTTAGGACTGAGTTGAGGAGGAATTTCTTCACACAAAGTTGTGAATCTGTGGAATTCCCTGCCCAGTGAAGCAGTTGAGGCTCCCTCATTGAATGTTTTTAAGGCAAGGATTGATAAATTTTTGAACAGTGAAGGAATTAAGGGTTATGGTGAGTGGGTGGATAAGTGGAGCTGAGTTCATGAAAAGATCAGCCATGATCTTATTGAATGGCAGAGCAGGCTCGAGGGGCCGAATGGCCGAATCCTGCTCCTAGTTCTTATGTTCAAGAAGCTGTTTTTGAGTTCAATGGTGCATGACCTCAGATTTTTACGTATTTTTCTTAACAGAAGAAGGCGGAAGAGAGTCGGGGTGGGGGTGGGGGGGTGGGGTCGGGGGGGGGGGTGGGGTCCTTAATTATGCTGGCAGCTTTGCTGAGGCAGCAGGAAGTGTAGACAGAGTCAATGGATGGAAGGCTGGTTTTCATGATAGATTGGGCTACATTTTATAGTTCCTTGTGGTCTTGGGCAGAGCAGGAGCCCAGACCAAGCTGTGCTACAACCAGTAAGAATGCTTTCTATGGGGCATCTGTAAAAGTTGGTGAGAGTCGTAGTGGACATGCCAAATTTCCTCAATCTTCTGAGAAAGTAGAGGCATTGGTGGGCTTTCTTAACTATACTATCAGCACGGAGGGGGGACCAGGACAAGTTGTTGGTGATCTGGATGCCTAAAAACTTGAAGCCTTCAACCCTTTCTGCTTCGTCTTTCTTGATGAAGACAAGGGCATGTTCTCCTTTACACTTCCTGAAGTTGATGGAAATCTCCTTGGCTAAGGGTAAAGGAGGTTGCTCACTGGGTGGAAGGTGGTGATTGTACAAAGTCATGCCAATAGATACTCTGGTCAGCTGTCACGCTGTTGAGCCAAGTGTTCGGCTAATCAATTACTGCAAAACAGCGAGAAAATCAGCAACAACATGTCCAATCATGCTGTATAATTTCAGAAGCTGGATTCCTGCAGATGTAGTCAATCAAACATGGTTGTAATGTTAACAGCTGTTCCCATCATTGATGCATATTCATGAACTCTCAAAATTACTATTAATGCAGAAAATTTGCGAAACAGGCAAAAAGGACCAAAAATCACCGAGAAATCTCTGTGAATGTGTCGACAGCTGTTTGAGAGAGAATTGGGAGAGAGAAGGTGAAGGTGAGAAGGTTTCCCAACCAGATGTGCTGCTTATAATTAAACAGGAGGAGTTACATTGATGTTCTGCTAAGTGTCCATCTCATTGGCTTAATCTTTTGGTTATTAAAATAAAAAGTGTTCACATTAAGAGTCTTTCATAATCCCTGGATATCCAGGAATACCTCACAGTTAACAACACATTCCTGCTTTGTCGGGTCAGCACTGCTGAAATGTAGGATTTGAACATAACAATGAGAATTGTAATTCGACCTCGGGCCAGTGAGGATTGGACCCAATACGGTAACAACACTTTGCGCCTGAAACCAGTCCCATTGATTTAAGATCTACCCACAGCTTTAAATCTACCCTTCCTCGTATGTTCAAGGCTGAAACAGACAGATTTGTAATGAGTCAGGGAATCGAGGGTTATGGGAATAAGGCGGGAAAGTGGAGTTGAGGATTATTGTATCAGATCAGTCGCGATTTTATTGAATGACAGAACGGATTCGATGGGCCAAATGGCTGATAATAGAACAGCTTTGTAATCAGTGACAGTTTATCATCAATTTCTAAAAAAATTCATAAAATTTATAAAATGATATGACTGATACATAAGGTGCAAACTAGCTCAGTTTCATTTAATACAATTACAGTTATTCATATTTACAATTACAGTTAATTTTCAGAAATATAGAAAATAGGACCTTCAAGTCTGCAGTTCTTTACAAGGAGATAAGGCAGCAAAATGGACTTAGTAATTTTTACATCAGCCATGATCTTATTAAATGGTAGAACAGGCCAGAAGGGCTGAATGGTCTCCTCCAGTTCCTCTTTGTTAGGGTACGCTGTTGGTGTTTTACAGAATTGTTGGATCTAATTGTGGATCTGGAGCACTGTCAGCAGATTTGGTCCTTAATTTAAGAAAAGATATTATTTCATTGAAGGCAGTTCAGAGAAGGTTCACTGGGATGATCCCCGATATGGAGGGATTGTCAAAGGAGGAAAGATTAAACAGGCTGGGACTCGAGTCATTAGAACTTAGAAGAACGAGAATCTCATTAAAACACAGAGGATTCGAATGGAGCGTTGACAGGATCAACGCTGAGAGAATGTTTCCCCTCACGGGAGAGTCTAGGACCAGAGAACAGAGTCTCAGAATAAAGGGGTCTCCATTGAAGACAGAGATGTGAAGGAATTTTCTCTCTCAGAGGCTTGACAGTTTTGGGAACTCCTTACCACAGAGAGCCATGGGGGACAGAATTCCTGTGTATATTTAAGGCTGAGACAGATAGATTTTTCACCAGAGAATCAAGAGTTATGAGGAAAGGGCAGGAAAATGGACCGTGAGAAATGTCAAATCAGCCTTAATCCAAGGAATATGATAGTCTAAAATTGGAGGGTGTAGATTTAAGGTGAGAGGGGAGAGATACAAGAGGGTGCAGAGGGGTTTTTTTTCCACATAGAGGGTGGTGAGTGTCTGGAACAAGCAGCCAGAGGTAGGAGTACAGGTAGGTACAATGCTGAGAAGAGTCCCAGCTCCCTCAACCTATCTTCATAAGGCCTGCCTCCCAATCCAGGCAGCATCCTTGTAAATCTCTGCACCCTCTCAATAGCCTCTACATCCTTCCTAATAAATGAGGCGACCAGAACTGTGCACAATACTCCAGCTGGGGTCTGACAAGAGTCTTATAGAGCTGCATCATTACCTCCTGACTCCTAAACTCTCTGCCTCGATTAATGAAGGCCAGTACACCGTACGCCTTCTTGACCACTTCCTCCACCTGCGAGGCCGATTTCAGAGTCCTATGGACCCGGACCCCGAGCCCGAGATCCTTCTGTTCTACAACACAGCTAAGACTCCTACCCCTTATATTGTACTCCTTCATCCCATTATTCCTGCCAAAATGGACTACTACACATTTATCTGCATTGAAGTCCATCTGCCATTTCTCCGCCCAGTCTTGCATCCTGTCTATGTTCCGCTGCAACTTTTGGCATCCCTCCAGACCATCCACAACACCACCGACCTTTGTATCATCGGCGAACTTGCTAACCCATCCCTCCACTTCCTCATCCAGGTCATTTATGAAAATGACAAACAGCAGGGGTCCCAGAACAGATCCCTGGGGCACTCCACTAGTTACCGACCTCCATGCAGAACAAGACCCATCCACAACCACTCTCTGCCTTCTGCCGGCAAGCCAGTTCTGGATCCACGAGGCCAAAGCCCCTTGGATCCCACGCCCCCTCACCTTCTCCAGTAGCCTTGTATGGGGGACCTTATCAAATGCCTTACTAAATTCCATGTACACTACGTCCACCGCCCTTCCTTCGTCAATGTGTTCAGTCACATTTTCGAAGAACTCAGCTAGGCTCATAAGGCATGACCTGTCCTTGACAAAACCATGCTGACTATTTCTAATCAGTCCAAACTTCTCCAAATGTTCATATATCTTATCCCTCAGAAGCCTCTCCATTAGCTTACCAACCACTGAAGTCAAACTCCCCGGTTGGTAATTTCCTGGACTATCCCTGTTCCCTTTCTTAAAGATAGGAACCACGTCCGCAATCCTCCAATCCTCCGGAACCTCTCTCGTTTCCATGGACGACGCAAAGATCATCGCCAGGGGCTCTGCAACCACTTCCCTCACCTCCCACAATAACCTGTGGTACATCCCATCCGGTCCCGGCGACTTGTCTATCTTGATAGAATTTAACAGGTCTAACACATCCTCTTTCCTAACATCCACATACTCAATCTTTTCCGTATGCCTCAAACCTGCAGTGCAATCTCCCAGTTCACTTTCCACCGTGGATACCGAGGCAAAGTACTCATTAAGCACCTCTGCCACTTCTTCCGGATTCACACAGACTTTTCCCCCTTCACCTTTTATAGGCCCTATCCCTTCTCTTCTCATCCTTTTACTTTTCACATATTTGTAGAAGGCCTTGGGATTCTCCTTAAATCTTACCTGCCAAGGCCTTCTCATGACCCCTTCTGGCTCTTCTAATTTCCTTTTTAAGTTCCCTTCTACACACCTTATACTCTTCTAGATCCCTAACATCCCCTAGCTCTCTGAACCTTTTATATACCTTTTTTTTCTTCCTAACTAGGTTCACCACAACCTTCATGCACCACGGTTCTAGCGTCCTACCAGAACCTCCTTGACTCCTCGGAACGTTGTCTTGCAGTGCCCTAGACAAACATTCCTTGAAAAACCGCCACTTTCCTTCTGTACTCTTCCTCAAGAACATCTCCTTCCAGTTTACACGTCCAATTACCTGCCTAATGTTTTCATATTTCCCCTTACTCCAGACATACACCTTCCTAGCCTGCCTGATCCTATCTCTTTCCATTCTGTAAATCTCTGTTGAATGGTGGAGCAGGCTCGAGGGGCCGAATGGCCAATTCCTGTTCCCATTTCTGATAGTCTTATGACAATATCTTGATTGGAAAAGCACATTGGGGAGATTTTCCATGACTCTTTTTATTGGGGAAGGAGTATGGGCAGGTGGGAATGATGAGGGAGGGATAAAAAAATTGATCAGGATTCCCAAAATGGTTTTTATCCCAGAGGGATTTGCCCAATCAATCATTCCCAACAACCCAATGATGTAACAAGAACCCTGACATTAAAATTTGGGATCTCCATTTGCACCCATTTAGATCAGGGCTGTACCCCCATATCACCCCCTACCCCCCACTCACCCCCTACCCCCTCCCAGAGTAATTAATCAATTTCAGGATGAGAGAAGCCTGTGGGGGGGGGGGGGGGGGGGGGGGGGGGGGGGGGTAACCACATACAGCCGGTGGGCAGAGCCTGCCAGAGATGCACAGGGGGAGAGGGGAGGAAGGAGTATTCCCTGGAGCTGGGGGAGAGTTATGTGGGGAGGGGAGGTGGACCCAGATTAATTCTTTTTAAATTGGGGATCCTTTCTTTTCAAAACCATTCCTCATTCTGAGGCCACCCCCACCCCACCAGCGTCAGACCCTGGGACCCCCATTTCAATTATATGTGTGACGGGATTTGATGAGCTTCACTCCACTTCTCCCTCCAGGGTGACCCTCTGTGACTTCTCAGGTTTTATTGGATTGACAGAGTGATGAGATGCTAAAGAACAAAAATATTTTTGACAATGTCATGAGATACACAACTTCTTCATCAAAGTGCCGAGGTTCATTAAAAAGTGCAAAGCAAAATTAAATTGCAAGTCAATACTAATATACACTAAACATTGATAACAGATGGTAATTTATGCTGATATATGCAACTGACGCTTGTTGCTAAACTTGAACTGTGACTTTGAAAAGTGTTCAATTCCCTGTCACAGAAATAGCTGCTGCTGTCTGTACCTCAAACAACCGGCTAAAATCGGCAAAATCTGCAAACCACTCACCAAACCAATCAGCAATGAACAATAAATTCAACCAAAGATTCTCAGGAATGGTGACCAGAAGCAGGAGAATGAGTTACTCCTGCATTCAGAAATTGGAAAGCAAACGCAAAAGGTTAAAGTAAATTTATCGTCACAAATAAGGCTTACATTAACACCGCAGTGAAATTATTGTGAAAAACAAGTCTGATTTCAAAAAGAATTAGATATAGCTCTTGGGGCTAAAGGGATCAAGGGATATGGGGAGAAGGGGGATCAGGATATTGAATTTGATGATCAGCCATGATCAGAATGAATGGTGCAGCAGGCTCAAAAGGCTGAATGGCCTCCTCCTGCTTCTAATTTCTATGTTTCTAAACCTCAGAAAAATGTTTCATCTTCAACCATTGTATCTTATCTCAATACGGTAAGAAGTCTCACAACACCAGGTTAAAGTTCAACAGGTTTATTTGATAGCAAACGCCACTAGCTTTCAGAGCACTGCTCCTTCAGTAGGTGAGTGTAAGGAGCAGTGCTACCAAATAAACCTGTTGGACTTTAACCTGATGTTGTGAAACTTCTAACTGTGTTTACCCCAGTCCAACGCCATCGTGTCAGCTCAATACACAGCACTGAGTTGGAAAAGTGTATCAGCCAATGTTCTGCTCTATTGCTAATTTACTGAAGACTTTAGTCAGTGGATCTGACTTTAACCAGCAGCAGTGAGGTCAGGGGGTAGATATCGTGCATAATGAGAGAAATAGTAACCACGGAACAGTCTGACCTTCTCCAGCGCATTTATCTTCACGGCTTAACATTGGGAGTCACCCAAAAACCACTAAGATGGAGAGATTCCCACAATCTGAAAAACACAGGCATTTCCCAATGGAAGTGGGACTGTGGGCGGGAATGGGGGCAGGAATAGCGGATGGATTGGAGGCAGGAATAGCGATGGGATCAGGGGTGGAAATGGGGATACGATTGCGGTGAGAATGGGTGTGGGATTGGGATGGGAGTGGGAATGGGCACAGGAATAGAAATGGGATTGGGGGCAGGAGTGGGGATGCAATTGGAGTGAGAATGGGGGTGGGAATGGGGACAGGAACAGGGGGCAGCAGGCTGTAGTTTACAGAGGCAGCTGACTATTTAATTCATCGACTGCATCCAATGAAAGTGGAGACTGTCCAGCCAGGAGTTTAAATGCCAGGATGTGAAGGATAAAGCAGGCCAAAGGTGGTCCAAAATCAGTAAATTCATTAGGAATGCCGAGGATAGACTTCCTGAGGGAGTATTCAGCTGGGGAACTCCATCTGTTAAATTATAATGGAAAATTGCACAAATTAGAACATAAGTCAGACACTTTGGTACACAGGTAGCCCTTTGTATCTGATCCTGAAACATCTGTAGGGAAGATAAGGTGTCCTTTGGATTTATTGAAAGTTGGCATTTGTGTGTAAAAGGTACATAAACCATTATTGTCAAACTCATTCGAAATATATTAACTGACTTGGCAAAATGAAGTGCAAAGGCTATGAAACACGTGCTAAAGGGATCTGTCAAAGTGTCAAGGTACTTAAAATTCCTGCCCTTTAAATCTTTGAGAAATTAGAGTGTTGAAATACTGATTGTTTGTACTCTTTACATCATCACCTCAACATCAGGCACCCAGGCAATTTATAATTCTTCCTGCCACCTCCCCCTCCCCACCAACCCCCACCACCCCAGACCAAAAATCCAATGTCCAGCCTGCCATTTTTGAAGGATAGGTTCACGGAGCCAGGAATTTTCCTGCCTCTGCACACCTGACCCCGGAGCGACAATCCGGATATCATTTTGGTAAATCTCCCTCCAAGGCCAAGTACCCTTTCTGAGGTATAGAACATAGAACATAGAACATAGAACAATACAGCACAGAACAGGCCCTTCGGCCCTCGATGTTGTGCCGACCAAAATAAAAAGCAATGCCCCTCCTAACTAATCCATTCCCTTCTCATCCATATACTTATCAACTAACCTCTTAAACGCCACCAAACTTGGCGCATCCACAACAGCTGCAGGAAGGGCATTCCACTCCCTAATCACTCTTTGAGTAAAGAACCTACCTCTGATATCCGTCCTATAACTCATACCCTTAATTTAAAGCTGTGTCCCCTCGTGCTAGCTTTCTCCATCCTAGGAAAAAGGCTATCACTGTCCACCCTATCTAAACCTCTAATCATCTTATATGCTTCAATAAGATCCCCCTTAGCCGCCTCCTTTCTAACGAAAACAACCTCAAATCCTTCAACCTCTCTTCATAGGACCTGCCCTCCATACCAGGCAACATCCTAGTAAACATCCTCTGTACCCTCTCCAATGCCTCCACATCTTTCTTATAATGTGGCGACCAGAACTGCACACAATACTCCAAGTGCGGCCGCACTAGAGTTTTGTACAGTTGCAACATGATGCTGCGGCTCCTAAATTCAATCCCCCTACCAATAAAAGATAAGACTCCATAAGCCTTCTTAACAACTTTATCCACTTGACTGCCTACTTTCAGGGATTTATTGACACATACACCAAGATCCTTCTGTTCCTCAACACTATTAAGAGCCCTACCATTAGCCCTATACTCTACACATTTATTGTTCCTGCAAAGTGCATTACCTCACACTTTTCCACATTAAACTCCATTTGCCACCTCTCGGCCCAGCTCTGCAACTTGTCCAAGTCACTCTGTAAACTATAACACCCCTCTTCACTATCTACCACTCCACCGACTTTAGTCTCATCTGCAAATTTACTGATCCATCCCTCAATACCCTCATCCAGATCATTTATAAAAATTACAAACAGCAGGGGCCCCAAAACAGACCCCTGAGGCACACCACTCGTCACCGAACTCCACGAATAAAATCTCCCATCAACCACCACCCTCTGTCTACTATCTGCCAGCCAATTTCTAATCCAATTAGCTAAATCACCCTCTATTCCACACATCTGCATTTTCTGTAGAAGTCTTCCATGGGCCACCTTATCAAAAGCCTTACTAAAGTCCATATATACTACATCAACCGCCTTACCCCCATCCACCTCTCTGGTCACTTTCTCAAAAAACTCAAAACTTTTTTGTATGGGGTCCAATTTTGCCTGAAGTGACTCCAGGTCTAACCAGAATTTTGTTTGGATGAAGGATAACTTCTACCCAGTGTGTTTGAATGCTCAAAGGCCGGCATTCTATTAATCTTTTCAATTATTCGATAGATCTGCTCATGACATTTTAATCTATTTACCTGGATTCCTGAGTCTCTTTGTTCCTTTACTGTTTCTAGTTTCTGACAATTTGGAAAGTCCCCTGTTTTTATGCTTTCCAGGTTCACAGCGGGTGACCTCACCTACACTGAAATTCATTGCCAAAGTTTCATTGCTCACTTAACCTATTAACATCACTGTTATTTCCCACTATTTAGATTATTCCCAATGCTGCCTATCACTGTGTGTCTGTGCTTTCCTTCCTATCAGCTAAGTTGTTAATTCATGCAGTGAATAGTTGATGTTCCATCACAGATCCTTGTGGAACAAACTATTTACATTCTGCCAATGAGAATTCCTGTCCATTATCCCCTCTCTGTCTCCTGCCCATCAATCAATTTACAAGGTTTGACTTCAACTCCACGGATTAGAGATTAGCTAACAAATCTCTTTTGAGGGAATTTGTCAAAAGTCCACTGCAAGTCCATATAACCAACATCCGTAGATATTCCTCCATCTTTCGTTCTTAGTCAAATCTTCAAAAAAGCTCTGTGGTCATCTACACATCTCTACTTCAATGAAATGATTTGTGAAATGAATTATTTTGGAAATATTGGCGTTGCATCTTATTAATTAGATACAGTTGATTCCACTTGCGTGAATTTCAGATTTATGCAAATCCCTGCTCTCCATTCCAAAGTTTATACAGCCCTCAATGTTAAACTGATGATTAATATGCAAATCCCTGCTGTATACAAATTATTTCTGAAAATTGCTTTCAGGGGAATTTGCATAAAACAATAACTTTAATACAGAATGAAGCTGGTAGTTTCCCATTCATTCCCATTACAGTATTGTTGCTTTTGTATTTTCTAAGTCCTGTGTTGATGACACATTCTGGCACACGAGGGTGGTGTAGGTAACAGTTAGCCTGATACCAATGGGTGGCTTTCACAGTTGCTGGGTCTTTGCCAGTGGTGGAGGTGAGAGAGAGAGTAGCATTGACACAAACTGTTCCTTTGAGCTTAGGTGACTGTGGGGTTATCTAACTGAGGTGCCTGAATGAGGGAGAGAGTCACATTAATAAAGCATCTTCCAATATCACAGGACAAAACAGTGAAGTAATTGTTTCCATTGTAGTGTCAGAAATATGACAACTAATTTGTGCACAGCAAGCTCCACATAGAGTAACATGATAATGACTAGGGTATACATAGAAACATTGACAATAGGAGCAGGAGGAAGCCATTCGGCCCTTCAAACCTGTTCTGTCTGATCCTGCCACTGCTTTCTAAATAAAGTCCTTGATAACGGATTCAAGAATCTGCCTCACTATTCTTGTTAAGATTACTGGTTTATCCCTAATTCCCTATTTTCTCTTTATCTCCCTTTTTGAATTTTGAAGTGACATTCACTACCTTCCAATCTGCAGGTTCTGTTCCAGAATCTATAGAATCCTGGTGGATAACATTAATGTATCCACTATTTCTAGAGCCACTTCTTTAAGTTCTCTGGGATGTAGATTATCAGGCCCTGGGGATTTATCCACCTTCAATCCCATCAATTTTCCCAGCACCATTTCTCTACTGATATTGATCTTCCCTCTCACTAAAGCTTGCATTCTCCAACATTTCTGATATCTGATTTGGGTCCTCTTTTATGATATTAGAACCAAAGTATGTATTCAGTTGTTCGGCCATTTCTTTGTCCCCTATTATACATCCCCCTTTCTATCTGTACGGGACCTATGTTTGTCTTCACAACCACTTTCTCTTCACGTATCTGTAGACATTTGTTTATAAATCATTGAAAAGTCTTTTTTTGTTTGGGGATGTGGGTGTTACAGGCCGCACTGCCATTTATTGCTCTTGAGCTGACTTTGGCCATTTCAAAATCAGCCCCATTTCTGTGGCTCTGGAGTTACATATAGATCAGATTGGATTTTCTTCCATAAAGGACATTGGTGAACCAGATGGGTATTTACAACAATTGACAATGGTTTATCATCATTAGATTTCTAATTCCAGATTTTTATTGAATTTAAATTTCACCATCTGCTGTGGTGGGATTCGAACCCAGGTCCCCAGAGCATTGCCACTGAACTACCACCTCTTGTACTCAATGTCTGCATTAATAAAGCCCAGGAGACTATATGCTTTATCAATAGAGGCAGCGAGTACAAGGGCAAGGAGTTTATGTGAAACCTATAGAAAACACCGGGAACTGTGTCCAGTTCTGGTGTTAGACTTTAGGATAAATGTGAAGACATTGGGGAGAAGATGTAGAAAGATTCATTGAACGGATCCAGGAATGAGGAATTTCAGTTAAGAGGATAGATTGGAGAAGTTGGGATTGCTTTCCTTGGAGAAGGGAAGCCTGGGAGGAGATTTGATTGAGAGGCGTGGGCAGGATGGGGAAGGAGAAACTGTTCCCATTGGTGGAAGGATCAAGAAATTCGTTGGTTACGGGTGTGGTTCCGGAGGACTGGAGGATAGCGAATGTGGTCCCATTGTTCAAGAAGGGGAAGAGAGACCTTCCAGGGAATTATAGGCCAGTGAGTCTTACTTGTGTTGTGGGCAAAGTATTGGAGAGAATTATTAGGGATAGGATTTATAGTTATTTAGAGAGAAATGAATTGATTGGGGATAGTCAGCATGGTTTGTGAAGGGTAGGTCGTGCCTTACTAACCTTATTGAGTTTTTTGAAAAAGTGACCAAAGACGTGGATGGGGGTAAGGCGGTTGATGTGGTATATATGGACTTTAGTAAGGCGTTCGATAAGGTGGCCCATGGAAGACTTCTGCAGAAAATGCAGATGTGTGGGATAGAGGGTGATTTAGCTAATTGGGTTAGGAATTGGCTAGCAGATAGAAGACAGAGGGTGGTGGTTGATGGGAGATATTCATCAAGGGGTTCGGTGACAAGTGGTGTACCTCAGGGGTCTGTTTTGGGGCCCCTACTGTTTGTAATTTTTTATAAATGATCTGGATGAGGGTATTGAAGGATGGATTAGTAAATTTGCGGATGACACTAAAGTCGGTGGAGTGGTAGATAGTGAAGAGGGGAGTTATAGTTTGCAGAGGGACTTGGACAAGTTGCAGAGCTGGGCCGAGAGGTGACAAATGGAGTTTAATGTGGAAAAGTGTGAGGTAATGCACTATGGCAGAAATAATAAATGTGTAGAGTATAGGGCAAATGGTAGGATTCTTAGTAGTCTAGATGAACAGAGGATCTTGGTGTGTATGTGCATAGATCCCTGAAAGTAGGCAGTCAGGTCGAGAAGGTTGGTAGGAAGGCATATGGAGTCTTGGCTTTTATTGGTAGAGGGATTGAATTTCGGAGCCGCAACGTCATGTTGCAACTGTACAAAACTCTAGTGCGGCCGCACTTGGAGTATTGTGTGCAGTTCTGGTCCCCACATTATAAGAAAGATGTGGAGGCATTGGAGGGTACAGAGGAGGTTTACCAGGATGTTGCCTGGTATGGAGGGCAGGTCTTATGAGGAGAGGCTGAGGGATTTGAGGTTGTTTTCTTTAGAAAGGAGGAGGCTAAGAGGGGACCTGATCGAAACATATGAGATGATTAGAGGTTTAGATAGGGTGGACAGTGATAGCCTTTTTCCTAGGATGGAGAAAGCTAGCACGAGGGACACAGCTTTAAATTAAGGGGTGATAGTTATAGGACGGATATCAGAGGTAGGTTCTTTACCAAAGGGTGGTTCGGGAGTGGAATGCCCTGCCTGCAGCAGTTGTAGATGCACCAAGTTTGGTGGCGTTTAAGAGGTTAGTTGATAAGTATATGGAAGAGAAGGGAATGGTTTTGTTTGGAGGGGCATTGCTTTTTATATTGGTCGGCGCAACATCGAAGGCCGAAGGGCCTGTTCTGTGCTGTAATGTTCTATGAAATAGAGGGCCCAGATTGAAGGTAATTGGTGAAAATGGCAAAAGCAAAATAATGGGACCAGTCTCACAAACAGCCCAAGTGTATGTTACTCTGGTGTGTGTGTGTGTGTGTGTGTGTGTGTGTGTGTGTGTGTGTGTGTTAATTACCTTGGGATTATTAAGTATTTCTAACAGGTGTGTACAAAGTCACATAATGAGATCTGTGGTCCGGTGATTTGAATCTTTTCTCCAAACTCCACATAATCCTCCGAGTTATTGAATTCAACCATCAGCCATGATCAAGGTGAATGGTGGAGACTCAAAGGGCTGACTGGCCGACCTAATGCTCCTAGTTTTCTAACTTACTCCCTCCCCCCACTCATCCCCTCCCCCCACTCACTTCAGCTTATTTTAAACAATCCTTCTAAGTTTGAGAAAACGCTGTCACAAGTGAGAGTCTGAAATTCAGTGTTTGAAATGGTGGTGGTGAGGAATTCTCATATCATTAAGAAGTATTCACTTGTGCTGCTGTAACTGTCAGCCAAGCACCAGTATGCGAGGTTAATGTAATCGCATCTTTATTAACCGTCATAGACATGATGGGCCAAATGGCCTCCTTCTGTGCCATAAACATCAATGGATCTACGAGTTTCTAAAGTGTTTCAAACACTGATAGTGGGAGAGAAGTTTATTTCTCCTGTCACGTCCTCATTACGTTCCGAATATTATTTCCATTGATTAATGTTCAGCTGAGTAGAGAAAAGCAGACAGTCTGGAAGCAGGAAGCATCAGAATGTTAATGCTACATAAATATCATTGGTTACATTTATGCAATGAGACACTTTCTAATTAAATATTCAATCTACATTTATAAAACGACAGCTTTTCTGCCTTTCTGATATTCCCTGCTTCTATTTCTAACTTCATAAGAGGTGAGAACAGCAAAGATATTTCTGTAAGCAGAGAGGGTGAAGAGTTTTTTAGAAATGTGATTAATTCTGGGGTATTTGCATGTGATACAAGGCTCTCGATATTCACAAGTTCGGTTTGAGAATGAAGCGGCTCCAGAGTAGCCAATGGTTTCAGCGCTTCCCGATAGAGGCTGGCAGGAATTGGAATGACCCTGTGTGCGCGATTGGCCTAAGCAGCATTGAGATCAGAAAGAAGTGGTAGAAAGCTGTCAAATATTGACCAACAATGTCACCAAAACCAACTGCAGATCGGAACAAGAGCAGGTCATTGAGCAAATTCACAAGGGTCAAGAAAGGGAAGGAAGCCATTGCTGGAGATATCTTCCAGAAGATTGGAAACACACAGTGGCTGATCGTGAAGGAATTTGGAGCTAATGCATTTGAGAAATATGAAAGGGAGACTAGAGATGGAGTAGTTGGCTGCAGGGAAAAGCCTGGGAATTACAGGCTGGTGAGTCTGACATCTGGAGTGGGTAAGTTGTTGGAAGGTATTTTGGGAGACAGGATCGACAGGCATTTAGAGATGCAAGGACTGATTAGGGACAGTCAGCATGGCTTTGTGAGTGGAAAATCACGACTCACAAATTTAATTGAGTTTTTTGAAGGGGTTACCAAGAAGGTAGATGAGGGCAGTGCAATTGACATCAACTACATGGACTTTAGCAAGGCCTTTGACAAGGTTCCACATGGTAGGTTGTTGTATGAGGTTAAATCTCATGGGATCCAGGGTGAGGTAGCCAAATGGATACAAAATTGGCTTGATGATAGAAAACAGACAGATGGTTGTAGAAAGTTGTTTTTCAAACTGGAGGCCTGCGACCAGTGGTGTGCCTCAGGCATCAATGCTGAGCCCACTGTTAATTGTTATTTATATTAATGATTTAGATGAGAATGTAGGAGGCATGGTTAATAAATTTGCAAATGATTGATGAAGGTAGTGCAGTGGATGTTGTCTACATGAACTCCAGTAAGGCTTTTGACAAGGTCCCTCGAGGCAGACTGGTGTAGATTGGCATGGGATCAGAGGAGAGCTGGCAAGGTGGATACAAAACTGGCTTGGTCAAAGAAGACAGAGGGTAGCAGTGGAAGGGTGTGTTTCTGAATGCAGGGCTGTGAAAAATAGTGTTCCTCAGGGATCGGTGCTGGGACCTTTGCTGTTTGTCATTTATATATTATATATATATATATATATATATATATATATATATGATTTGGAGGAAAATCTGGCTGGATTGATTAGTAAGTTTGCAGACGACACAAAGATTAATGGATTTGCAGATAGCGATGAGGAACATCAGAGGATACAGCAGGATATAGATCAGTTGGAAACTTGGGCAGAAAGATGGCAGATGGAGTTTAATCTGGACAATCATAGGTAATGCATTTTGGAAGGTCAAATACAGATAGGAAATATATAGTAAATGGCAGAACCCTTCAGAGTATTGATAGGCAGAGGGATCTGGATTACTGGTACTCAGGTGACTGAAAATGGCAATGCAGGTGGAGGAGGTGGTCAAGAAAGCTTCTTTACAGTACTGTTTGTTCAGAAAGGCATTGCAACAGTGATCACACTGTCTGAATCCAGCAGTTTCGACACAAGTGCAAAAATTGACAGCAGGAAAAGAACCACTGGATCATTAACCCAGCGCCCTCCCCCACCCCACCGAATACCCCCCCCCCCAAAACCACCCACCCTTCCACCCACACACACACAGTGATTCTCCCATTCTGGCATGCTCATATTGTGTGGGTCAGATCAAGAGATGTGCACAGGTACCAAACCACAGGATTTGTGATGTTCCTGATGCACGTGGATCTCCCAACACCAGAAATCCAGCCAGGTAAGCAATGTTGACCGACTTTTAATGTAGGTATCAAGCCTGGGAATGATGTCTCTAGACCTGATACTGCCTCCCATCCTGCCAGCGGGCATTTCACTCCAGCTGGCTTTTGAATAATTCCCCATTTTCGGGGAACCAGCAGGACAACAGTGCTGGAGTGAAGGGGGAACAATCAGAGCCCCCCCCTCCAGGGGAAAGGCGAAGGGCTGGTGTCCCCTGGGCATTGGCACCCTGAAAATGCCAGCTTGTGCCCCCTGGCTGTACCCAAGGGGCAAACTGCCCAGACCTAGGGAAACCTTGGCATTGCCCACCGGCGATGGAGCAGAGAATCATCACTGCTGGAAAGGGGACTGGAGATCGGGATGCTCTGGGATGGGGTGGGGTCAGAGCTGGCCCAGGAATGGTCGTGGGGGCTGTGGAAGAGAGATGGGGGACAGCATTGTGGGGGTCCCATCCTGGCTAGTGATCAAACTAGCCCGCAAACTGCAGGCCGACAGTTCAGGGCCACTGTGCACATGCAGAGTTCTGAAATGGTCAGACCCTGGTGTGAATAGGTCCCTCCCCACCTCCTGAGCCTCTAATGATATTCATGATTCTGACCTTGCACAGAGTGGGGAAAATTCGAGTCTGAACTCCCAATGAGGAATCATAAATTACACTAGTTTTCCCACCAATTCAGCACTTAGAACTTTTTTTGCGAGAATCACCCCAAGACGCTACCGAGATTTGATGGTTTGAGTTATAAGGAGAGGCTGGATAGACTGGGACTATTTTCTCTGGAGCGTAGGAGGCTGAGGGGTGATCTTATTTTATAGACCTCTATAACGAGGGACATAGATCAGCGAGATAGTCAATACCTTTTCCCAAAGGTAGGGGAGTCTAAAACTAGAGGGCATAGTTTTAAGGTGAGAGGGGAGAGATACAAAAAGGTCCAGAGGGGCAATTTTTTCCACACAGAGGATGGTGAGTGTCTGAAACGAGCTGCCAGAGGTAGTACTAGAGGTGGCACAATTTTGTCTTTTAAAAAGCATTTAGAGAGTTACATGGGTACGATTGGTATAGAGGGATATGGGCCAAATATGGACAATTGGGATTAGGGGTTTTAAAAAAAAAAAGGACAGCATGGATAATTTGGGCCAAAGGGCCTGTTTCCATGCTGTAAACCTCTATAACTATTTCTATTGGTGTCCACGCAGCTCTGACAGACTAGAAACACATCACCTGACCCCCAATCCCCTTGATGGCGATACCTAGATTTGTTAAAGCAGGAATAATTATCAGAACCCCATGGGGACTCTCTGATTGACTTTGGGAAGTGCATTTATTACCTATTCCAAGTGTGGCCTGATCAATATCTTGCACAACTCCCATAAAATGTCTCAATTCCCATATTTACCTTATTGAAACATATAAGATGATTAGAGGTTTAGATAGGGTGGACAGTGATAGCCTTTTTCCTAGGATGGAGAAAGCTAGCACGAGGGGACACAGCTTTAAATTAAGAGGTGATAGTTATAGGACGGATATCAGAGGTAGGTTCTTTACCCAAAGGGTGGTTCGGGAGTGGAATGCCCTGCCTGCAGCGGTTGTAGATGCGCCAAGTTTGGTGGCGTTTCAGAGTTAGTTGATAAGTTTATGGAAGAGAAGGGAATGGTTTAGTTTGGAGGGGCATTGCTTTTTTCATAATTGGTCGGCGCAACATCGAAGGCTGAAGGGCCTGTTCTGCGCTGTAATGTTCTATATTTAATGCTCTGATTCATGAAACCAAACATGCTGAATGCTTCCTTCATACTCTATCCAGCTGCGACTCCACTTTCAAGGAACTGTGAAGCTATACCCTTAGATCTCTTCGTTCTGAGTGTAAAGTAATTAGAGGTATATTCATTTCCACCTCCTCAATGAATTGTAAATCCTCTTGTTTTGTTCCCTCTGATGGTATCCATGACAGTGCATCTGCTGTTATGTGATACACCCTTGAACATACTCTGTTATGGAGTGATATCTCATCAAAAGTAAAAGGATGAGAAGAGAAGGGATAGGGCCTATAAAAGGTGAAGGAGGAAAAGTCTGTGTGAATCCGGAAGAAATGGCAGAGGTGCTTAACGAGTACTTTGCCTCGGTATTCACAGTGGAAAGTGAACTGGGAGATTGCACTGCAGGTTTGAGGCATATGGAAAAGATTGAGTATGTGGACGTTAGGAAAGAGGATGTGTTAGACCTGTTAAATTCTATCAAGATAGACAAGTCGCCGGGACCGGATGGGATGTACCCCAGGTTATTGTGGGAGGTGAGGGAAGTGGTTGCAGAGCCCCTGGCGATGATCTTTGCGTCGTCCATGGAAACGAGAGAGGTTCCAGAGGATTGGAGGATTGCGGATGTGGTTCCTATCTTTAAGAAAGGAAACAGGGATAGTCCAGGAAATTACCGACCAGTGAGTCTGACTTCAGTGGTTGGTAAGCTGATGGAGAGGCTTCTGAGGGATGATATATGAACATTTGGAGAAGTTTGGACTGATTAGAAATAGTCAGCATGGTTTTGTCAAGGGCAGGTCATGCCTTACGAGCCTAGTTGAGTTCTTCAAAAATGTGACTGAACACATTGACGAAGGAAGGGCGGTGGACGTAGTGTACATGGACTTTAGTAAGGCGTTTGATAAGGTCCCACATGCAAGGCTTCTGGAGAAGGTGAGAGGGCATGGGATCCAAGGGGCTTTGGCCTCGTGGATCCAGAACTGGCTTGCTGGCAGAAGGCAGAGAGTGCTTGTGGATGGGTCTTATTAGTGGAGTGCCCCAGGGATCTGTTCTGGGACCCCTGCTGTTTATCATTTTCATAAATGACCTGGATGAGGAAGTGGAGGGATGGGTTAGTAGGTTCGCCAATGATACAAAAGGTCGGTGGTGTTGTGGATGGTCTGGAGGGATGTCAAAAGTTGCAGCGGGACATAGACAGGATGCAAGACTGGGCAGAGAAGTGGCAGATGGACTTCAACGCAGATAAATATGTAGTGGTCCATTTTGGCAGGAATAATGGGATGAAGGAGTACAATATAAGGGGTAGGAGTCTTAGCTGTGTTGTAGAGCAGAAGGATCTCGGGGTCCGGATCCATAGGACTCTTAAATCGGCCTCGCAGGTGGAGGAAGTGGTCAAGAAGGCGTACGGTGTACTGGCCTTCATTAGTCGAGGAATAGAGTTTAGGAGTCAGGAGGTAATGATGCAGCTCTATAAGACTCTTGTCAGACCCCAGTTGGAGTATTGTGCGCAGTTCTGGTCGCCTCATTATAGGAAGGATGTAGAGGCTATTGAGAGGTTCAGAGGAGATTTACAAGGATGCTGCCTGGATTGGGAGGCAGGCCTTATGAAGATAGGTTGAGGGAGCTGGGACTCTTCTCACTGGAGAGACGTAGGTTGAGAGGCGACCTGATAGAGGTTTATAAAATGTTGAGAGGAATAGATAGGGTGGGCTCTCAGAGACTATTTCCCCGAGCTGAAATGGTCACTACGAGAGGACACAGATTTAAGGTGCAGGGAAGCAAATACAAAGGAGATGTCAGGGGTAGGTTTTTCACTCAGAGGGTGGTGAGTGAATGGAACCGACTGCCATCGGAGGTTGTTGAGGCAAACTCACTGGGGTCTTTTAAAAGACTTCTGGATGAGTATATGGGAAAGAATAGGATGGGGGGTTATAGATAGGTCTGTGGATTGGTAGATGTGATTGGCGCAACTTGTGGGCCGAAGGGCCTGTTTGTGCTGTATTGTTCTATGTTCAATCTTAATCCAAACAACTGAATTGTGAATAGCATTTTCACAATCTCTTTCATGTTCATTGGAGTTACTAACAACTGGTAGTCTATTTCAATTTTGAAACTAAAATCCCAAACTAAAGTCTGAGAAGGCTTTGCATGCTAACATTAATGCCAATGTTTCTTTTTCCAACTTTTGTCCAATTGCTGATAGCAACACAGAAGCATAACTAGTTCATGTTTGAACATAGAACATAGAACATAGAACAATACAGCACAGAACAGGCCCTTCGGCCCTCGATGTTGTGCCGACCAAAATAAAAAGCAATGCCCCTCCTACCTAAACCATTCCCTTCTCATCCATATACTTATCAACTAACCTCTTAAACGCCACCAAACTTGGCGCATCCACAACAGCTGCAGGCAGGGCATTCCACTTCCTAATCACTCTTTGAGTAAAGAACCTACCTCTGATATCCGTCCTATAACTCATACCCCTTAATGTAAAGTTGTGTCCCCTCGTGCTAGCTTTTTCCATCCTAGGAAAAAGGCTATCACTGTCCACCCTATCCAAACCTCTAATTATCTTATATGTTTCAATAAGATCCCCCCTTAGCCGCCTCCTTTCTAACGAAAACAGCCTCAAATCATTCAACCTCTCTTCATAGGACCTGCCCTCCATACCAGGCAACATCCTAGTAAACCTCCTCTGTACCCTCTCCAATGCCTCCACATATTTCTTATAATGTGGCGACCAGAACTGCACACAATACTCCAAGTGCGGCCGCACTAGAGTTTTGTACAGCTGCAACATGATGCTGCGGCTCCTAAATTCAATCCCCCTACCAATAAAAGCTACGACTCCATAAGCCTTCTTAACAACTTTATCCACTTGACTGCCTACTTTCAGGGATCTATTGACACATACACCAAGATCCTTCTGTTCTCAACACTATTAAGAGCCCTACCATTAGCCCTATACTCTACACATTTATTGTTCCTGCCAAAGTGCATTACCTCACACTTGTCCACATTAAACTCCATTTGCCACCTCTCGGCCCAGCTCTGCAACTTGTCCAAGTCACTCTGTAAACTAAAACACCCCTCTGCTGTCTCTCTGCACTAAAGTAAAATTGTCCCCAGATGCATTTGCTGCCTCAATGTTTAAAAACAGTGCGGTTATGTTGTAGCTGTATAAGGTGCTGATGAGGCCACACCTGGAGTACTGGGTACAGTTTTGGTCTCCTTACTTGAGAAAGGATAGACTGGCGCTGGAGGGGGCGCAGAGGAGATTCACTCAGTTAATTCTAGAGTTGAGAGGTTTGGTTTACAAGGAGAGACTGAGTAGACTGGGGCTCTATTCATTGGAATTCAGAAGAATGAGAGAAGATCTTATAGAAACATGTAAAAATATGAGGGAATAGATAAGGTAGAAGCAGGGAAGTTGTTTCCACTGGCAGTTGGAATTAGAACTGGGGGCATAACCTCAATATAAAAGGGAAGCAGATTTAGGACTGAGTTGAGGAGGAACTTCTTCACACAAAGGGTTGTGAATCTGTGGAATTCCCTGCCCAGTGAGGCTCCCTCATTGAGTGTTTTTAAGGCAAGAATAGATACAGTTTTGAACAGTAAAGGAATTAAGGGTTATGGTGAGTGGGTGGATAAGTGGAGCTGAGTTCATGAAAAGATCAGCCATGATCTTATTGAATGGCGGAGCAGGCTCGAGGGACCAGATGGCCGACTCCTGCCCCTAGTTCTTATTTTCAGTTTTCTGGGCCATAATGTGCTAAGATTTCAGAAAAAAATGTAAGTTCTTTAAGTCTTTTTCTGTCTCTGTTCCAGAGCCATTGTTAACTGTGTCTCAACAGCTGCCTCAATGACTCTTTGACCTCAGCTTAACTGTCAGTTATCCACAATGTCCTGGAGTATTGGATCAGAATGGAAGGTTGAAATGGTCACATCCCTTATCCACATTTCAGTGTGGATATACTGAATCTAGCACGACCAAGTCACCTTACCAGCACATCTTTCAGACTATGGAAAAAAACCAGAGCACCCAGAGGCAGATACAGGGAGAACATGCAACTAGGGGATTTTCAGAGTGACTTCATTGCAGTGTTAACGTAAGTCTACTTGTGACAATAATAAATAAACTTTAAATGATTGGATGGTTACCTGAGAACATATGAAAAGAGATACCAACACAAGCATGGAGTGGAGTGAGGAGATTTATATGTGATATATTTCTCTCTGTAAGTAGATTTATTCCATGCAAAACAATGTCTCTGCTTTCTTCCATTACCAACCAGATATCAGGAATATAATATTAAGTGGTTTAAATCAAGAAAACTTCTGGCAAAGATTCTAACACAGAGTATAATACATTGGCAACATTAACAGTTTTGTCAAGTACAAACAATGTGTTGTATTGATTCCGATTAACATTTAAAGCAACCAAGGTAAACACTCAGGGAATATCTGCTGCCTGTCTTATTAACTCACAAGAATTGACTCTGATATGAAATGACCCAAAAAATCTAAGGTGACATTCAGAGAATCAGATTCTTGCACATTCACCTGCGCGATTCCTCCCCCAGATCACTCATTAATTACTTGATAATTTCAGTATATTTTCAGCAGTTGGTTTTCGTTAGATGCTATTTATATTTATATCCATCAAGTAAGTTTGAACATTGCCGACGTGAATCTGTTTCCTGTGTGACTCTCAGAAATCCAGGACCTGCAAACTGATGGATCCAGGTTCTCAGTTGCTGCATCTCAAATGTAATATCTGAGTTGTGACAGACAAAACCTGGTCAGTGAGGCTGTTTCTCCCAAAAGAAACAAACAGCAATGTAATAACAAAACCATTACCAACACTGCATTGATTGATCTCCTGTGACAGTTTTACAGGCTGCCTTCTGGAATCTAAGATAAATTGCTCCAGTTGCATTCCTTTAAGTTCCTATTTCAATGTAGATTTCAATTCATATTGCAACATTGTCAAGTGCAGACAACTCAAAATAATAACTCAATAGTGACCAGAAAACAAGATAATACAGAAGACAGACAAAGCAAGCCTACAATAGCCAAGGATTTGGAATTATATTTAAGCAGCAACTAATTACTTTCATTAAGATGATGGACAATGACTTCAATCAGAAGCAGCAGCAGTGTGGAAGATACTAAAGTGAAGTTAATGTTGTGTCAGGTCCTGGTCAGTCTGAACTCAGAGTAACGCACACACAAAGTACTTTATTCGTGGGATGTGGCTATCACTGACTCAGCCAACATTTATTGCCCGTCCCTAGTTGCTCTTGGAATGATTTGCAGGGCTATTTCAGAGGACAGTTACAAATCAACCACATGGTTGGCTCTGGAGTCACAGGTAGGCCAGACCAGGTAAGGACACCAGATTTCCTTCCCTGAAGGTCATTAATGAACCAGGCGGGTCTTTCCCCAATAATTGACAATAATTCCATGATCATCGTACATACTTGATCATATGAAATTGCCACTTCACCAACACCTCCCCCTTGTACACTCGGAGCAGCATGCACACACTGCGCACACTCGGAGCTGTGTACATACAGTCTACACACCATACTATATATATATATCATAGACTGATTGAAAAGAAAACAAAATTCATGTATTTAGTTATTTATCAAAACAAAGGAATACAATGATATGTAGAAAGGATGAGGAGAGATGAGAGGAGGTTGAAGTGAAGCATTCACATTAGCACAGATGGGCTGAATGGTCTGTTTCTATGTGAATACCAGGGCGATGATCTGTCAATCTCTAAACTGTACGGGAGAATCTGTGGTTACTGTATTTGTATCTGTGAGCATTTCCATATCACAAGTTTGAAAACGCGGCTACAATAATTCAAATTCTGGAGGATGTCTTTGGAAAAATCTTCAGCCTATATTTCCCATAGCCTTGGATCATCACTACATGAAAATAAATAGACCAGTAACAAGTGAAATCCGCTGTCTCCAACAAGGTAACCAGGAAGGACACACAATCAATCCAAGGGCTACAGAGAGAGAGAGAGAGAGACACGCTGCTGAAGATGATTACAATTACTCAACTGCTACCAATAATGCAATCTTTACACAAGGAGAGAAATTACTAAAAGGCTAAGATTGTGCAACGAAGAAAGGGAAAAAAATAACATTGAGAACATTTTTCATCATTTGATTTGATTTATTATTGTCACACGTATTAAGAATAGCACAATGGTTCGCACTGCCGCCTCACAGTGACCTGGGTTCAATCTCTGGCTTGGGTCACTGTCCGTGTGGAGTTTGCGCATTCTCCTCATGTCTGCATGGGTTTCCTTCAGGTACTCTGGTTTCCTTCCATAGTCCAAAAGATGTGCTGGTTAGGGTGAATTGACCCAAACAGGTATTGTATGTGCTGACTAGGGGAATTTTACAGTAACTTCATTGCAGTATTAACATAAGTTTATTTATTCGTCACAAGTAACTCACAAGATCTGGGTGTACAGATCATTGAAAGTGGCAATGAGGTGGAGAAGTTAGTCAAGAAGGCTTGTCTTCATCAGCCGGGGCATTGAGTTTAAAAATTGGCAAGTCATATTGACGCTTTATAGAACCTTAGTGAGGCCGCACTTGGAATATAGTGTTCAATTCTGGTCGCCCACACTATCAGAAGGATATGGAGTCTTTGGAGAGGGTACAGAAAAGATTTACCAGGATGTTGCCTGGTATGGAGGGCATTAGCTATGAAGAGAGGTTGGAGAAACTTGGTTTGTTCTCACCGGAGTGACAGAGGTTGAGGGGCGACCTAAGAGAAGTCTACAAGATTATGTGAGACATGGACAGAGTGGATAGTCAGAAGCTTTTTCCCAGGGTGGAAGAGTCAATTACTCAGGGCCACAAGTTTAAGATGTGAAGAGCAAGATTTAAAGGAGATGGACGAGGCAGATTACTACAGACTAGTGGGTACCTGAAACTTGTTGCCGGGGGAGGTAGAGGAAGCAGATACAGTACCGACATTTAAGGGGCATCTTGACAAATCCATGAATAGCTTGGGAATAGAGGGATATGTCCCTGGAAGGGTAGGGGGTTTTAGTTCAGTCGGACAGCATGGTCACTGCAGGCTTGGAGGGCCAAAGGGCCTGTTCCAATGCTGTAATTTTCTTTGTACTTTGTTCTTTACAGTGAAAAGTATTGTTTCCTGCACGCTATATAGACAAAGCATATTATTCATAGAGGAGGAAATGAGAGAAAGATCACCTTAATTCAAGGTAAGTCCATTCAAAAGTCTGACAGCAACAGGGAAGGTGCTATTCTTGAGTCGGTTGATATGGGACCTCAGACTTTTGTATCTTTTTCTCAACAGAAGAAGGTGGAAGAGAGAATGTCCCGGGTGCATAGGGTCCTTAGTTATGCTGGCTGCTTTTCCAAAGGCAGTGGGAGGTGTAGACAGAGTCAATGGATTGGGCAACATTCACAACCTTTTATAGTTTTGGGCAGAGCAGGAGCCCAGACCAAACTGTGATATAACCAGTAAGAATGCTTTCTATGGTGTATCTGTAAAAGTTGGTGAAAGTCGTAGCTGGAGATACCAAATTGCTTCCGTTTGGTAATGTAAGTGGTAGCCAATTTGCCTGGAGCTCTCACCCTCAAATTACATTTGATTTTCTGGAGTACGACTGATGGTTGAGGTTGGAATTGAGCTTCCAGCGAATCCATGAACTCACTAAATGAGCGAGACAAATTTTGGCTGTAAGACTGAAAATAATGTTCCGGCCTGAGTTCCACAAACACCGAGGAGAATTACTTTGCATTTTGTCTCCTTCACGGTTTTGTTTTCTTGAGCATAATAGCCAAGGTGCCCAATGTATTTCTCTGTGAGAAACCAAATAGTTTACCAGGCTGATTCCGGAGCTGGTGGGACTGATGTACGAGGAGAGATTGACTAGGTTAGTGTTGTTTTTGCTGGAGTTTAGATAAATGAGGCATAGAGACTTCTAAAATTCTAACAGGACTGGACAGGGTAGATGCTGGGAGGATATTCCCGATGGTGGAGGAATTCAGAACCAGGGGTCACAGTCTGAGGATTCATTTAGGACGGAAGTGAGGAGAAATTTCTTCACCCAAAGAGTGGTGAACCGGTGGAATTCATTGCCACAGGAAGTAGTTGATGCCAAAACATTGAATGTATTGAAGAGGCAGCTGGATATAGCACGAGGGAAAAATGGGGTCAAAGGTTATGGGGAGAAAGCAGGTTTAGGCAATTGAGTTGGACAAGCAGCCATGATCTTAGCGAATGGTGGATCAGGCTCAAAGGGTCAAGTGACCGCCTCCTGCTCCCATCTTCAACCTTTGTATGTTTTCTAGGCTGTTTGACCCTTTGAGCCTGCGCTGTCACTCATTTTGATCATGGCTGTTCAAATTCAGTGATCACACCTTCTCCCCTTTGAACTATATCTGATTTCCTCTTGTTCACCCACAGAGGGGCAGTCTGGTGAGAACTTTCTTTTCAGATTCTGCCTAAAAACAGGATATTCGCAGGTATCGGGCCAGAGGCAATATCAGGAAAATTTATCCTCATCGCCAGATGTAAACATTCATTTTCATAAACTTCATTAATGAACACAAATATTCTTAAGAATTGTCTAATAACCGCAAGAGAGTAGTTCACTCTCTAAAATGTTTCTGTACAGAGATTCTCTCAGCATGGGGTAATTCCACACTGAGTCCCAATTGGCCCACCAAAGCTGGACAAACTGTTGGACTTTAACCTGGTATTGTGAGATTAATTACTGAGACAACTCCAGTCCACTGCTGGCATCCAGTGGACTGTCCCAGGGATCTGTTCTGGGACCCCTGCTGTTTGTCATTTTCATAAATGACCTGGATAAGGAAGTGGAGGGATGGGTTAGCAAGTTCGCTGACGATACAAAGATCGCTGGTGTTGTGGATGGTCTGGAGGGATGCCAAAAGTTGCAGCGGGACATGGACAGGATGCAAGACTGGGCGGAGAAGTGGCAGATGGACTTCAATGCAGATAAATGTGTAGTGGTCCACTTTGGCAGGAATAATGGGATGAAGCAGTACAATATAAGGGGTAGGAGTCTTAGCTGTGTTGTAGAGCAGAAGGATCTCGGGGTCCAGGTCCATAGGACTCGGAAATCGGCCTCGCAGGTGGAGGAAGTGGTCAAGAAGTCGTACAGTGTACTGGCCTTCATTATTCGAGGAATAAAGTTTAGGAGTCAGGAGGTAATGATGCAGCTCTATAAGACACTTGTCAGACCCCAGTTGGAGTATTGTGCGCAGTTCTGGTCGCCTCATTATAGGAAGGATGTAGAGGCTATTGAGAGGGTTCAGAGGAGATTTACAAGGATGCTGCCTGGATTGGGAGGCAGGCCTTATGAAGATAGGTTGAGGGAGCTGGGACTCTTCTCACTGGAGAGACGTAGGTTGAGAGGCGACCTGATAGAGGTTTATAAAATGTTGAGAGGAATAGATAGGGTGGATCTCTCAGAGACTATTTCCCCGAGCTGAAGTGGTCACTACGAGAGGACACAGATTTAAGGTGCAGGGAAGCAAATACAAAGGAGATGTCAGGGGTAGGTTTTTCACTCAGAGGGTGGTGAGTGAATGGAGCCGACTGCCGTCGGAGGTTGTTGAGGCAAACTCACTGGGGTCTTTTAAGAGACTTCTGGATGAGTGTATGGAAAAGAATAGGGTAGGGGATTATAGATAGGTCTGTGGATTGGTAGATGTGATTGGCACAACTCGTGGGCCGAAGGGCCTGTTTGTGCTGTGTTGTTCTATGTTCTATCTCCTCATCATTACTCTGCTGTATTGTCCTTAAAGAGAGAATCACCAAGCAGATGCATGCTGGGTTTTACTGCCTGAGTGAGGTTATAAAATATCAGCCACTGTGTCAGGAACCCTACACAGCTGAAGTTGTAAAGTATGAAGCTGGAAGCGATGAGGTGAATGGAGCAAATACCAGCAAAAGGTGGGAATTGCACAATATATTGGAAAAGGCAGTGGGAAGCACCTACATATAGAATATAGAATATAGAACATAGAACACTACAGCACAAACAGACCCTTCAGCCCATAAGTTGTGCCAATCATATCAGTACCTACCAGGCCATAGAACTATCTGTAACTCCCAATCCCATTAAATCCCATGTACTCATCCAGAAGTCTCTGAAAAGACCCCAGCGAGTTTGCCTCTACCACCACTGACAGCAGCCGATTCCATTCGCTCACCACCCTCTGAGTGAAAAACTTACCCCTAACATCTCCTCTGTACTTGTCCCTCAGCACCTTAAACCTGTGTCCTCTCGTAGCGACCATTTCAGCCCTGGGAAATAGCCTCCGAGAATCCACCCTATCTATTCCTCTCAACATCTTATAAACCTCTATCAGGTCACCTCTCAATTTTCATCTCTCCAGGTTGAGAGAGCTAGGTCTCTTCAACCTATCTTCATAAGGCATGCCCCCCCAATCCACACAACATCCTTGTAAATCTCCTCTGCACCCTCTCAATAGCTTCCACATCCTTCCTACAGTGAGGCGACCAGAATTGCACACAGTACTCCAAGTGGGGTCTGACAAGGGTCTTATAAAGTTGCAGCATTACCTCCTGACTCCTAAACTCAATTCCTCTATTAATGAAGGCCAGTACACCATATGCCTTCTTGACCACATCCTCCACTTGCGGGGCAGATTTAAGAGACCTGTGGACCCGGGCCCCAAGATCCTTCTGCTCCTCAACACTGCCAAGACTCCTACCCTTGATATTATACTGCTTCATCCCATTGGTCCTGCCAAAACAGACAACCACACATTTATCCGCATTGAAGTCCATCTGCCATTTCTCCGCCCAGTCTTGCATCCTATCTATGTCTCGCTGCAACTTCAGACATCCCTCCAGACTATCCACAACTTTCGTATCATCGGCGAACTTACTAACCCAACCCTCCACTTCCTCATCCAGGTCATTTATGAAAATGACAAACAGCAAGAGTCCTAGAACAGATCCCTGGGGTACTCCACTGGTGACCGACCTCCATGCAGAAAAAGACCCATTCACAACCACTCTCTGTCTTCTGCAGGCCAGCCAGTTCTGGATCCACAAGGCCAAAGCCCCTTGGATCCCATGCCCTCTCACCTTCTCAAGAAGTCTTGCATGGGGGACCTTATCAAAGGTCATTGAGGTTCAGAGTGATCATTGAGCTGGACAGAATGCAGTGCCGTGGGAGGGTTGGGGAGTGGGGGGGGGGTGGAGTTGGAGGTGGGAGTGGGGAGACTGGGGGTGAAGCAGTTTCAGATATGTCAAGGCCTGCAGTGAATTACACGGAGACCCTTGCTGAGCTCACTGCAGTTCTCTGCCTACATTCAGAATCCCCCAACCACAGCAGGAATTGTCCATTCACAGAGAGAACCGACAATCATTACTGTCTCCACCTTTACACACAGAAACCAAATTAAACCTTAAATAAATATTCACCTCAATATTACACCCAAATCAAGCAAAGATCTTAACAAAGCAATAACCTTGAACATTACAGAAAAACACATCAATGCATTCAGCTGTTACTAAGCACACGTTGATTTAATGAACAGAATTAAAATGAGACTCTTGAGATCTAAGAAATTTAAACAATGTGGCTTATATGGTAATATATTATTCCTAACAGATGCCATGAAGCAAATATACTGCAAACAACCCTGTGAATGCTGGAAATCTGAAATCAAAACAGAAAATGCTGGAAAAACTCAGCAGCTCCGGCAGTGTCTGAGGAAACGGGCGGGAGGCAGGTTATTGCTCAAACTGCCATGCAATTCACTGTGATAGGAGATGGCCCTTCATTTACATATTTCTATTAATGCAGAGTTCCAACACAGCCAATTACCACCCAGTCTACTCTCAATCATCAGTAAAGTGATGGAAGGGGTTATCAACAGTGCTATCCGGCAGCACCTTCTCAGCAATAACCAGCTCAGTGACACCTAGTTTGGGTTTCGCCTAGGGTCACTCAGCCCCTGACCTCATTACAGCCTTGCTTCAAATATGGACAAAACAGCTAAATTCCAGAGGAGAGGTGAGAGTGAGTGTGCTGGAGGTCAAGGCTGCTTTTGACCATGTGCAACATCAAGGAGCCCTGGCAAAACGGGAATCAATGGGTATCATAGATCATAGAACATTACAGCACAGAACAGGCCCTTCAGCCTTCGATGTTGCGCTGACCAATTAAGAAAAAGCAATGACCCTCGAACCTAAACCATTCCCTTCTCATCCATAAACTTATCTACTAACCTCTTAAACGCCACCAAACTTGGTGCATCTACAACTGCAGCAGGCAGGGCATTCCATACCCTTACCACCCTCTGGGTAAGAACCTACCTCTGACATCCGTCCTATAACTACCACCCCTTAATTTAAAGCTATGCCTCCTCGTGCTAGCTTTCTCCATCCTAGGAAAAAGGCTATCACTGTCCACCCTATCTAAACCTCTAATCATCTTATATGTTTCAAGAAGGTCTCCTCTTAGCCGCCTTCTTTCTAACGAAAACAACCTCAAATCCCTCAGCCTCTCTTCATAAGACCTTCCCTCCATACCAGACAACATTCAGGTAAACCTCCTCTGTACCCTCTCCAATGCCTCCACATCTTTCTTATAATGCAGAGACCAGAACTGTACACAATATTCTAAGTGCGGCCGTACTAGAGTTTTGTACAGTTGCAACATGACATTGCGGCTCCGAATTTCAATCCCCCTACCAATAAAAGCTAAGACTCCGTATGCCTTCTTAACAACCTTCTCGACTTGATTACCAACTTTCAGGGATCTATGCACATATACACCAAGATCCCTCTGTTCATCAACACTATTAAGAGTCCTACCATTAGCCCTGTACTCTACACATTTGTTATTCCTACCAAAGTGAATTACCTCACACTTTTCCACATTAAACTCCATTTGTCACCTCTTGGCCCAGCTCTGCAAGTTGTCCAAGTCTCTCTGCAAACTATAACACCCCTCTTCACTATCTACCACTCCTCCAACTTTGGTGTCATCCGCAAATTTACTAATCATCCTTCAATAACCAATGGTGAGTTTGCCCCCCAGTTAGAGTCATAGCTGGCACATAGGAAGATGGTTGTGGGAGGTCAAAGATCTCAGCCCCAGGACATAACTGCAGGACCTGGACAATATCCAGGTTTGGGCTGACAAGTGGAAAGTAATGTTCGTGCTGCACAAATGCCAGACAATGACTTTCTCCAACAACAGAGAATCTAATCATCACCCCTTGACATCCAGTGGTTTTATCATCATTAAATCAACTCCCTTGGGGTTTTTATTGACCAGAAATTGAACCAGCTGTACAAACACATGGCTACAAGAGTGAGTCATAGGTTGGGAGTCCTTCAGAGAGTAACTCACCTCCTGATTCCCCAAAGCTTGTCCACCATCTTCAAGATATAAAAGTCAAGAGTGGAAAACTCCCCACTTCCTGGATGTGCGCAGCTCCAACAACACTATCCAGAACAGAGCCACCTGATTGTGGCTGGGGTATCATTCAGTCTCTCCAATATTAGTACACAGTTCATGTTGCAACTGTACAAAACTCTAGTGCGGCCGCACTTGGAGTATTGTGTGCAGTTCTGGTCCCCACATTATAAGAAAGATGTGGAGGCATTGGAGAGGGTACAGAGGAGGTTCACCAGGATGTTGCCTGATATGGAGGGCAGGTCTTACGAAGAGAGGCTGAGGGATTTGAGGTTGTTTTTGTTAGAAAGGAGGCGGCTAAGAGGGGACCTAATCGAAACATATAAGATGATTAGAGGTTTAGATAGGGTGGACAGTGATAGCCTTTTTCCTAGGATGGAGAAAGCTAGCACGAGGGGACACAGCTTTAAATTAAGGGGTGATAGTTATAGGACGGATATCAGAGGTAGGTTCTTTACCCAAAGGGTGGTTCGGGAGTGGAATGCCCTGCCTGCAGCAGTTGTAGATGCGCCAAGTTTGGTGGCGTTTAAGAGGTTAGTTGATAAGTATATGGAAGAGAAGGGAATGGTTTAGTTTGGAGGGTCATTGCTTTTTATATTGGTCGGCGCAACATCGAAGGCCGAAGGGCCTGTTCTGTGCTGTAATGTTCTATGTTCTACGTTCTACAGTAGTGTGTTTAAATTACTCAAATCACTGCAGCAACTCCCCAAAGCTCCTGTAACAGCATCTTCCAAACCGTGACCTCTACCAGCTGGAAGGACAAATACAACAGATATCTAGGAACACCACTGCTGACAAGCTCCCTTCTGTAATGACTTCAATTGGACCACAATGTGAACCTCAGAGTACAAGCTCCCTGATTAAGGCAGTGATGGTTTGTCCAATCAGGAAGATTTTATGTGTATATAATGTGGAATGTTATAGTTACTGGCACCCTGGTTTTTTATTCTGTACAGGGAGTACCTGTCTCAGTGTTGCTGAATATGTAAATAAATCTTAAGTGTGGTGAGGGACACCGGCCCCAGAAGAATTATTTCATCCTCCAAGCCAAATACCATCCTGACTTGGAAATGTCAGTTTGTAGAGTATAGGGCAAATGGTAGGATTCTTAGTAGTCTGGATGAACAGAGGGATCTTGGTGTGTATGTGCATAGATCCCTGAAAGTAGGCAGTCAGGTCGAGAAGGTTGTTAGGAAGGCATATGGAGTCTTGGCTTTTATTGGTAGAGGGATTGAATTTCGGAGCCGCAACGTCATGTTGCAACTGTACAAAACTCTAGTGCGGCCGCACTTGGAGTATTGTGTGCAGTTCTGGTCCCCACATTATAAGAAAGATGTGGAGGCATTGGAGAGGGTACAGAGGAGGTTTACCAGGATGTTGCCTGGTATGGAGGGCAGGTCTTATGAAGAGAGGCTGAGGGATTTGAGGTTGTTTTCGTTAGAAAGGAGGCGGCTAAGAGGGGACCTTATTGAAGCATATAAGATGATTAGAGGTTTAGATAGGGTGGACAGTGATAGCCTTTTTCCTAGGATGGAAAAAGCTAGCACGAGGGGACACAGCTTTAAATTAAGGGGTGATAGTTATAGGACGGATATCAGAGGTAGGTTCTTTACCCAAAGGGTGGTTCGGGAGTGGAATGCCCTGCCTGCAGCAGTTGTAGATGCGCCAAGTTTGGTGGCGTTTAAGAGGTTAGTTGATAAGTATATGGAAGAGAAGGGAATGGTTTAGTTTGGAGGGGCATTGCTTTTTATATTGGTCGGCGCAACATCGAAGGCCAAAGGGCCTGTTCTGTGCTGTAATGTTCTATGTTCTATGTAGCGCTCTACCTTCCTATCTCTGGGTCAAAATGCTGGAACTCCCTCCCTAATAGCACTATAGGTGTACCTACACCACAGGATCAAGACAGCAGCTCAACATTACCCTCTCAAGGGGAAGTTTAGGATGAGGAGCAATACTCACATCTCATGAAATATTAAAATCACATGTCTATACAGTAATTCAAAAGGTCCTTACACAAAAAACAGTCCTTTAAATTACTACAAGAGACACACATTTACCAAAATCACCCCGATGCTTGAAAAGAGACTTAAAGGAAACTTCATCTGGGAGCATAACAATGAGTTCCTATTGCCCCTTTCCCTTCTCCCTCGAAGAGGTTTCCCTGAGAAACACAAACAGGAATTCATAGCCACAGCAATGTGGAGAATTGGACTTGAAATTGAATTTTTTTTAATTATGTATTTCTGTGAATTATGTATCTTGCACTGAATGGCTGCAAGTTTCATTTGGAGCAAAAAAAAAATCTTCCAGTGTCAAGTAATTACCAAATTGCGATGACAGGAAACGGGGCAGCATTAATCACATACCCCAGTGAATCTGGGAGACATCAGACTATTGGGGCAGATCCGAAATGAATAACAGACATTGTCCACATAAAACAGAGGCAATTTATCAAACACTTCCTCCTCAATATTGTATCTTTTAAAGAGTTCTGTCAAAAGCTCTTCACATCACACAACACAGAAATAGCTACAGCTTAGCAAGTGAAAATATAGCCAACTGCGAGAGGGGGAGGATTCCACAGGTAATTCATTCTGAGAGTGTTGACCTCGTTACTCGTTGTTAGCCCACGACGTGTGCTAAGACTCAGACCTTACAGCCAGAAAATTCAAATCCACTACAAGGATTAGAGGGCATTATTTCCAGTAATGTTGCATTGTGGCACTGAGGAAGTGCTGCTTTGTCATCAATACATGCATCTTGCAGATGAGATACTAAACCTCACCCAATTCTCAGGTGAAGTTAAATGATTCCGTGGCATTATTTAAAGGTGAACAGGGGAATTCTCCTGCATAACTCAAAATGCTTACAGAAGGCAGCCATTCAGCCCACCATATCCGTGCCAGCTTCTGTCCCACTTCCCCCTCCCAGTGTTCATTCCTCTTGTCAAAGCTTCAGCTAACCCTATCAGGAGTCTGCTGTCAGATTATGACTAGAAATTGGATTACACCATAACTGAGGGGTCAGGAAATTGACTGTTGCTAATTCTCTGTCTATGGAGAATGCGTAAGAGGAGAAATCAGAGTTGTTTTAATTAAACACCCCACCTGTTCATAAAACCAGCAAAATGGCTCAGATTCTCAGTGATTATTTGAGCTCCCACCTCCCGCTTCCTGAGGCAAAGAGTCCGATCCTTCCAGCAATCTGTGTGAAGAAATGTTTCCTAACGTATCTCCTGAATCACTTGCCTCTGGCTTTAAGAATATGTCCCCAACTACACATCCACAAGACCATCAGGAATAAAAACAAGAGTAGACCATTCAGCCCCTCGAGCCTATTCTGCCATCCAATAGGATCATCACTGATCCGACATTCTTCACAACTACTTTCCCGCCCTTTCCCCGTTACACCTGATTCCCTGAATGATCAAAAATCAACCTATCTCAATCTTAAAAATACACAATGGCTCTGCTCCAACAGTTCTCTGGGGCAGGGAGTTCCCAAGACTCTCAACCCTAAGGGAGAAGAAATTCTTCCTCATCTCTGTTGTAAATTGGTATCCCTTTGTTCTGAGACTATGCTCTCTGATCCTAGACTTTCCCGTGAAGGGAAGCATCCTGTCAGCATTGACTGTGTCAAACTCCTTCAGAATCTGCTATGCTTCAATGAGATCACTTCACATTCTTCTAAACTCCAATGAGTAGAATCTCAACCTACTTAACTTTTCCTCAGAAGACAACCCTCCATCTCGGGGATCCATCCTAGTGAAGCTTCGCTGAACTGCCTCCAATCAAATAATATTTTTCCTTAAATAAAAGGGACAAAGACTGCTCCCAGTGCTCCAGATGTGGCCTCACTAGTACCTTGTACAGTTGCAGTAAGACTTCCCAACTCTTTTACTCCAACTCCCTGGAAATAAGGGCCAACATTCCATTCCCCTTCCTTTATTTTTATTCATTCATGGGAAATGGGTTTCACTGGCCGGCTAGAATTTATTGCCCATGCCTAGTTGCCCTTGAAGGGCAATCGAGAGTCAACCACGTTTCTGAGAGTCCAGGGCCACAGGCAGGCCAGACTGGGTAAGTACAGCAAATTTCCTTCCCTAAAGGATATTAGTGAACCAGGTGGGTTTTTCCAACAACTGACAATGGTTTCATGATCATTACATTTTGATTTCCAGATATTTTCTATTAAATTCAAATTTCACCATCCACCATAGGAGGATTTGAACTTGGGTCTCCAGAACATCAGAGTTTCTGGATTAATAATCAAGCGATAATTCCATTAGGCCATTGCTTCCTGATAATCTGCTGTACAAGGATGAGAAGAGAAGGGATAGGGCCTACAAAAGGTGAAGGGGGAAAAGTCTGTGTGAATCCGGAAGAAGTGGCAGAGGTGCTTAACGAGTACTTTGCCTCGGTATTCACGGTGGAAAGTGAACTGGGAGATTGCACTGCAGGTCTGAGGCAAATGGAAAAGATTGAGTATGTGGATGTTAGGAAAGAGGACGTGTTAGACCTGTTAAATTCTATTAAGATAGACAAGTCGCCGGGACCGGATGGGATGTACCCCAGGTTATTGTGGGAGGTGAGGGAAGTGGTTGCAGAGCCCCTGGCGATGATCTTTGCGTCGTCCATGGAAACAGGAGAGGTTCCAGAGGATTGGAGGATTGCGAACGTGGTTCCTATCTTTAAGAAAGGGAACACGGATAGTCCAGGAAATTACCGACCGGTGAGTCTGACTTCAGTGGTTGGTAAACTGATGGAGAGGCTTCTGAGGGATGAAATATATGAACATTTGGAGAACTTTGGACTGATTAGAAATAGTCAGCATGGTTTTGTCAAGGGTAGGTCATGCCTTACGAGCCTAGTTGAGTTCTTCAAAAATGTGACTGAACACATTGACGAAGGAAGGGCGGTGGACGTAGTGTACATGGACTTTAGCAAGGCATTTGATAAGGTCCCACATGCAAGGCTTCTGGAGAAGGTGAGAGGGCATGGGATCCAAGGGGCTTTGGCCTCGTGGATCCAGAACTGGCTTGCCGGCAGAAGGCAGAGAGTGGTTGTGGATGGGTCTTATTCTGCATGGAGGTCGGTAACCAGTGGAGTGCCCCAGGGATCTGTTCTGGGACCCCTGCTGTTTGTCATTTTCATAAATGACCTAGATGAGGAAGTGGAGGGTTGGGTTAGTAAGTTCGCCGATGATACAAAAGTTGTGGATAGTCTGGAGGGATGTCTGAAGTTGCAGCGGGACATAGATAGGATGCAAGACTGGGCGGAGAAGTGGCAGATGGACTTCAACGTAGATAAATGTGTAGTGGTCCATTTTGGCAGGAATAAGGGATAGGAGTCTTAGCTGTGTTGTAGAGCAAAAGGATCTCGGGGTCCGGGTCCATAGGACTCTTAAATCTGCCTCGCTGGTGGAGGAAGTGGTCAAGAAGGCGTATGGTGTACTGGCCTTCATTAAATCGAGGAATAGAGTTTAGGAGTCAGGAGGTAATGATGCAGCTCTATAAGACTCCTGTCAGACCCCAGTTGGAGTATTGTGCGCAGTTCTGGTCGCCTCATTATAGGAAGGATGTAGAGGCTATTGAGAGGGTTCAGAGGAGATTTACAAGGATGCTGCCTGGATTGGGAGGCAGGCCTTATGAAGATAGGTTGAGGGAGCTGGGACTCTTCTCACTGGAGAGACGTAGGTTGAGAGCGACCTGATAGAGGTTTATAAAATGTTGAGAGGGATAGATAGTCTCTGAGAGTCCACCCTATTTCCGAGCTGAAATGGTCACAACGAGAGGACACAGATTTAAGGTGCAGGGAAGCAAATACAGAGGGGATGTCAAGGGTAGGTTTGTAATTTTTATAAATGATCTGGATGAGGGTATTGAAGGATGGATTAGTAAATTTGCAGATGACACTAAAGTCGGTGGAGTGGTAGATAGTGAAGAGGGGTGTTATAGTTTGCAGAGGGACTTGGACAAGTTGCAGAGCTGGGCCGAGAGGTGGCAAATGGAGTTTAATGTGGAAAAGTGTGAGGTAATGCACTATGGCAGAAATAATAAATGTGTAGAGTATAGGGCTAATGGTAGGATTCTTAGTAGTCTTGATGAACAGAGGGAGCTTGGTGTGTATGTGCATAGATCCCTGAAAGTAGGCAGTCAAGTCGAGAAGGTTGTTAAGAAGGCATATGGAGTCTTAGCTTTTATTGGTAGAGGGATTGAATTTCGGAGCAACAACGTCATGTTGCAACTGTACAAAACTCTAGTGCGGCCGCACTTGGAGTATTGTGTGCAGTTCTGGTCCCCACATTATAAGAAAGATGTGGAGGCATTGGAGAGGGTACAGAGGAGGTTTACCAGGATGTTGCCTGTATGGAGGGCAGGTCTTATGAAGAGAGGCTGAGGGATTTGAGGTTGTTTTAGTTAGAAAGGAGGCGGCTAAGAGGGGACCTAATCGAAACATATAAGATGATTAGAGGTTTAGATAGGGTGGACAGTGGATAGCCTTTTTCCTAGGATGGAGAAAGCTAGCACGAGGGGACACAGCTTTAAATTAAGGGGTGATAGTTATAGGACGGATCTCAGAGGTAGGTTCTTTACCCAAAGGGTGGTTCGGGAGTGGAATGCCCTGCCTGCAGCAGTTGTAGATGCGCCAAGTTTGGTGGCGTTTAAGAGGTTAGTTGATAAGTATATGGAAAAGAAGGGAATGGTTTAGTTTGGAGGGGCATTGCTTTTTATATTGGTCGGCGCAACATCGAAGGCCGAAAGGCCTGTTCTGTACTGTAATGTTCTATGTTCTAGGTTTTTCACTCAGAGGGTGGTGAGTGAATGGAACCGACTGCCGTCGGAGGTTGTTGAGGCAAACTCACTGGGATCTTTTAAGAGACTTCTGGATGAGTATATGGAAAAGAATAGGATAGGGGGTTATAGATAGGTCTGTGGATTGGTAGATGTGATCGATGCAACTCGTGGGCCGAAGGGCCTGTTTGTGCTGTATTGTTCTATGTTCTATGTTCCTGTGTGTCAGCTTTCTGCGTTTCAATGCACAAGTACCTCTCAAGTCCCTTTGTATTGCAACTTTCTGCAGTTTTTCTCCATTTAAATAATACTGCTCTTTTCTTCTCTCCCTTCCAAAATGAGGAACTTCACATTTTCCCATGTTACATTCCATTTGCCAATATTACCCATCAACATCTCTCTAAACTGCATTGCTCTTGCAGTTTACCTTTCCATCTATTTTGTGCCATCTGCAAATTTGGCGACTAATATTCACTTCCTTTCTCCAAATCACTTAGTAAGCAGTCGCGGTCCCTGTGAAACCCCACTGCTTACAAGTCACCAAACTGAAGGACAACCCCTTATCCCCACTCGCTGTTTCCTACCCACTGGTCAATTCTCTCTCCGTGCCAATATACTACTCCAACATCATGGGCTTTTATTTTGTGATTTAACCTTTTGGGGCGCACCTTGTCAAATACTTTCTGGAAGTCCAAATACAACATATCTACTGATTCCCCTTTATCCATTCTGATTAAGGCTTTCTCAAAAATCTTTAATAAATTAGTCAGACATGATTTCCCTCCCATGTATCCATGCTGACTCTGCAATTTTCCAAATGATTCATTCCAACATTTAGTCTATACGGGGCTCTAGTTATAGAAAGATGGGGTGAAAGATGATTCAGTCCATACTGGTCAGGTCCATACTGCTGTAGTTAGAGGTGGAGGGAATGAGATGATTTGTACTCTGCAGCCAATAAAGCAGTGAACTTGGGCTGTTTCCAAAAGAAAGTGGGAATGGGAGACTGAGGGCTAAAGGCAGGAGAATGTGTGTCGTTGTTGGCATGGTGACACCACAGCTTCTGGGGTTTGGTTCTTCTGGACATAGGCATTGCCTGCGCTGGTAACATCAAAAATTCATGGGATCTTGAGAAACGTCCATTGCTCTCTTCATTGCTTCTTAAGTTACATGTGAAATCTTGTTTAATAAATTCTACTCGATTCCTCAAAATTAGTTACTTGTACCTTGCAGCTCAAACATAACTGAGGGTCCCAGTGTTAGAAATTAAGAATTTGGACCTTCCAGTTATTTTTAATTAGGAGGGTTTTGCATCTCAAAACCCTAAAGCTCACAACACAGAGACTGAACAAACACTAGAAACATCAAACATTTTTGAGAATACTTTCCTCTCACATTTCCTGTTTAGCATTCCAAGTTAGTATTCCAATTATTTGCCAGTGACCGTGTTCAGATCCGAATCAGAGGGGCAGCTGGTACAGCATCTTTGAGCATTTGTTGACACTGCGGGAGTCTGATCCACCTCCTCAGAGTTCCTGATGTCAATCACTGTTCCAACAGGAATCGTCGATTGAAGACATTGCTTACACAAAGAAACTGCAGAGACAGGACAAGCTGAATAAACTGCCTGGAAACACCAAACTGAGGACAGGAGTGCAGCAAATAATAAATCCAGCAAGGGAAAGGATTCAATACCTGACACAGTGAATGAAATGGGAAGTTAACATGTTTAATAACAGTGTCAGCTAGAATAGAGACCAAGGAAAAACTGCAAGTGACGATTGGGCTTTGAGAAATCAGCAAAAATGGACAAACTCAGACTTCATGGGAAGAGCAAATCTTGTGGCATTTCCATTTTTGGTGGTAAAGTTTTAAAACAAAAGTTAAAGTTTATTTATTAGTCACAAGTCACTTACATCAACACTGCAATGAAGTTATTGTGAAAATCTCCTAATCGCCTGCTCAGGTATACTGAGGGAGAATTTAGCATGGCCAGTGCACCCTAACCAACATACCTTTCAGACTGTGGGAGGAAACACATGCAGACTCTACACCAACAGTGACCCAAACTGGGAATCGAACCCTCATCCCTGGCACTGGGAGGCAGCAATGCTAACCCTTCATGTCACCCTTGATATTGATGAGGGTATCAGGTAATATTGATTTTAGACCTGTTCTTCTTTCAGTCATTCCCCACATGATCTTTGATATTAATCTGCATCAAAGACAGACACCCTCCTTACCCTAACATCCCCTCTCCTTCCACATTATCACCTCACCCTCCTTCCCAACCACTCTTCACTGAAATCTACAGAAACATTAATCCCGTGTCTTTCTGACTCGGAGGCAGGGGGACTGTCAGCTGAACTAAACTGGCAGGGGTCTCACGCTGAAATTAAACACATTTGCTGAAATATTTTATCACACATCTAACAGCTTTTCATAAGTTGCAGAATATTAATTTTACTCAAGCCTCATTCAGAAAGAGACTGCATTGCTCTGATATTCCATCAGTATTGTCCATAATATCCAAAAGAGGCTAAGTGATTCCTCAGAAAGCCGGGGCCTTCAATGTTTTTATTAACAGAGCAGAATAGACTTTGAAATTTTTTGAATATCAAGATGGAAGATAGTGTTCAGTCCTCGGCATCATTCTTCCAGAAAGATCCGAGAGCATGGAGGAGTTTTGCAATCAAGGATGTCTTAAACACTTGAGCATAGTTTTGAAGTGTAGTCATTATGATAACATCACATCTCTAACCGTGTAGCTCTCCACTGGAGTGTTTGCCTTTATTTCTGTGCTCAAACTCTGAAATGAGCTTAAACCTGGAACGGAGGAGGAGGATTTCTGACTGAGTCACAGCTGAGAGCTTTAATTGAGTAAATATGGAGGAACTGCTTCTATTTGTGGGAGGGTCACTAATCACAGATTCAAGATAAACCACAAAGAACAAGGTCAGGAGAAAATATCGACACAGTGAGTTATTGTGATGGGGAAGTGCTGCCTGAGAGAGCAGTACAAAACAGATTCAATAATAACTTTCAAAAGGGAATTGGATAAATACTAGAAAAGGAGCAACGTGTAGCGTGACAGGTAACGAGCAGGAGAGTGGGATTAATTAGACAGATTTTATAAACAGCAAGTGTGAACAATCTAACTCTGCATTGTAGAGCAGTTGTTTTCTGAGATTGTGGAGTTTTGTGACTGTCTGCTCTGAACCCCACTGTCCAGTTTCAATATTGATTTCATTCAGAAAATGGTTTTAGAACAAAGAATAAAGAAAATTCTAGCACAGGAACAGGCCCTTCAGCCCCTCCAAGCCTGTACTGACCATGCCTCCTGACTTAACTAAAACTCCCTACCCTTTTATAGGCAAGCTGATAACTTAGTTATAGTCATAACCTAAAAATAGGTTAGGTTAGAGGGTCCACTGGCCGGCGCAACATCGAGGGCTGAAGGGCCTGTACTGCCACGAAATGTTCTACGTTCTTTCCGGGGACCATATCCCTCTATTCCCATCCTATTCATGGATTTGTCAAAAAATGTCCCTTAAAACTCACTATCGTACCCGTTTCCACTACCTCCCTAGCAGTGAGTTCCAAGGACCCACCACCCTCAATTTACAATCACCTTTGCGAAGTAAGCCTTTAATACGAGGAAAAAAATCTCTCTCTACTGGCACAAGCTTGGAGGGCCGAAGGGCCTGTTGCTGTGCGGTCCTGTTCTTTAACAGTCATCAGCTTGCCTATAAAAAGGACCTAATAAAGCACGTCTAACAGCTCATCAAGTCGATAAGGTTGTTAAGGCGGCATATGGAGTCTTAGCTTTTATTGGTAGAGGGATTGAATTTCAGAGCCGCAACATGTTGCAACTGTACAAAACTCTAGTGCGGCCGCACTTGGAGTATTGTGTGCAGTTCTGGTCCCCAAATTATAAGAAAGATGTGGAGGCATTGGAGAGGGTACAGAGGAGGTTTACCAGGATATTGCCTGGTATGGAGGGCAGATCTTGAGAGACTGAGGGATTTGAGGTTGTTTTCGTTAGAAAGAAGGCAGCTAAGAGGAGACCTTATTGAAACATACGATTAGAGGTTTAGATAGGCTATCACTGTCCACCCTTTTTCCTAGGATGGAGAAAGCTAGCAGGAGGGGACGTAGCTTCAAATTAAGGGGTGGTAGTTATAGGACGGATGTCAGAGGTAGGTTCTTTACCCAGAGGGTGGTAAGGGTATGGAATGCCCTGCCTGCGTCAGTTGTAGATGCGCCAAGTTTGGTGGCGTTTAAGAGGTTAGTAGATAAGTTTATGGACGAAAGGGGAATGGTTTAGGTTAGAGGGTCATTGCTTTTTCCTAATTGGTCAGCGCAACATCGAAGGCCAAAGGGCCTGTTCTGCACTGGAATGTTCTATCTCCAGCAAAACTGCTAACCTCAGGAACCTCTAAAAACAAGTCGGAGCTGGATTCCCCCATTATTGCTTCCTTAGCAACTGATGAATCTTGATTGCTGTGGAGTTCCACCAACCTGAGCAATCCATTTTGCACACTCACAGTGAGATCATACGGATTGAAATCTCCAAAGACATGAGCAAAATTAAGGCAATGAGAGAACAGCACGGAGGGAGGCCATTCAGTCCAGAGAGTCCGTACTGACTCTTGTGGAAGGAATTTGAGTAACCTTCACTCTTAATTTCCTGAAATTTATTCTCCAAGTATTCATCCAATTCCCCTTTTGTGGGCAGTGAATCTGCTTTCATCAGCAAACAGATTATTCCAAATCCTATCTGTCACTGTATAAAATGATTTTCCTTGTGTCACTGATGAGACTTTTGCCACATACCTCAGTGTCCATTAGTATTGACCTGTCAGCTATTAGAGACAATGTCAACCCATTTACTCCTTCCAAATTGTGATTTTAATGGCATTACAAAGAGAAAGTGGCTACATGGCATTGGGATTGAGAATCAGCCATGATCATATCAAATGATGGGGCAGTTTCGATGGGTTGAATGGTCTACTTATATTCCTAGTTTCCATGTTTGTAAACACCTCATGATATTAAACACTGCTGTCAGTAATGAAGGAATGCTACACCATCAAAGGTGTGGTTCTTTGGATGAGACAGAAAATCAAAATCATGCATCGCAGAGATAAAATACCCTACCACATTATTCTGAATGTGAGGAGGAAAGTTATCTCCACATTCCTGAACAATATTTATATCCCTCATCCAGCACCTAAAATAGATATTCTGGTTATCACGTTGTTGTTTGTGGGATCTTGCTATGCAAATTGGCTGCTGCATTTCCAATATTGTAATACTGACTCCACAACGAATGTACTACACTGGCTGCAAAGCATTTTGGGATGTCCTGAGGTTATGGAAGGTGCTACATAAATGCAATGTCTTTCTTTTTCAAAATGAAGATTTCTTTATGAGCAGGCATTGGAAATGGGAACGTTTTGGGAGCTTCTGTTGTCTGGAGATACTGAGAGTTTGTTCAATAAACCTTCCCAGCGTCCATTCGAACTGATGTAACAGGTTCCGCTTGTTGAGCCGGTATCTGAATGGTTCATTACTTGCACACTGCTGGAGGATTAGGGCTCGTCAGTACGTTCACTCTGCATTTAATCAACATCAGAAGTTTGGTTCTGTTCGCATGAGTGAGTGATCTAACTGACTCTCATTGCAAATCCCCCAGTCAGGTTATTACCAGGTGTTACATGGCTACTGCCTCCATACCAATGGAAGGAAGATGCCATCACCTGATGATTTTGCAATAATCCCACTACAAGCAAAAACTCAGCAAATCTCATTAATCTCCGCATTCTCTCAGCTGGTCCAGAACTGAAAGGCTTTCCTCCCTCATATACAGTCCACACTGATCTTCACCACCCCCCCCACAACAATCCCACTGAATTCATCACTAATAAACATATCTTACTCAATATTTAATTCCCAGCCAAAAACAAAAGAGATTATTTGCTCACTATCTCGTTGCCGTGTGTGAGAACTTGCTTTCTGCCATTGGCTGCTGTATGTTTTTACAGTGATTACACGTGAATACCTCATTGGCTGTAATGCTTCCTTCACTTTTTTGTGCTCTGTAACTCCAACCAGTGCACAGGTTTTTGCCACGAATCCCACTGATTCCAGTTTTGCCACGATTCATTTGTCACTCTCAGTTTAATGCTGTTTTTATTCAGTTTGAGTTTCTCCAGGATCACTCAGCTCCTGACCTCATTTCAAAAGTGGACAAAACAGTTGAATCCAAAGGTGGGGGGTGGGGGGGGGGGGGGTGAGACTGTCCTTAGCATCAAGCCGGTGTGATGTCTTACAGCTAATCATCTTCAGCAGAGCCAATGTCCTTCCCACCATCATAAGGTGAGAAGTGGGAATGCTTGCTGACTGCACAATGTTCACAACAGTTCAGATACTAAAACAATCCATGTTCAAATGCAGCAAGATATGGACAATACACTAGCTTGAGCTGACAAGTAACATAAATATCAGGCAATGACCATGTCCAGAGGAGATCTAACAATCACCACTAAAAACTTCCTAGGTGTTACCATGGCATTGCTAATATGCTTCTCTATGCATGTCCTCACAGATCCTCATGCCCTCTATGAGAAGCTATAGCACCTCCATGCATATGGCATGAATACTTTTCAAAGTTTTTTTTACAAGTAATTCATTGATGACTTTCCACTATTTTTTAAAAATGTCATTTCAGTACAGAACAATAAAAGTATAATTATCCAGATCTTTAAAGTATCAATAACAGAAACTCTTAGCCCTTTACACTAATTAGCTTCTGTAAATCAACATTGTGAAATTGACAGCAGAGATCAGAGAGCCAGAACTGTTAATCAGCAATGTTTCTCCTGGGGTGTAGCTGTTTCAATAAGAATAATCGATGCTCTGAAGTTCCCAGCTTTATGGTCACTTTCTGTGGCAGGCAGAAGCAGATTTTCTTCCAACTCCTGCTATTTGCATCATGGATGAAGATTCAGGCCTATATCCATGGAATGAAAAGTATTTAACTGCCAGAATAGCGACAGAAAGTAACAAAAGACCATGAATCAGATTTGGTGAATTGTAAAAATAAAGAACCATTTAATTGCAAAGAGTGAAACCTGGGATTTATTGATCAGCGTCTGCATTGCATTCCAGGAAAATGGCCAATAGAAACTCCCGAGTGAACAATCTTTGCAGTGAGATTCAAGCCAGGAATCTCCTCCTTTGATGTGATTTATGTTGAACTGGTTGTTGGTTTTCACATCCACCAGGCCCTTCCCCTGGCCTATGAGACAGGGTGAGAGAAACGACTCTCTAATTGGACAGGACGCCACAAGGTACTTTAATTGTTCATTATTATCTGGCAGTCAACCAACGTTCCACACCAGCCAATCTGGGACCCTGAGCTGGAATTGAGGCTGTGGGATCACAATCCTTCCAGGAAAATGCTGCCTAGAAACAGAACTGGGAAAAATGTATTCCAATTTCCTTATCAGCATGAGTTCAGGCACAGGGTCTGAGCGCCAGAGGAACAGTATCCAAGGAACAGACAGGACCACACTTTAACTTCACATCGATACATAAAAGAATCTCCTTCAGGATTGCACTGGGAACATCACAATCCCTGGAGTAGACCTAAAACCAACAGCCTTCAGACTCAAAAAGGGAGTGTGTTACCATGGAAACTCAAGGAGCGAGTATATTACCATATCTGACACGAGGTAGAAAACCACAAATCTTATTAAAGTGTCAAATTTTAAATCATCAGAATTTCTAAATTTGGAAGGTGTGATTGAGAGAAGAGCGAGAGTGTTAATCTGCACCTTAGGGCAAAACTCTAGATTGGCAACTTTGACGAGTGGTCGGGGGCGGTCATGGGGTGATTCTCTGCCTTACAATCCTGAAAACATTTAATTAGAATAATAATTCAGTTAATTGAAACTGAACCAGAATAAATCCATCAGTGGCATTGTCTGTTTACTATCAAAGTGTCCAATCTTATGTTATTTTTGCAATTGTTTCCTGATGATTTGTTTAGTCCTGTTTGCTGAGTTTGTGTTGGAATTCTGAGCGTGGGGGGGGGGGGGGGGGGGGTTCCGTGATGTTTAAAATTAGACCTGCCCTTCCAGCCCTTATTAAAATGCTCCGTTTCACTTACCCCAATGGTGTGTGTGATCCTGTTGACACATCTATCTTGATGATGTTCATTATTCAATTTGCAGAGATGATCCTGTAGTAACTTCCTTAAATTTGATTTTTAGTTGCAGAATCTTTAGGATTCCACAGCTTTGAAGTTAAAAATTAAAATCACCAAAGCAAAAAAAGTGTTGGACATAAGTTATTGCAAAGTGATTTGAAAATATTTCACCAAAAGGAGATTCTTAACCACACTGTAAGCTTTATATTTTTACTATAACTCATCCGCTTCACTCATGAAATGTAAGAACCTGTTTGTCATGTTCAGATTCTTCAAACAATCCAAAAGTAAAATATTTCCTCATATTCAGATCCCAGCGAAACTTTCAATTACGTTTTTTTGTGATTTCAGTTCAAAACATCTAATATCAAAATGAATCTGGAGTTTACCATGTGACAGATAATGGGAATCAAAGGGAGTGGGATGATTCAGGAATATTTAGTGATGGTGTGCTGCTTTCTGTATTAGATTCCTTTTTCACTAATTTATGCAGTTTTCTGCCCAATGTGTCGAGAACCATAACTAATTAGGAATTAAAATCAAGGAAGAAACTATTAGAGATTTACGAATGAATGGACTAAAGAGGGACTCCCATCTGGGGCAAGTTTGTAATGCTGGGACTCTCTTTCCTGACAAAACTCACTAATGTGTGCAACATGGAGCTGGGTAGAAGAGTTAGTTTATTCTGAATCTTTCTAGACATGAATATAATTGCAAATAGTCATGATAATGGTGCTTTTACAGTCAGGAGAAATTAAGATGCTATGAGGTTTCAAGAGTTGATGATACACCTTTACTATAGTCTGATGATTTATCTGGGTTATGACACAAGTGTACAGGCTACATGAACATTGTGAAATGTGATGGGCTTCTGCCAATCTAAACTTTTAACATAGACTCATGAGATTAATGTGTGCAGCAAGTTCTGTGCAGGATCTGTATGGGTATCCTTCTTCACTACCTCAGAGTAATTGAGGAGAGGAGACGTATGGATTGTAGCGAGTCGGTCACACTCAGGCTTCCTGTTCCAGAGAAACTTTACAATGTATTGCCCATTTATTGCTGATTAATTCTGGAACCAGGTGGATAAATCCCAGAAGGTTTATCGCATGATCTCCAACCCCGAACCACTGCCCCCCTCCCCACAACCAGTAAATAAGAAAATAAATGTCTGCAGAGATTTTTTTTAAAAAGGAACAGGTTTTTATGCTGTAATTTTTTTTTTAAAAAAGATTACTTGCATTGTGTCTTAGAGATTATAGATTTTAATTCTTGCAAACTTCAGAACGCAAGTCTGACTTCCTGCAGAAAACTTCAGAGATCAGCACATCAAATCTGACCTTTGGATTTTTGAAGCAGTTTCCTCTGGAAAAAATTATAGCAGCTTTTAAACAAATTAAATTGGAAGATTACTGTTTTATCCAGAGAGGAGGGAGGGAGGAAGGAAAGGGGGGACTGAAGTTTGTGATGCCGGCCAGTTAGCATCAGGGACTAGAACAGTGATGAGCACCCTGCAGCCTGGGGTTCACATGGAGCTGTCAGGATTCAGAGTTCAGTCCCACGGGACATTGCATTGTCCCACGTGTGAGGTCACTGCATTCCGCTCTTCCCATCCGTATAGTTTTTTTTTTCTTGCCAGTCTGACTGAAACAATTCACATGTAAAGCAAAGGCAAGTGAAGTGTGTGCTGATTGCTCACAACATTGGACACAGAGCGCATGCTCTCACACTCAGTGTCAATATTGATTCTGTTTTTACCATTAATACATAAAAGCATTTTCTATAACTCATTATGAAATATTCAGCATGTATTAAATGTATTTAATCTTATTCATGGGGTCACAATTAGTGATCTTGCCGCTCAGCACGATGAGGGAGAGCCACACATGATTATCCATCTCGTCTCTAAAGCGAAGCTTAAAAGAGCAATTAAACTGAGATTGAGTAAACTGTGTGTGGGTGACTGGGAATCAATTATTTACAGCAGATTCTCAGGATATCCTTGCTGAGTTAGAATGCTGTGCATTATTGATTATGGGGAGAAAACGTAATGCTGTTCTCCTGGATTTCTAAATTCACCTTCTCGGAGACAGCATGTGGTGATGTTCCTGATGATGGTGGAGCTATAGAGGAAGACCTGTTTGAGTTTTACATCTTCAGGGGAATGTGCGTACTTATAGCTGGGAACATTTGAAAACATCTGAAATACATTTCAATAAACAACTCCTTTCATCTCCACCAATTGCAACTGATAATGAACTGTGCGTCTGATTGTAGGAAGGTTTCCAAACCATTAATCTGTTGCCAGCTTGATGCATGCAGCAAACTTCCTGATACTTTCCACAAAAAGTGTACAATTTTTCTAAAAACAAGGGAGGCCAGTATTTATTGCTCGAGAACGTGGTGGTGAGCTGCCTTCTTGAACCCATTACATGTGCTGTAGATACACCCACAGTGCCGTTAGGGAGGGAGTTCTAGGATTTTGACCCGGCGATAGTGAAGGAGAAATGATTTATTTCCAAGACAGAATGGTGAGTGGGTTGGAGAAGACTCTCCAGGAGGTGGCGTTCCCAGGTATCTGCTGCATTTGGAGATGGTAGAGACAGTGAGTTTGGGAGGTGCTGTCAAAGACTTGGAGTTGCTGCAGTGTATCTTGCACATGGTATTATGGTTAGCATTAGGGTAGCACAGCCGTCACTGTGTATCAGTAGTGGAGAGAGAGATTGTTTAAGGTGGTGGAGAGAGGGAATGTTTCACTCGGCTAGTGAGAAGAAAATCAGTGATCCTGAACATTATCCAATGTTCCCTGTTGCAAAGTTTTCATCCATGAGGTCATGTGGTCACAGACTGCCTCATCTGATTGGAGTCATTCCTGGAGATCCCATGTCAGACTGACTATATATTATTGTGAATATTATTTACTGTATAACGATGCTCCATTGCTGATAGAGTATTTCTACTTTAATGCAGCAACAATGGAGCTGGAATGTCACAGGCAGGAAATTCATCAACGAGAAACTCAGTGTGGAGGAGGAACGTTCCGGGAGGGGGAGGGTCACCGTGCCCAGGGGAGCTGACACCACACCCAGGAGGGAAGGGAGGAATACTGCACCAGGAGAGGGATGGCCCACTGGATGTCAAATTTTTCCTCATCATTCTCTCATCCTAGGAATCTGCTGAGTGAACATTTGTTGAATTGTTTCTGATGCTGTTATTATCCTTTCTTATATAAAAAGGAGACCAAAATTGAACACAATATTCCAAATGTGGTCTCACCAATACCTCCTACAGCTGCAGCAAACACATTCCTTTCTCTATGTCCCAACGCCTCTCACAATAATAAAAAAAAACAATATTCCATTTGCTTCTCTAATCACTTGCTGCACCTGCACACTAACTCTCTGATTCACAAAGCGGGACAGGGTGAAATCTCTCCCTGTTTGAATTAGGTGCTGCCTTTCTTATTCTCCCTGTCAAAGTGGACAGATTCTCTGTATTCTGCTCCATCGTACACTGTATCTGTCTTCAAACCTCACACAGAATTACATGAGCCAAGCAGTGGAGTACAGCCTGGGTTTCTGTTGAACTCTCATGAGGAACAGGTTAACAAACCGATGCTACTTAAAGTATAAGCAAACCTGTCGAGCCTGAAAATTCCACCCCATTGAAACAAAATGGCCCCAAGTGGAATTGAAATGATTGAGATACAGAGAACACCAGGGAACCGTTTGTTTTGTCCCACTGCTCAGTGAGATAAGATGCAGATCCAAGTGAGACATTAATTCTAAAGAAGATTAGACAGTCCATTCAAATAAAAGTTTGGAAAAGGGAGGGTTCATCACCCAGGGTCAAATCAGGAAAGCTGGAAATCAAATCAAAAGCAGCATCAACTTGTAATGCACAATGTCCAGCGGGTGCATACATTGGAATCAGCCTTTACTCAAAAAGTCAATGGTTCAAACCCTGGTTTACACCAGGTTCATCAATCTTAGTTAGAGCAACACAACAGACCAAGTGGGACTCGCTCCAAGTCTCCTTCCACATCACCCAGCGTGGGGCAAAATGTTCCAATTCCTGCGTCATTACAGGGTTAAATGACATCTCAAATTTCAGAAAAGTATCATCACTGCAAGAACTGCTTCCATTCCCAGCTTCTGTTGGAATATACGGCACTGTACCAACTCTCTCCTGAGACCCAGCACTCTCACCCTGCAATCAGAACACTATGGCTTCAAATCCCTTTCAAAATACCTCAGCACATCACCCAGGCTGATATTTCAGTGCATTACAGAGGGAGTGCTGTTTTGTCACTGGTACCTTCTTACAACTGAGGTAATAAACCATGCCTGTCCTCCCGATGGATAGAAATGATCCCATTTTCTCTGGTGACCAGTATTTATCAATCAGCCAACATCTTTCAAACGGGTTTTTTTGATTATTACTGTGTGTGGAATCTTCCTGTATGCAAATTAGTTGCCACATTCCTTACAGTAACTTCATTTTATTTGATGCAAATGTTTTCAGACATTGTGAAAGGGTCTATTTAAATGTAAATCTTTCTTAATGCGGGAACAAGTAGGAGTCCGTGGCTATTCCAACTTCCCTGATTTGACCCTGGGTGATGAATCCTCCCTTTTCCAGGCTTTTAGGGAAATTTCAACATGTCAAAACACGAGGTTAAAACTGCAGGATAAGTAACACAGAGATTTGCTGCTGGACAGCAATAATGCTCACGTTCCAAAGTGCTATTTTTCACACGCAGTCAGTGTTCAATCTGTAAGTGATCCACTTTGAGTGCTAAAGGAATTCTGGTTGTCTCATTAGACAACAAGTAGTTTCAAACACCAGGTTAACGTCTAATGGATTTATTTGGAATCATGAACTTTCAAGAGCTGCTCTTACAATCAGGCTCCAAAAACTTGTGATTCCAAATAAACTTGTTGGATTTTAACCTGATGTTGTGAAACTTCTTACTGTGCCCACCCCAGTTCAACACCAGCATCTCCACATCATTAGACAGGGAAAGTGCATACCTCTGTTTCAAAATAAATTCACTAATTATTTGACTGCCAGAAGTCAAAACAAAACATCTCCATATGATGCTTATACACAAGGCAATCATTATTAGTGTTTGGAATTGCAGTGACTGATTTGCCAAGTAGTTCACAAAATAACTCTGGGTCAGCATTAGCCAGGAATCAGACACTAGTCTATACGGTGTGAATGGGGAGATAGTGGTGCAGTGATATTGTTTTTGGACTAATAATCCAGGGACACAGGATAACACTCTGGGGACTTGGATTCAAACTCAATCCTGGCAGAAATCTGAATTCAATATAAAAAAATCTGGAATTAAGAATCTGCTAATGACCATGAAACCATTGTCAGAAAAACCCACCTGGTTTACTAATGTCCTTTAGGGAAGGAAATCTGTCGTTCTTATCTCGTCTGCCCATGTGACGCACACAACGTGTGGGATTCTTAAATTCCCTAGCAAATCCCTGAATTCTAGGACAATTAGGGATGAGCAACAAATGCTGACCCAGCCAGAGACACCCACATCCTATAAATTTAAAACACTGTTCTGGATACAGAATGAGAGATGTCTATATTATGGCCAGACCATCTGACTGTTAGGATAAGCCCTCACTTATATATTTGTGGTCAGTCAACAGCAATAGTTACAGGGGGTGGTAGTATAATGGCTACACTACTAGACTAGTTAACCAGAAGTTAGATATTTAATCCAGTAGTGTAACCATCATGGCAGGTGGAGGAATTTAAATTAAATAAATCTGGAATAACAGTCTCAGAAATGGTTTACTGATGTCCTTCAGGGAAGAAAACCTTCAGTCCTTACCCAGTCTGGCCTACATGTGTCTCCAGAAATGTGGCCAACTCTTTACTGCCTTCTGAAATGAGTAAACCATTGAGTTTGGTATGGGCTCCTGCTCTGCCAAAGGCCACAAGGAAGTACAGTGAATGGAGTCCAATCCATCACAAACCAGCCTCCCATTCATTGACTCTGTCTACACTTCCCATTGCCAACATAATCAAGACTGAGCACCCTGGACCCTCCCACCTTCTTCCATCAGGATGAAGATACACAAGTCTGAGCTCACATTCCAACCAAGTCAAGAACAGCTTCTTTCCTGCTGCTGTCAGACTATTGAATGGACCTACCTCACATTAAGCTGATCTTTCTCTTCAGCCTAACTCTAACACTACATTCTGTACTCTTTCCTTTCTCTACTAACAGTATGCTTTGTCTGTATAGCGTGCAAGAAACAATACTTTTCACTAAGTTAGTACATGTGGCAGTACTAAATAAATCAGTTACATTCAAGAAGGCAACTCACTCCCACTTTCCCCAGAGCAAGTAGCAATGAAGCCAAAGGCACCCACAGCCCGTGAAAGATTTTTAAAATCTCCATGGACAGTTTCTGAAATCTTCCAATTCTGGAGGAGGCCATTCAGCCCAGCACCTTGTGAGAGCAGCCAATGGGAGAGCAGTTTTCTGCCCCATTTTTATATCAGATTTCTAGCATGGGGAAGGACCCTTATTGGCTGCTTTGGAACATCCTGAAATTGTGAAACACGTTATAGCTGCTGAATAGAAACACAGCATCAATATCCCATCATCGTAAACAGGACAATCCTTTGGTCAGGACACAGTCAGAATGTGCCTGAGGGTTTCCTGCTTCAGATAATTAATTAACGAGGACAGTCGGAGCAGGCAGGTACAATCTGTCACCAAACAGAGACTCGGCAAATCTCAATCCCGCTGGAACATAGCCAATTGGGAATGTTCGGTATTTTCAGTGTCAGTGTTGTTCCTCATCCCACTTTCTAACTTCACTGGACAGCATCTGTATCCAGTTAATGTAACCTAACACATTCCCAACTCACTTGGTGATGGCAGTTTGAGCATATTTCTGGTCATTATTTATTTGTGTTTGCCTGACGACTCAATCAAAACTCTTTTCAAACCCTTGATGGAAGTCAATGGAATTCTGACAGAGCCGTCACATCCCCGCAGTGAATCCATGTGATACAGCCTTGGCATAGAATCCCTACAATGCCAAAGGAGACCATTTGGCACATCGAGTCTGCACTGACTCTGAAAGAGCACCTTATCTACGTCTTCAGTTACAAAGACCTGACAGAGTCCAAATGAATCGCTTACCAATATCAATGTGGATATAGAAGGGGCAATAGTGTCAGATAGTAACAACTGAAGCTAATGTAACAACTTCAACCAATGCTGCCACAGGAGGGATAGAAATGACGGAGTTATTTTTCTGTAAATATTGATTGCCATAGATTTTATCTCAAAGTGGACAAGAGTGAAGGCCTGTTTTATATCTCATTCTGGTGAAGTCAATGGGAACGAAGCTCAGGAGAGGCCTAAAGCAATCCACCAACAATCAATTATCCTACACAAAGTCTGTATTCCAGCTGCAGTGAACTGGTGTAATCTGAGTCATAGAATTCATCATGAGTTGATTGATGAGATACACAGCACAGAAACAGACCATTCAGCCCAACTACTCCATACTGCCATTTAAACCTCTATTTCCCAGTCAAGCCTCCTCTCACCTTTCCTCGTTACTGTAATCCTTTATTCCCGTTACCCCTCATGTTTGTCTAGTTTTACCTGTATTTATACTATTGGCTTGAATCTTTCCCTGTGGGAGTGAGCTCCATGATCTTTCAGTGAAGTTTATGGAACATGCCCTTCGGCCCTCAATGTTGCGCCGACCAATTAGGAAAAAGCAATGACCCTCTAACCTAAACCATTCCCTTTTGGTCCATAAACTTATCTACTAACCTCTTAAATGCCACCAAACTTGGTGCATCTACAACTACAGCAGGCAGGGCATTCCATACCCTTACCACCCTCTGGGTAAAGAACCTACCTCTGACATCCGTCCTATAACTACCACCCCTTAATTTAAAGCTATGTCCCCTCGTGCTAGCTTTCTCCATCCTAGGAAAAAGGCTATCACTGTCCACCCTATCTAAACCTCTAATCATCTTATATGTTTCAATAAGGTCTCCTCTTAGCCGCCTCCTTTCTAACGAAAACAACCTCAAATCCCTCAGCCTCTCTTCATAAGACCTGCCCTCCATACCAGGCAACATCCTGGTAAACCTCCTCTGTACCCTCTCCAATGCCTCCACATCTTTCTTATAATGTGGGGACCAGAACTGCACACAATACTCCAAGTGCGCCGCACTAGAGTTTTGTACAGTTGCAACATGACGTTGCGGCTCCGAAATTCAATCCCCCTACCAATAAAAGCTAAGACTCCGTATGCCTTCTTAACAACCTTATCGACTTGATTGCCAACTTTCAGGGATCTATGCACACATACACCAAGATCCCTCTGTTCTTCAACACTATTAAGAGTCCTACCATTAGCCCTATACTCTACACATTTGTTATTCCTGCCAAAGTGAATTACCTCACACTTTTCCACATTAAACTCCATTTGCCACCTCTCGGCCCAGCTCTGCAACTTGTCCAAGTCTCTCTGCAAACTATAACACCCCTCTTCACTATCTACCACTCCACCGACTTTAGTGTCATCTGCAAATTTACTAATCCATCCTTCAATACCCTCATCCAGATCATTTATAAAAATTACAAACAGCAGGGGCCCCAAAACAGACCCCTGAGGTACACCACTTGTCACCGAGCTCCACGATGAATATCTCCCATCAACCACCACCCTCTGTCTTCTATCTGCTAGCCAATTCCTAATCCAATTAGCTAAATCACCCTCAATCCCATACATCTGCATTTTCTGCAGAAGCCTTCCATGGGCCACCTTATCGAACGCCTTACTAAAGTCCATATATACCACATCAACTGCCTTACCCCCATCCACCTCTTTGGTCACTTTTTCAAAAAACTCAATAAGGTTAGTAAGGCACGACCTACCCTTCACAAAACCATGCTGACTATCCCCAATCAATTCATTTCTCTCTAAATAACTATAAATCCCATCCCTAATAATTCTCTCCAATACTTTGCCCACAACAGAAGTAAGACTCACTGGCCTATAATTCCCTGGAAAGTCTCTCTTCCCCTTCTTGAACAATGGGACCACATTCGCTATCCTCCAGTCTTCCGGAACTATACCCGTAACCAACGACGACCTGAAGATCAGAGCCAGAGTCTCTGCAATCTCCTCTCTTGCCTCCCAGGGAATCCTAGGGTAAATCCCGTCCGGCCCAGGGGACTTATCTAACTTCAAACCCTCAAGAATATCTAGCACATCCTCCCTATCTACTTCAATACTTTCCAGTTTGCAACCCTGTATCCCAGTGTTCTCCACAACTACATTTACATCTCCCTGCGTGAATACCGAAGAGAAATATTTGTTCAGTGCCTCTCCAATCTCTTCAGGCTCCACGCACAACTTCCCACTGCTGTCTCTGACTGGCCCTAATCTTGCCCTAACCAATCTTCTATTCTTAACGTATCTAAAGAAAGCTTTAGGATTCTCCTTGATCCTATCAGCCAAAGTCTTCTCGTGTCCCCTTTTAGCTCTCCTCAACTCACTCTTTAGCTCCCTCCTGGCTAATCTATAGCTATCCATTGCACTAACTGAGCCTTCAAGCCTCATCCTGACATAAGCCTCCTTTTTCCTTTTAACCAGCAAATTAACTTTTTTAGTACACCATGGTTCCCTTACTCGACCATTTCCTCCTTGCCTGACAGGGACATACTTATCAAGGACTCACAGTAGCTGCTCCTTGAATAAGCTCCACATTTCAGATGTTCCCAGTCCCTGTAGTTTCCTAGTCCAACCTATGCACCCTAATTCCCTCCTTATGGCCTCATAATTACCATTCCCCCAGATATAACTACTGCCCCCAGCTTCATGCCTATCCCTATCCATCACTAAGGTGAACGTAACTGAATTGTGGTCACTATCACCAAAATGTTCACCAACTTCCAAGCCTAACACCTGGTCTGGCTCATTGCCCAGCACCAAATCCAATGTAGCCTCACCTCTAGTTGGCCTATCTACATACTGAGTCAAAAAACCTTCCTGCACACTTTGTACGAAAACTGACCCCTCTAACGAGCTAGAGCTATAGCTATTCCAATCAATATTAGTAAAGTTAAAGTCCCCCATAACAATTACCCTATTACTTTCACTCCTGTCCAGGATCGACTTTGCAATCCTTTCCTCTACCTCTCTAGAACTTTTAGGAGGTCTATAAAAGACTCCCAACAGGGTGACCTCTCGTCTCCTGTTTCTGATCTCAGCCCATACTACCTCAACAGACAAGTCCTCATCAAACTTCCTTTCTGTCACTGTGATACAGTCTTTGACTAATAATACCACTCCTCCCCCCCTTCTACCTCCTTCTCTACTCCGACTGAAGCATTTGAACCCTGGAACCTGCAACAACCATTCCTATCCCTTTTCTTGGGGACAATCTCTTATATTGATGACCTTGTCACACTCTTCCCCACAAGAGGAAATTTCCTCACTGTATCCACATGATTGAAACGTTTCCCAGGCCGAGACCTTCACCAGAAGGGAGAATATCTCTACCGTGGTGAAAACAGCAAAATGCCTGAGGCCCTGCCCCCAATTATGGCACCTCCCTTTTTTGTGGGGGAAGGAATGGGGATAGAATCCATGTTTCACATTGGGTACAGTTTAGAGAGACAGCTGGCCATTTAAATTCACATTGGATTTTGATAGAGCAGGAATGTAAAACCCAGAGTAGCCCAGGTAAGAGCTGGTCTGAACTCTGGATTCATTTGGGAAGTGAAAGTGTCACTTTGGATATGGTTCTGGGACACTTTTGTAGGAGATGAGGCACCTTCTAGGGTAGGCCAAGAGACTTATTGGAAATGATGAAAATAGGCATAACTATACAAAAATAATACATAACTCAGACCTGTCAAATTCAACCATCAGGACGGTCAGAAACATCTATTAAAGGGACTTATCAAAGGGAATTATCAAACTGTCAATTCATTTAACAGCCTTACCCTTTAAACCTTTGGATAAAAATATCTGGCGTGATAAAATAAATTGATGCTTGCTATTTCACTTTGCCTGTTCATATCTACTGTATGTACTAGTGCTGTATGGCTATTTTTTGCAACCATTCATTATCACAGCAAGGTACCTGCCATTTCACAGTTGACAGCTACAAAACTAAATACATTTCTCCTGAACTTCCTGTTGGTGTTAGTGACTGGTTTATATTTACAACTCTTAATTCTGGTCTCCTTCATAAATGGAAACTTCTTCTCAATGTCTACCCCAGAGTAACATCTCCAAATTTTAGAATCCTCTATCAGGTCAGTCTTCAACTTTCTCCTTTCTTGATTAAAGAACTAGCTTGCTCAATTTTCTTGATATTTTTAACCTCTCAGTTCTGACATCATTGTTGTTTCGCAGCTTTTCCAGCGAGTCTGAATGGTTTTTATAATGTGGAGTGCAGAGTGTGCATCACAACGCAAGTGCAATCAAAATCTATAAACAGCACAAATAAAGCCAGCTTTTTGTCAATGAAATGTAGTCTTTTCCCCACTGGTGAAGTAGTTTCTTCTCACTGGTTTGTTGAGTTCTCTGGCAGGTTTATAGAATTGTTTTTTTAACAACTATCAAATTGAAGGTGGAAGCTTCACCAGGCAGATTAACAGGCAGCAAAAGACAACAGATACCTGCTGTTTTACTGAGACAAATCGATCCTACTCAAATACTCTCACGTCTGAATTAAAAGGTATTGCTACAAATCTCACCTGATGGATCACTTAGCCTTTCTCAACCTAACTCCACAGTGACTGGTGTTGGTGCATCAACCTAACTTGAAAGTACAAGGTTACCTGTAAATTGTTCTTAAACAAAGCCAACTTTCTTCAAACAAACTCTGTTGCTGCATCTCTTGTGCCACAAAATATTGGTGAATTTATTTGAAGCCACATAGAAAATAAGAACAAGAGGAGGCCACTCAGCCTTCGAGTCTGCTCCGCCATTCATTAAGATCATCCAACTCAATAGCCTAAACCACCTTCTTCCATAACCTTTGGCCCCATTCATCCCAAGTGCTATATCCAACCGCCTCTTGAATACATTCAATGTTTTGAAGAGAGCGGCTACAACTCGCACCTCCGCAGTGCTGCGTTAATTCAATATTATTACAATTATGCACTCTTTCTTCAGGCTTTCCCTGCTGGTTGATATGCTGTAACTACAAAGTTTTAAAAAAAAATCTTTACTCAAGAACTTCCATCTCACCGAGGTAGTGTCAGACAAATCTACATCCAATAATCTGCTCTGAAAACTCTGCTCACATTTTGATGGCTGTGACAGATTGTCTCAGCTGCTGTAATGAAATCAATAATAGTTTAAAACCAAATATCAATTCACTCAATCTTAATGGATCTGTACCTGTGCTATAAACTAACCAAGCCTTCCTTGGGAAGTGTCATGTTTTATTGGAATCTATCCATTAGTTTTGGAGATTTCCAAAGAGACTAATAAACAAGGATGGAAATGTTACCTCCCCTAACCCTCCAGGGTAGATGAGGGAGGGAAAGCCCTTGCCCAATCCCCTTTGTTACTCTCTATTTCTCTGACCCTGGTTTCTAATGGATATCAACCCCCACCCCACCCCTCCCCCATATTATCCCACTATAAGCAGTTGGCTACACGCTGGAATTGCCCCCTCTGGTTGAGGGAGATAATCTGCAGCCCAGGAGGTTACATTGGCCCATTACAGTTCAGAGTGCAGCCCCACGGGGAATTGTGTTGACCATTGCTCAGGTGCAGGTCACCACATTCCGCTGATTCCCGCCTGTGTAGCTTTTTTCCTGCCAATCTGACTGAAGCGATTGTCAAACAAGAGCAAGTGAAGTGTGTGCTGATTGCTCACATGGACAGAGAGAGCTGTGCCCTACCCCAAAGCACAGTGATTCTGTTTTTACCACTGGAAGTTGATGATAGTTCCATTGATATAATAAGCATTTTCTATAACTCGTTGTGAAATGTTCGGCAGGTATCAAAAGTATTTAGTCTTATTTGTGGAGTCATAGTGAATGATTAAAGTCAATTGCAATCTTGTGGCTCACAGAGATGAAGGAGAGACACTCCTGTGGCCCAATCATTAAACCAGGCTGACCCTTCACCCCTCTCCCCTCCTTCAGATCCCTCCCTCTCTGACCCAGTTATTGGTCACTGCCTTTGATGCATCACCACACACATTCTGATTCCATTTCCATTATCATGTCCAGGACTTTTCACTACGTTGCTGGTGCTATACAAATGTCAGTTGTTGTTATTAGAACATTACAGCACAGAACAGGCCCTTCGGCCCTCAATGTTGCACCGGCCAATTAGGAACAAGCAGTGACCCTCTAACCTAAACCATTCCCTTTTCATCCATAAACTTATCAACTAACCTCTTAAACGCCACCAAACTTGGCGCATCTACAACTGCCGCAGGCAGGGCATTCCCTTACTACCCTCTGGGTAAAGAACCTACCTCTGACATCCATCCTATAACTACCGCCCCTTAATTTAAAGCTGTCTGATCACACACCTTCTGTCTTATTTCCCTTCCTTGTAGATACAGCTTCCAAGTCAAGAGTCACCATGTCCCCTCACTTGAGAAGGATCTACTGGCACTGGAGTGGGTGCACAGGAGATTCATTAGGTTGATTCTGGAGTTGAAAAGTTGACTACTGAGGAGAGACTGAGTAGACTGGGGCTATACTCATTAAAATTCAGAAGAATGAGGGGAGATCTTATAGAGACATACAAGATTATGAAGGAACAGATAAGATAGAAGCAGAAATATTGTTTCCACTGGCAGGTGAAACTAGAACTAGGGGGCATAGCCTCAAAGGAAGGAGAAGTAGATTTAAGGCTGAGTTGAGAAGGAAGTTCTTCACACAAAGTGTTGTGAATCTGTAGAATTCCCTGCCCAGTGAAGCAACTGAGGCTACCTCATTGAATGTTTTTAAGGCAAGGAAAGATAAATTTTTGAACAGTGAAGGAATTAAGGATAATGATGAGCCAGTGGGTAAGTGGAGCTGAGTCCATGGAATGATCAGCCATGATTGTATGGAATGGTGGAGCAGGTTCGAGGGGCCGAATGGCATATTCCTGCTCCATGTTCTTATGTTACCTTTGTCAGTATTATTTATTATCCATTCATTCCTTTACAATTAGTACAAAATCTAAAATATCTTTAAACATTTTCAAAAATAATTATGTTTCACAGAAATTACAATTGTTTTCCTTACTGCAATGCCTCCAGAACAAAAGGACATCAAACTTTATTTAATAGAACATTACAGCGCAGAACAGGCCCTTTGGCCTTCGATGTTGCGCCGACCAATTAAGAAAAAGCAATGACCCTCTAACCTAAACCATTCCCTTTTCATCCATAAACTTATCTACTAACCTCTTCAACGCCACCAAACTTGGTGCATCTACAACTGCAGCAGGCAGGGCATTCCATACCCTTACCACCCTCTGGGTAAAGAACCTACCTCTGACATCCGTCCTATAACTACCACCCCTTAACTTAAAGCTATGTCCCCTCGTGCTAGCTTTCTCCATCCTAGGAAAAAGGCTATCACTGTCCACCCTATCTAAACCTCTAAATCATCTTATATGTTTCGATTAGGTCCCCTCTTAGCCGCCTCCTTTCTAACGAAAACAACCTCAAATCCCTCAGCCTCTCCTCATAAGATCTGCCCTCCATACCAGGCAACATCCTGGTAAACCTCCTCTGTACCCTCTCCAATGCCTCCACATCTGTCTTATAATGTGGGGACCAGAACTGCACACAATACTCCAAGTGCGGCCGCACTAGAGTTTTGTACAGTTGCAACATGATGTTGCGGCTCAGAAATTCAATACCCCTACCAATAAAAGCTAAGACTCCGTATGCCTTCTTAACAACCTTCTCAACTTGATTGCCAACTTTCAGGGATCGATGCACAGATCATGGAGAATCCTAAACCTTTCTTTAGATATGTTAAGAACAGAAGATTGGTTAGGGTAAGATTAGGGCCAGTCAGAGACAGCAGGGGGAAGTTGTGCGTGGAGCCTGAAGAGATTGGAGAGGCACTGAACAAATATTTCTCTTCGGTATTCACGCAGGGAGATGTAAATGTAATTGTGGAGAACACTGGGATACAGGGTTGCAAACTGGAAAGTATTGAAGTAGATAAGGAGGATGTGCTAGATATTCTTGAGGGTTTGAAGTTAGATAAGTCCCCTGGGCCGGATGGGATTTACCCTAGGATTCTCTGGGAGGAGAGAGAGGCGATTGCAGAGCCTCTGGCTCTGATCTTCAGGTCGTCGTTGGTTACGGGTATAGTTCCGGAAGACTGGAGGATAACGAATGTGGTCCCATTGTTTAAGAAGGGGAAGAGAGACTTTCCAGGGAATTATAGGCCAGTGAGTCCTACTTCTGTTGTGGGCAAAGTATTGGAGAGAATTATTAGGGATAGGATTTATAGTTATTTAGAGAGAAATGAATTGATTGGGGATAGTCAGCATGGTTTTTGTGAAGGGTAGGTCGTGCCTTACTAACCTTATTGAGTTTTTTGAAAAAGTGACCAAAGAGGTGGATGGGGGTAAGGCGGTTGATGTGGTATATATGGACTGTAGTAAGGCGTTCGATAAGGTGGCCCATGGAAGGCTTCTGCAGAAAATGCAGATGTCTGGGATAGAGGGTGATTTAGCTAATTGGATTAGGAATTGGCTAGCAGATAGAAGACAGAGGGTGGTGGTTGATGGGAGATATTCATCGTGGAGTTCAGTTACTAGTGGTGTACCTCAGGGATCTGTTTTGGGCCCCTGCTGTTTGTAATTTTTATAAATGATCTGGATGAGGGTATTGAAGGATGGATTAGTAAATTTGCGGATGACACCAAAGTCGGAGGAGTGTTAGATAGTGAAGAGGGGTGTTCTAGTTTGCAGAGAGACTTGGACAAGTTGCAGAGCTGGGCCGAGAGGTGGCAAATGGAGTTTAATGTGGAAAAGTGTGAGGTAATTCACTTTGGCAGGAATAACATGTGTAGAGTATAGGGCTAATGGTAGGACTCTTAATAGTGTTGAAGAACAGAGGGATCTTGGTGTATGTGTGCATAGATCCCTGAAAGTTGGCAATCAAGTCAATAAGGTTGTTAAGAAGGCATATGGAGTCTTGGCTTTTATTGATAGGGGATTGAATTTCCCAGCCGCAACGTCCTGTTGCAACTGTACAAAACTCTAGTGCGGTCGCACTTGGAGTATTGTGTACACTTCTGGTCCCCGCATTATAAGAAAGACGTGGAGGCATTGGATAGGGTACAGAGGAGGTTAACCAGGATGTTGCCTGGTATGGAGGGCAGGTCTTATGAAGAGAGGCTGAGGGATTTGAAGTTGTTTTCGTTAGAAAGAAGGCGGCTAAGAGGAGACCTTATTGAAACATATAAGATGATTAGAGGTTTAGATAGGGTGGACAGTGATAGCCTTTTTCCTAGGATGGAGAAAGCTAGCACGAGGGGACATAGCTTTAAATTAAGGGGTGGTAGTTATAGGACAGATGTCAGAGGTAGGTTCTTTATCCAGAGGATGGTAAGGGTATGGAATGCCCTGCCTGCTGCAGTTGTAGATGCGCCAAGTTTGGTGGCGTTTAAGAGGTTAGTAGATAAGTTTATGGATGAAAAGGGGATGGTTTGTGTCAGAGGGTCATTGCTTTTTCTTAATTGGTCGGCGCAACATCGAAGGCTGAAGGGCCTGTTCTGCGCTGTAATGTTCTTCTACACCAAGATCCCTCTGTTCATCAACACTATTAAGAGTCCTACCATTAGCCCTATACTCTACACATTTATTATTCCTGCCATAGTGCATTACCTCACACTTTTCCACATTAAACTCCATTTGCCACCTCACGGCCCAGCTCTGCAACTTGTCCAAGTCTCTCTGCAATATCTCAACAGTTTCTCAAGATACTTCACAAAGACCAGATTAATTTCCAATTTGCAGCACTGCTGTTATCAAAACCACCACAACACTGATTGCCAAGACAGACATATACTTGTGTGTGTGTGTACATGCACGCTGTGGGGAAAATGAATTGAATGTTTTCCACACTGAACATCTGTTGTACAGTAACCAAAACAAGACCACTGCAAAAAAAAAAAAACCAGCTTTTGCAGGAATATCTCAAAACTCTCTCTCTGACTGTGGAAGTGCCAATTACACCCAGTGTTGTTATGGTTTAGATAACGGCGGTGCCATAAATCAGCAGCTGGAAAACAAACTAAAATCTCTCTTTACCAAACAGAATACTTGAATCAAAGAATTGACTATTCACCTGGAGAAATAAATGATACTGGAATCAATGTGTATCAGCCACACATCAGCTACTCCTTGCAACACAAGAACTGTTCTGAATAAATTTTCATACATGTTTGCTTATTATTGGTCTCAATTCTCATTTCTGATCGGTACAAATGGAGCTGTGTGTTTTATCATTTCTCCTTACCCTTTAATAGTTAATAAACTTACTCCAACAATTGGTTCCTTTTAGAACATAGAACATTACAGCGCAGAACAGGCCCGTCAGCCTTCGATGTTGCGCCGACCAATTAGGAAAAAGCAATGACCCTCCAAATTAAACCATTCCTTTTTCATCCATAAACTTATCAACTAACCTCTTAAACACCACCAAACTTGGCCCATCTACAATTGCAGCAGACAGGGCATTCCATACCCTTACCACCCTCTGGGTAAAGAACCTACCTCTGACATCCATCCTATAACTGTCACCCCTTAATTTAAAGCTATGTCCCCTCATGCTAGCTTTCTCCATCCTAGGAAAAAGGCTATCACTGTCCACCCTATCTAAACCTCTAATCATCTTATGTTTCAATAAGGTCTCCTCTTAGCCGCCTCCTTTCTAACGAAAACAACTTCAAATCCCTCAGCCTCTCTTCATAAGACCTGCCCTCCATACCAGGCAACATCCTGGTAAACCTCCTCTGTACCCTCTCCAATGCCTCCACATCTTTCTTATAATGTGGGGACCAGAACTGCACACAATACTCCAAGTGCGGCCGCACTAGAGTTTTGTACAGTTGCAACATGACGTTGCGGCTCCTAAATTCAATCCCCCTACCAATAAAAGCTAAGACTCCGTATGCCTTCTTAACAACCTTATCGACTTGATTGCCAACTTTCAGGGATCTATGCACACATACACCAAGATCCCTCTGTTCTTCAACACTATTAAGAGTCCTACCATTAGCCCTATACTCTACACATTTGTTATTCCTGCCAAAGTGTTACAGTTCTCATCTATGACCCCCCCTATTCTCATCCCTCTTAACATCCAAACTACTCAGGATCCCATCCCCCCAACTCTGAATCAGTTTAAACCCCCCTGCATAGCCTTTGCAAATTTTCCCCGCAAGATATTGGTTCTCCTCTGGTTCAGGTGTAGACCATCTCTCTTGTAGAGGTCCCACCTATCCCAGAATGAGCCCCAATTGTTCAGGAACCTGAACCCCTCCCTCCTGCACCATCCCCGCAGCCACGAGTTCAAACATTCCCTCTCTCTGTTCTTCTCTAAACTATCCCGTGGCACAGGCAAGAGTCCAGAGATAACCACTCTGCCAGTTTTGGCCCTAAGCTTCCATCCCAACTCCATAAATTTCTGTTTAATATCCCCTTCCCTTGTCCTACCTATATCATGTGTCCCTACACGAACTATGACTTGGGGCTGACTCCTCTCCCCCTTAAGAATCTTAAAAACCCGATCTGCGACATCCTGGACCCCGGCCTCTGGGAGGCAACACACCAGCCCTGAGTCCCGTTTATTACTATTTACTCTCCTATCTGTCCCTCTAACTATGGAGTCTCCAATTACCTGGCGCAATCTATTTCCCCCTACCCATCTGAGCATTCTCAGCAGGCTCACCCCCAGAGACCTGCTCCCTTTGGCCATCTCCAGTTGATTCTTCCTCAACTGTAGCCTCCAGGACAGAAAACTTGTTTTGGAGGGGAACATCCCCGGGGGATTGTCTCCCCGATTGCTTCTTACCCCTCTTCCTAATAGTTACCCAAGAATCACTTTTAGGAGTGACTATCTCTTTGTAACTCCTGTCAATACCCGCCTCAACCTCCCAAATTATCTGGAGTTCCTCTAATTCCAGCTCCAGCTCCTTAACACGATCCTCAAGGAGCTGCAAATGGGCACACTTCCTGCAGGTATAATCAGCAGGAACACTACTGGTGTCCCTCACCTCGTACATACCGCAGGAGGTGCAACATACTTCAACGAATATAACATTGGGTCTAGAAAAGATAAGTGAGAGAAAACAAGTAGAGAGGGGATGCTAGGGGAAAGTTTTTCACTCAGAGGGTGGTGAGTGAATGGAATCAGCTGCCGGTGGTGGTTGAGGCAAACTCGCTGGGGTCTTTTAAAAGACTTCTGGATGAGTATATGGGATCCAATGGGATTGGGGGTTATAGATAGGTCTATGGCTGGGTAGGTTTTGATGTGTTCGGCGCAACTTGTGGGCCGAAGGGCCTGTTTATGCTGTAGTGTTCTATTCTATGTTCTAAAGGGAAGTTGTTAGATGAATCCTTGTTGCTCCCAACAGAGTGTGGGTTGAATAGGGACACGGCACCTGGCAAAACCACCCCCTCCCCCCATAAAGACATGGGTACAATGGATATAGAGGGATATAGGCCAATTGTGGGCAAATGGAACTAGCTTAAATCTGGGAGCCCTATATATTTGCTTAGATTCAAGATTTCAATTTCAACCACCACCAGTTTATTCAGAGGGTGGCTCTAACCCTACCTTCACAGAAAAAACACAACGAGAAGTGTCATTTGATATTTGGTAAATATTAGGCAGCGTGGACAAGTTGGGCTGAAGGACCTGTTTCCATGCTATAAACCTCTACAACTCTATAACACAATGAATGACAGCTCAATTAATCAATCATTTGGAATCTGAGGTCAGTGGAGTTTATCTAGACCAGCTGGATAGAGTGAGGTCAACCATGATCTCATTGGATAGAACAGGATTGAGGAGCAGAGTGTGATGGCAAGATGTAACTGACTCCTTAGTGCCCTTTGAAGTGGCTGAACAGGTCACCAAGCTGTACAATGGGTCAGGAAAGCAATCCTTGGGAGGATAACTGGTAACAGCACCTGTGGCAGAGGCACACCCATCCCAATCCCCCTTTAACATGTCCTCATTAACTTTATTGCCAGGTGTTTGAAGCTATGGACACTGCCTAACTTCTAATTAACTGTTGCTGAATTCAAATTATCCAATTTAACACTAACACCTGACCTTGCCTGCTGCATTGCTTCAAAGTGATTTTATGAATGCAAAAAGGAAAACATGATGCTGTAATTGTGGGAAGTAAAATTAAATGCAGTTTTTTTTATATATTAGAACTTTCCTAAACGCCTGGATGTACTTTTCATTTCAGAGAACTTTCCCAGCTGATAAATCTCTCTCTGTTCTGCAGATGTTACATTTTAAGGCTCAGATTCAGAAATTCACAGCTCTTAACAGTTTGTGGAAAAGCTGAACATGAGAATTTGATTCCTAAACTGCTGACTTTAAATTTATGTCCTGACCTAATGATCCGTTTATTTATTTATCTGACAAGCTCTGTTTTCCAGGGGGGGAATATTTATAGCTTTCCCGGGAAACCAAGAACAAAATGGAGCGATGCTGTTATAGCTCTCCGGAACTAAGCACCTGGTACCCAGCATTAGATACAGCTGAAAACACCATCAGATTCCACTTAAAACCTCCCGAAACTCTTTCGTGTGGACATTTACTCATTAGTTTCCATTCTCTTAAACAGACAATTGTCAATCAGAGTTCTGCAGAAACAAAGCAATATTTCTTATTCGGGCTTCTGACAATCTGGTATACTAATCTGACCAGCTATTTATTCCCCACACCAGAAGCGCCTCATGTACAAAATATAAAGAGAAAAAAAAGCCATTCTTCAAGACAATAACAGGTTGAGTAAAGCTGAGATGGGAAAGTAGCCCCCAGTGAGTTAAAATATGGAACATAAAGTATGACAAATCTCACTGAAGGTTACATCTTTTCTTTATCTGATACAACAAAGAATCTGTAAACTGCAAAAGGTCTCATGTTAACAAGAAATAAACCTCTCCAAAAAAGACCAGGCTTGTTCACAAATCTCTGCTGCTATTAAAGAATTGATGAATATTGCATTCCATATCTCACTGGGTGAAGGAATGCTGTCTATAAATTATACACAGTATATGGACGCAGAAAGCAATGCTGAGTGATAGCAACCAAAAGATTATTCAACCAATAAATGTCACAAAAGGAAAAGGGGCGGAGGGGGGGGTCTGCTTATCTATAAACAGAATTTCTTCTCAAAATAAAGCTCGAGTTTTTTTTAAAACAGTAAAATGTAGGAATATTGTAAATGTGATGCCTCTACATGCGAATAGCTCAGCAGTGCCCCCTGGTGCAGAGTGCTGCCTGTTGCAACAACCTAGAGAGACGTTGGGGGGGGGGGGGGGGGGGGGGAAGAGTGAAATATTAGATACAGGCGGGGGAGAAATGTAAATTTTGTTTTTTTTTCAGTGAAAATCTCCCCGCTCTTTCCCGGGAAAATAAAGATGATTTTTACCATCCGCTCCCATCACATTCCTAATTCTCTGCCTGTTTGCCTCTGCTAATATTCTGTATCTCACACAATACCTGCCCGTCAATAACACTCTGAGCTAAAAAGGTATTTCGCAGCATCGCACAGAAATACATTTAGAACTTTGTGAAGAAATAACTCAGGATTTACCTTTGGAATCCGTTTAGTTGCAGCAAAATAACGGCCAGAGATCCAGCTCAGAGCGTGAATAAAGCCCCAATTCCCAGCTTGTAGTCAGTCTCCTCGCCTTGCCGATTAGAAAGATTCCTGTGTGTGTGGATGCAGCAAGATCGTGGTTTTATATCTCTGACATTGTTCCATTCACATCCCCAGCGCTGATACATTCAGAGAGGACGGGGAGGGGGAGGTGGGGGCTGAGCTTTCTGACAGGTTCTGTCTCCTCTCCGGCTAATTTCAGCTCCAAAAATCAGGAGGATTCTCGGGTCTTTTGTGTGTGTGCAGAATAAATGCCGCTACTGCAGAGATAGCCCTTTCCAAACACACACTGCAACATTAACAAGAAAGACACTGGCTGTCTCAGGCTCCACACACCTGATCCGTTATTGTAGAGAAAATCTTTATTTCCTCACAAACTCACTTCAATTTTTATTCTCTCAGATTCTCACAGTGGAAAAAGCGGCCATTCTGTCCCTCACGCCTGGGAAGGTTCTAGCAAAGATCCCTCTCTGTGATTTAGACCCACAAATCTCAAATGAGCCAAACCTGGATCAATTTGTACTGTTACGCTGATGGAGTTACTCAAATCGCACAGGTTGGTTCACGGTGAATGCAGGTAGAAATAATTGCATTGTTATAGCACCTTTTACACCCTCAGGATTTTCCATAGCGCTTCAGTATCGTCGCTGCTGTAATAGAGAAAGGAACAGCAGCTAATTCGCACACAGTAAGATCCCACCAACACCAATGTGGTATTGATATCACCTGGTTTGCTTCAGTGTCTGGGCTGTGTCCAGAACAGCAGACAGATTTCATCCTGATTAGACCGTGTAGCTAGAGCAGAGCTTTAACACCTCACTGCAGTTTGGCATCTCTGACTGTGCCTCACTCCCTTGCCTCTCAAAGCAGCGATGGTGACAAAGTAGTGACTGGACTAGTGACCTGGGTTCAAATTTCACACAGCATTGGCGGAATTTAAATTGCTTTCATCAGTCTCGAATTGAAAGCTAGTCCCAGTCATGGTAACCTCGAAGCTTCAGATTGTTGCTTCACTAATGTCCTTTAGGGAAGGAAATCTGCCATCCTTACTTGGCCTGGCCTACATGTGATTCTAGAGGCAGGGTGATGTGTTAATTCATTGCAGAAAACTCATTTAAAAAGGAATTAAAGCAGACGGCCCACCTTGCATTGACCTGGGCACCAGAAACAACAACAGTAAACACAGCCCCGCCCACCTGTCCCCGTCCACCCAGCTGTGTCCTCCTTACTAACTTCTGAGGGTTTGTGTCACAACTGGGATGCAGTCTCACAGGCTGGTCAAACAATAGCCTGACAGAGTCATTCTCACAGAATCACATTTTACAGAACATGTCACAGACACCACCAGTACCAGCAGGACAGGCCCAGCAGAGGTGGCAGCACAGGGGTATCCTGTCGGGACGGAGTTGCTCTGGGAATCCTACACAGTGACTTTGGTCCCCATGAAGTTTCAGAGCACTAGGTCACAAATGGACAGGGAATTTCCTGCTGATTATCACGTACCTTCCTCCCTCATCTAATGAATCCCACTTGGAGTATTGTGCGCAGTTCTGGTCGCCTCACTACAGGAAGGATGTAGAGGCTATTGAAAGAGTGCAGAGGAGATTTACAAGGATGCTGCCTGGATTGGAAGGCAGGCCTTATGAAGATAGGTTGAGGGAGCTGGGACTCTTCTCACTGGAGAGACGTAGGTTGAGAGGCGACCTGATAGAGGTTTATAAAATATTGAGAGGAATAGATAGGGTGGACTCTCAGAGACTTTCTCCAAGCTGAAATGGTCACTATGAGAGGACACAGATTTAAGGTGCAGGGAAGCGAATACAGAGGGGATGTTAGGGGTAAGTTTTTCACTCAGAGGGTGGTGAGTGAATGGAATCGGCTGCCGTCGGAGGTTGTTGAGGCAAACTCGCTGGGGTCTTTTAAAAGACTTCTGGATGAGTATATGGAAACGAATGGGATAGGGGATTATAGATAGGTCTGTGGATTGGTAGGTATAGATGTGATCGGCGCAACTCGTGGGCCAAAGGGCCTGTTTGTGCTGTGGTGTTCTATGTTCTATGAATCAATATTCTTCCATGTTGAACTGGTGGAAGCAGTGAGTGTCTCAAGGGTGCAAAATGTACTCTGGGTCTCAATGTGCTCAATGTCCATCAGCAGCTCAGTAGCGCAAGCACAGACCGAGCTGACCTGGTCCTGAAGGATGTTGCTGCGAGACTGGGAATGCATCAGGTGGGGCGGGAACCAACAAGAGGGACAAATATACTTAACTTCATTCTCACCATCTAGCCTGATTCAGGTGCATCATTTGGACAGGTAGAATGTGTGGGCATATACATGACACAGTTTAGAACAAGAAACAAAGAAAATTACAGCACAGGAACAGGCCCTTCAGCTCCTCCAAGTCTGCACTGACCATGCTGCCCCGACTGAACTAAAACCCCGTACCCTTCCGGGGACCAGATCCCTCTATTCCCATCCTCTTCATGGATTTGTCAAGATGCCCCGTAAAACTCACTATCATATCCACTTCCAATATATCCCCCAGCAACGAGTTCCAGGGCACTCACCACTCTCTGTATAAAAAAACTTGCAGTTTAATATAAATAAATGTGAGGTTATCCACTTTGGTAGCAATAATAAAAAGACAGATTATTCACAGAATCCAGAATTACAGATTACTACTGTGCAGAAGAAGCCCTTGGGCCCATTGAGTCTGCACCGAGGCATGAAAGGCCCTGACCTGCCCACCTAATCCCACTTGGCAGCACTTGGCCCATAGTCTTGAATGTTACTGCATGCCAAGTACTCATTCAGGTACTTTTTAAATGATGCGAGACCTCCACCACCCTCCCAGGCAGCGCATTCCAGACTGTCACCATCCTCTGGGTAAAAAGGTTTTTCCTCAAATTCCCCCTAAACCTCCCACCGCTCACTTTAAACTTCTGTCCCCTCATAACTGACCTTTCAATTAAGCTGCTCCCCATCCACCCTGCCCATACCTCTCATAACCTAGAAAACCCTTCTCTACTCCAATGAGAACAACCCAAGCCTACCCATCTCTCTTCATTACTTAAATGTTCCATGCCAAACAGTATCTTGGTGAATCTCCTCCACTGCATTCACGTCTTTCCTAAAATGCGATGACCAGAACTGCACACAGTATTCCAGCTCTGGCCTCATCAAAGTTCTATACAACTCCACCATGACCTTTCTGCTTTGGTAATCTATTCCAATTAATAAAGGCGAGTGGGCCATATGCCTTTTCGCCTTCAAAGGTTTACGGACAAACACGCCACAGCCCCTTTGTTCTTCGGAACATCCCCGTGTCAAACCTTTCATACAATACTTTCTTGTCAAATTACTCCTTCCAAAGTGCATCACCTCATACTTTTCAGGATTAAATTCATCTGCCACTTATCCGCCCATTTGACCATCTCGTCTATATCTTCCTGTAACCCAAGACACTTAGCCTCACTGTTAACCATCCGGCCAATCTTTGTGTCATCGGCAAACTTACCAATCCTACCCTCCACATAGTCATAAATGTCATTTAAGTAAATGATGAACAATAGAGGGCTCAGCACGGATCCACTCAGCACGGTACGCCACTGGTCACTGACCTCCAGTCACTAAAGCAGTGGCCTGTTACTACTCTCTGTCTCCTACCGCTAAGCCAATTATGAATCCACCTTATCAGATCATCCTGTATCACATGTGCATTTGCCTTTTTAATAAGTCTCCCATGTGGACTTTGTCAAAGGCTTTGCTGAAATCCATGTAAACTACATTAACTGCACTACTGCACACTGAAGTTTTGTGCATGTAATCAAATCAAATTTGTTTGACATGACCTCCCTCTGACAAAACCATGCTGACTATCCCTGTCAAACACTGCCGCTCTAGAAGACAGAGGGTGGTGGTTGATGGGAAATATTCAACCTGGAGTGCAGTTACAAGTGGTGTACCTCAAGGATCTGTTTTGGGGCCACTGCTGTTTGTCATTTTTATAAATGACCTAGATGAGGGTGTAGAGGGTTGGATTAGTAAATTTACTGACGATACCAAAGTGGGGGGAGTTGTAGACAGCGAGGATGGATGTTACAGTTTGCAGAGGGACATAGATAGGTTGCAGAGCTGGGCCGTGAGGTGGCAAATGGAATTCAATACGGATAAGTGTGAGGTGATTCACTTTGGTAGGAATAACAGGCATATGAAATATAGGGCTAATGGAAGGACCCTTAATAGTGTTGTCGAGCAGAGGGATCTTGGGGTACAAGTACATAGCTCTTTGAAAGTTGGCACCCAGGTTGATAAAGTTGTTAAGAAGGTGTACGGTGTATTAGATTTAATTGGTAGAGGGATTGGGAAGTATTGTAGTAGATAGGGAGGATGTGCTAGAAATTCTCGAGGGTTTGAAGTTGGATAAGTCCCCTGGGCCGGACAGGATTTACCCTAGGATTCTCTGGGAGGCAAGAGAGGAGATTGCAGAGCCTCTGGCTTTGATCTTCAGGTCCTCGTTGGTTACGGGTGTGGTTCCGGAGGACTGGAGGATAGCGAATGTGGTCCCATTGTTTAAGAAGGGGAAGAGAGACCTTCCAGGGAATTATAGGCCAGTGAGTCTTACTTCTGTTGTGGACTAGGTATTGGAGAGAATTATTAGGGATAGGATTTATAGTTATTTAGAGAGAAATGAATTGATTGGGGATAGTCAGCATGGTTTCGTGAAGGGTAGGTCATGCCTTACTAACCTCATTGAGTTTTTTGAGAAAGTGACCAAAGAGGTGGATGGGGGTAAGGCGGTTGATGTAGTATATATGGACTTTAGTAAGGCGGTTGATAAGGTGGCCCATGGAAGGCTTCTGCAGAAAATGCAGATGTGTGGGATAGAGGGTGATTTAGCTAATTGGATTAGGAATTGGCTGCAGATAGAAGACAGAGGTGGTGTTTGATGGGAGATATTCTCGTGGAGTTCGGTGACAAGTGGTGTGCCTAGGGGTCTGTTTTGGGGCCCCTTCTGTTTGTCTTTTTGTAAATGATCTGTATGAGGGTTTGATGGATGGATTAGTAAATTTGCAGATGACACTAAAGTCGGTGGAGTGGTAGATAGTGAAGATGGGTGTTATAGTTTGCAGAGTGACTTGGACAGTTGCAGAGCTGGGCCGAGAGGTGGCAAATGGAGTTTAATGTGAAAAGTGTGAGGTAATGCACTTTGGCAGGAACAATAAATGTGTAGAGTATAGGGCTAGTGGTAGGGCTCTTAATAGTGTTGAGTAACAGAAGGATCTTGGTGTATGTGTCAATAGATCCCTGAAAGTAGGCAGTCAAGTGGATAAAGTTGTTAAGAAGGCATATGGAGTCTTATCTTTTATTGGCAGGGGGATTGAATTTAGGAGCCGCAGCATCATGTTGCAACTGTACAAAACTCTAGTGCGGCCGCACTTGGAGTATTGTGTGCAGTTCTGGTCCCCACATTATAAGAAAGATGTGGAGGCATTGGAGAGGGTACAGAGGAGGTTTACCAGGATGTTGCCTGGTATGGAGGCATGTCTTATGAGGAGAGGTTGAAGGATTTGAGGTTGTTTTTCTTAGAAAGGAGGCGGCTAAGAGGGGATCTTATTGAAGCATATAAGATGATTAGAGGTTTAGATAGGGTGGACAGTGATAGCCTTTTTCCTAGGATGGAGAAAGCTAGCACGAGGGGACACAGCTTTAAATTAAGGGGTATGAGTTATAGGACGGATATCAGAGGTAGGTTCTTTACTCAAAGAGTGATTAGGGAGTGGAATGCCCTGCCTGCAGCTGTTGTAGATGCGCCAAGTTTGGTGGCGTTTAAGAGGTTAGTTGATAAGTATATGGATGAGAAGGGAATGGTTTAGTTTGGAGGGGCATTGCTTTTTATTTTGGTCGGCACAACATCGAAGGCCGAAGGGCCTGTTCTGTGCTGTAATGTTCTATGTTCTATGTTCTTGAATTTAGGAGCCGTGAGGTTATGTTACAACTGTACAAAACTCTGGTGCGGCCGCACTTGGAGTATTGCGTACAGTTCTGGTCGCCGCATTATAAGAAAGATGTGGAAGCATTGGAAAGGGTGCAGAGGAGGTTTACCAGGATGTTGCCTGGTATGGTGGGAAGGCCTTATGAGGAAAGGCTGAGGGACCTGAGGTTATTTTCATTAGAGAGAAGAAGGTTACGCGGTGACCTAATTGAGGCGTATAAGATGATCAAGGGATTGGATAGGGTGGATAGTGAGAGCCTTTTTCCTCGGATGGTGATGACCAACACGAGGGGACATAACTTTAAATTAAGAGGTGGTAGTTATAGGACGGATGTCAGAGGCAGGTTCTTTACACAGAGGGTGGTGAGGGCGTGGAATGCCCTGCCTGCAGCAGTTGTGGACTCACCTACTTTGGGGGCATTCAAATGGTCGGTGGATAGGCATATGGATGATATTGGAATAGTTTAGGTTAGAAGGTCCACTGGCCGGCGCAACATCGAGGGCCGAAGGGCCTGTACTGCGCTGTAATGTTCTATGTTCTAAATGGAAATAGCGATTCTCTCCTTCAGAATCTTCTCCAGTAGTTTCCCACCCAGAGGAATGAGACTCGCTGGTCTATAGTTCCCAGGCTTGGCTCTACAATCTTTCTTAGTGGAACCATGTTAGCTGTTCTTTAGTCCTCTGGCATCTCCCTGGTGTGGAGTTGCTGGCGTTGGACTGGGGTAAACACAGTAAGAAGTCTCACAACACCAGGTTAAAGTCCAACAGGTTTATTTTGTAGTATAAGTCACTAGCTTTTAGAGCACTGCTCCTTCATCAGGTAAGTGGGATTTCAGTTCACAAACAGGACATATAAAGACACAAACTCAATTTACAAAATAATGGTTGGAATGTGATCTTTACAGGTAATCAAGTCTTAAAGGTACAAACAACATGAGTGGAGTGAGTGTTAAGCACAAGTTAGAGATGTGTATTGTCTCCAGCCAGAACAGTTAGTGAGATTTTGCAAGCCCAGTCAAGTCATCGGATATGACATGAACCCAAGATCCCAGTTGAGGCACCTGGTTGGGTACATGAACAGATAGGCAATAGAGGGATATAGGACCATAAGATCATAAATTATAGGAGCAGAATTAGGCCACTTAGCCCATTGAGTCTGCTGTCATTCAAGCATGGCTGATATTTTTTCTTATCCCCTATTCTCCTGCCTTTTCCCCATAACCTCTGATCTCCTTACTAATCAAGAACTTATCTATCTGTCATCAACAGTGCTATCATCAGCTCAGTTTCTACAAGGCATAAGTCAAGAATGTAATGGAATGTTCTCCATTTGTGTGGATGAGTGCAGTACTAACCACATACAAAATGTTCTGCACCAGCCTGCTTGATTTCTACCCCTGCCACACCACTATCTATGGCAGCACGGTGGTACAGTGGTTAGCACTGCCGCCTGGGTTCAGTTCCTGGTTTAGGTCATTTTCTGTGCAGAATCTGCACATTTTCCCCTTGTTTGTGTGGGTTTCCTCCAGGTGCTTCAATTTCCTCCCACAGCCTGATATGCTGGTTAAGTGCATTTGACTTGCAAAATTCTCCTCCAGTGTGTCCATACAGGCGTCAGTGCATGGCAATTAGGTGATTTTTTTCACAACAACTTCATTGCTGTGTTAATGTAAGCCTACTTGTGACACTAATAAATAAACTTTAAACTTTAAACCTTATACATTCACTCCCTCTTCCACTGATGCACAGTGGCAACCGTATGTACCATCGATAAGATGCACCACAAAACTCACCAAGACTCCTCAGTAAGAAGTCTCACAACACCAGGTTAAAGTCCAGCAGGTTTATTTTCTATAAGAAGCTTTCAGAGGCCTGCTCCTTTATCATTCACCTGCAGTCAACCCACAGAAACCCATTGTAAAAAAATCCCCAGCTTTTGCTGCGATGCTACACACTTCCTACAGAAACTCAGCACACATGGAGCAGTTGAATCAGGGACACTCCTTGTCACAATGGATGTCTCGGCGCTCTACACCAGTATCCCCCACAACGATGGTATTGCTGTAACTGCCTCAGTAGTCAATGCCGACAGCTGCCAGTTTCCAGATGCAATTCTATAACTCATCTGCTTCATCCTGGACCACAATGTCTTCACCTTTAACAACCAGTTCTTCAGGCAGACACACGGAAGAGCCACAGGCACCAAATTCACACCTCAATATGCCAACATCTTCATGCACAGGTTCGAACAAGCCTTCTTCACTACACAGGACCTTCAACTGATGCTATACACTAAATACATCGATGACATTTTCTTCCTTTGGACTCATGGTGAACAATCACTGAAACAACTGTATGATGACATCAACAAGTTCCATCCCAGTGTCAGACTCACCATGGATTATTCTTTGGAATCAGTTACATTCTTGGACACACGCATCTCCATCGAGAATGGTCACCTCAGCACCTCACTGTACCGCAAGCCGACAGACAACCTCACAATGCTCCATTTCTCCAGCTTCCACCCTAAACACGTTAAAGAGGCCATCCCCTATGGACAAGCCCTCCGTATACACAAGATCTGCTGAGATGAGGAGGATGGCAATGGACACTTCCAGATGCTGAAAGACGCCCTCTTAAGAACAAGATATGGTGCTGGACTCATCGATCGACAGTTCTGATGCACCACAGTGAAAAACCACACCGACCTCCTCAGAAAACAAACACGAGACACGGTGGACAGAGTACTCTTCATTGTCCAATACTTCCCCAAAGCGGAGAAGCTATGATATCTTCTCAGGAGCCTTCAACATATCATTGATGAAGATGAACATCTCGCCAAGGCCATCCCCACATCCCCATTCTTGCCTTCAGACAACCGCACAACCTCAAACAGATCATTGTCTGCAACAAACTACCCAGCCTTCAGGAGAACAGTGATCACAATACCACACAACCCTGCCACAGCAACCTCTGCAAGACATACCGGATCATTGACATGGATGCCATCATCTCACATGAGAACACCATCCACCAGGTACACAGTACATACTCTTGTGACTCGGCCAGTGTTGTCTACCTGATACACTGCAGGAAAGGATGTCCTGAGGCTTGGTACACTGGGGAGACCATCCAGACGCTACAGCAATGGATGAATGAACACCACTCGACAATCACCAGGTAGGAGTGCTCCCTTCCTGTTGGTGAACACTTCAGCAGTCACGGGCATTCAACCTCTAATCTTTGGATAAGCATTCTCCAGGGCGGCCTTCACGACACACAACGGCGCAGACTCATTGAGCAGAGACTGACAACCAAGTTCCACACACGAGATGGCCTCAACCAGGATCTTGGGTTCATGTCAGTCTATCTGTAACCCCACCGACTTGCCTGGACTTGCAAAATCTCACTTACTGTCCTGGCTGGAGACAATATACATCTCTTTAGCCTGTGCTTAAACCTCTCTCCACTCACATTGTCTGTACCTTTAAAATTTGATTACCTGAAAAGATTCACATTCCAACCATTATCTTGTAAATTGAGTTTGTGTCTTTATACGCCCTGTCTGTGAACACGGTTCCTCACTCACCTGATGAAGGAGCAAGACTCCAAAAGTTAGTGCTGTCAAATAAACCTGTTAGACTTTAACCTGGTGTTCTAAGACTTCTTATTATGTCAACCCACAGCACATGGACTGAGCACTAAAAAAGGCAGCAGCTCATCACCACCTTCTCAAAGGCAACTAGGGGTGGGTAATAAATGCTGACCCAGCCAGCGATGCCCACATCACAGAAATAATAGGTATTTTTTCTGAATCAGCTTAAGGACATCTTTGTGGCCTCTGAACAATAGCTGTATCAATATGAAAACATGTGGCTTCTGCTTCTCTCAGTTTAAAAATAGTTTTGATCTAAGTGGCAATTAGATCAGTGTATGACAGGGCTGTCTGCTTAACCGATAGGATTGAGGAAGAAACCTGAGAATGATGGAGAAGGAAATGGAAGAATTGTGACATTCTGGGACAGAAAGAGAAATAAAACAAGGGAATTAAAGATTGGAATGAGAGAGACAGGACAGAAATAAATAGAACATAGAAAAACTACAGCACAAAGAGGCACTTTGGCCCACAAGTTGCGCCGATCATATCCCTACCTACTAGGCCTATCAGTAAACCTCAATCTTATTAAGTTCCATGTATTCATCCAAAAGTCTCTTAAAAGACCCTATCAAATCTGTCTCCACCGCCATCACCAGCAGCCGATTCCATGCGCCCTTTTTTTTAAGGGGTGGGCCGGAACGCCTATCCCCACCGGCCCTGTCACCCCGATTGCCGGCTCGGGGAAATAAAAGAATGCTCCAGTCCTCCTCCAAAAACATCTACTGGGCCCATGGGCACCTCAGCGCCAAGCACTGGGCCTGGGGTCGAAGAATATTGCAACGTTTTATATCTCTAACAGGACTTGACTATTTCAGGTAATGAGATTGAACAGTTTAAATTATTTAAATTAACAGCAGAGATTCACAATATTTATATTTCTGATTCCAGTTGCAGAATTCCATAGGCTGGTGTGAGATGGGAATCAGCTCTCTGTATACCAATTCACTGGCTGCTGTTGCTTTCAAAATGACACAGAGAAACCTGAATAAAATCCTTCCTCATTGAGAAGATATTTGTTCCAGTGTTCGTACCGAATGAAACTGCTTCATTTGCCAGATTTTAGGGTTCTAATTTTTCTTCATGTAGCTTAAGGACATTCCTTCAATACAGCTCAATCAAGGGATGTTCTGACCTCTTGAGTCATGAGGTTACTAAGGACACAACAACAACTAAACATTGATATTCCTTATGGATTCCTGTAATGGAGGGACTGATGTATGAGGAGAGATTGGGTTGGTTAGGATTATACGTGCTGGAGTTTAAAAGAAAGAATCGGGGGTGGGCAGGGCGGTCTTGTAGAAACCTATAAAATGGTAACAGGATCAGACAGGGTAAGTGCAGGAAGGTTGTTCCTGATGGTGGGGGGAGTCCAGAACAATGGGGTCACAGTCTGAGGACATGAGGCAAGCCATTTAGGGCAGAGATGAGGAGAAATGTCTTCACCCAGAGAGTAGCCTATGGAATTTGCTACCACAGAAAGCAGCTGAGGCCAAAGAAGGAGTTAGAAATAAGTCTTGGGGCTAAAGGGATGAAAGGATTTGGGGAAAGCCGCGATCAGAGTATTGAATTGGATGATCAGCCATGATCATAATGAATGGTGGAGCAGGCTCGAAGGGCCAAATGGTCTCCTCGGGTTTCTATGATTAAAGAGCAGAGCCCCTGGGGGGGTTTTCCCACTCCATCTGCCACAGGAATTGGAGGAGACAGCGGGGAGAAGCTTGCAAAGATCCATGGACCTTGAGCAGGATTTTCCGGTTTTGGGGTGAGTGCAGCCGGCAAGTCCCATCCCTGATGGTAACGTTGATCAGACCAAGGATTCCTGCTTCTCGATCTATAAAAATTCCATACACTTCCAACAACGCAAGCGTTTTCTGTACAAAAATCAAAGACAAGTTGGTCAGTAAAACTGAGGGTCAAATAAATTAGCTCCAGGGTAGAAAACAGTGAGTCATGGTGACTGCTATCTCTCAGACTGGAGTAGACAGATGTATTCCCCACGGGTCAGTGAAAGGAGCACTGCTATTCCTTTATATATAATTGAATGTCAAAATAGAGTAAAATTTCAACATTTGCCAATAATACTAAACTTGGAGCAGTGGCAAACAGTGATAATGATATCAATCATGAGGCAAACATTAATCTTTCATAAGAGATTGTATAAACATGTTCTGGGTTCACTTATTGAGACGATGCATATCTGAACATTTATACTTAGACAGATACTTGAAGATATCCATAGTAGAACTGAGTGCCTGTACCCTTCCCAAAAGTGAAAATAAAATTGAATCATGTGACATTCTTTCTTTCTAATGATATCATACTGCTATCTCTTGAAGGTATTACAACATCCCCTTTTCTTTTTAAAGATATTTCACCTTCCCCCTTTCAAAGGAGTATAAAAATTTACAGTACACGTTCATGTTTAGTTACCATTACATGACTGTAGAGGACAAGTTAATCTCTGAAGTATAAAGGTAATGAACAAGGAACATAGAAAATTACAGCACAAGAACAGGCCCTTCGGCCCCTCCAAGCCTGCACTGACCATGCTGCCTGACTGAACTAAAACCCCCGACCCTTCTGGGGTCCATATCCCTCTACTCCCATCCTATTCACGTACCTGTTAAAACACCCCTTCCACTCCCTCCCCCAGCAATGAGTTCCAGGCACCCACGACCCTCTGTGTAAAAAGCTTGCCTCGAACATCTCCTTTAAATCTTGCCCCTCGCACCTTAAACCTGTGCCCCCTAGTAATTGACTGTTACACCCTGGGAAAAAGCTTCTGACTATCCACTCTGTCCGTGCCCCTCATAATCTTGTAAACTCCTATCAGGTCGCCCCTTAATCTGCTGGTATACCTGAATCTTGAAACGGTAACCTTGTCTGAGATCTGTGGGATTGACGTTCTTGAATGTAGTTCCTTTAGGATCTTGTCTTTGATGCAATAGACTACAAGTGAATCAGGAGTCGGAATGGATCTAATTTGCTCATAGTTACATCTCACCATTGTGTTATGTAATGATTTCATAGGACTTTTGTTGCCATGTACTGTCTGTGGAATCCTGAAGATAAACTTGTCCCAACTGTAAACTTGGCAATTCTATACCTGTATTTTTATTGTGTACACTGGTCATGTTCTCTTGCAGTTTTAAATGTGTTCTCTCCACCTGAGAGAGTAGAATGGGTAAGAGTAAATAAATTGATACCCACTGATGTGCCAAACTTCAGCTTTGCCACTGGTGGAATGGTTATACTTTCAGGAGTCTCTCTCAGGTGTAACTTTGCAATCTGTAGATCCTGATTGGTCTTATGGTCTATGTTTGTGAATTAGGGATTTCTTATGTTTCAGTGGAGGAGCTGAGAATTACACAGTAAGAAGTCTGACAACATCAGGTTTAAATCCAACTGATTTAAACCTGGTGTTTGTCAGACGTCTTACTGTGTTTACCCCAGTCCAATGCCGGCATCTCTACACCATGAGCTGGGGATTGTCAGAGGATGCGACAGGATATCGATAGATTGGACACTTGGGCACAGAAATGGCAGGTGGAGTTTAATCCGCACAAATGTGAGGTGATGCATTTTAAAGGATCAAATTTAGGTGTGAATTATACAGTAAATGGCAGAACCTCTAGGAGCATTAACATGTAGAGGGATCTGGGCGTGCAGGTCCACAGTTCCCTAAAAACAGCAACATAGGTGGACAAGAAGGCATATGGCATGTTGCCTTCATCAGCCAGGGCACTGAGTGCAGGAGTAGGGAAATCATGTTGCAGCTTTATAGAACCCTTGTTAGGCCTCACTTGGAGTATTGCGTACAGTTCCGGTCACCACACTACCAGAAGGATGTGGAAGCTTTGGAGAGGGTACAGAGAAGGCTCCCCAGGATATTGCCCGGTCTCGAGGGTGTTGTCTATGAGGAGATGTTGAATAAACTAGGATTGTTTTCACTGGAAAGACAGAGGCTGAGGGGAGACCCTGATTGAGGTTTATAAAATGATGAAGCACAGACAGGATGGACAGTCAGAGGCTCATTCCCAGGGTGGAAGTCTCAATTACCAGGGGGCACAGGTTCAAGGTGAGGGAGGAAAGTTTAAGGGTGATGTGCAGGGAAGGTTTTTCACCCAGAGTGGTGGCTGCCTGGAACACGCTGCCAGCGGAAGCGGTAGAAACAGGCACATTAACAACATTCAAGAGGCATCTGGATGGGTACATGGATAGGGAGGGAATAGAGGGATATGGACTGAGTAAGGGAAGGAGTTTTTTTTCAGTTTGGTTAGGGTTTCAAGAGGCTCGGAGGGCCGAAGGGCCTGTTCCTGTACTGTGCTGCTCTTTGTTCTTCATTCTTTGTTCTTTAAATCATTCACTTAGCTGGGCTGTTAGATCTCAGGTAATGAGGAAAAGAAGTAGTATGATCAATATTCCACTTCTCACATATCTCCCAAAACAGCTTACCATTGTGGACCATTACCCATAACCATTTCTCTAGACACACCAAATAAACTGAAAGCAGGTCCCCATTGTGTACAATCTATTTGGGTCAGTGCACAGCTCTTTGTAACTGTGTCAGTCTTTGCTCTGGTTCGCTCTCATTGCCAATGCCCTTTTCTGATACGGGCTTTGCAGAACTGATGAGCAACTGCACATTTCCTTGGTGCAAACTGCCATACCTTCCGCATATCACACTGGGGTTATGTATTCCAGTGAGTGCATCAACAATTCTGGCTGTGCTTACGACCTGGAAGGTTCGTTGACATCGAGGATTGTTTCATACTTGGTTGTATAGTCGGCGAGGACCTGGCAGATGGAGTATAATGTTAGCATGTGTGAGATTATCCACTTAGGTAGAAATAATAGTAGGAGGGATTATTATTTAAAGGGCAAAAAGCTGCAGCATGCTACGGTGCAGAGGGACCTGGGGGTCCTTGTGCACGAATCGCAAAAAACTGGTCTGCAGATGCAGCAGGTGATCAAGAAGGCAAATGGAATGTTGGCCTTTATAGCGAGGAGGATAGAATATAAAAGCAGGGAGATCTTACTGCAACTGTACAGGGCACTGGTGAGGCCGCAACTGGAGTACTGTGTGTAGTTTTGGTCGCCTTATTTGTGGAAGGATATATTGACCTTGGAGGGAGTACAGAGAAGGTTCACTAGGCTGATACCGGAGATGAGGGGGTTAGCCTGTGAGGAGAGATTGAGTAAACTAGGTTTGTACTCATTGGAGTTTAGAAGGTTGAGGGGGGATCTTATAGAGACATATAAGATAATGAAGGGGATAGATAGGGTAGAGGTAGAGAGATTCTTCCCACTTAGCAAAGATAGCAGGACTAGAAGGCACAACGTCAAAATAAAGGGGGGGTGGTTTAGATTGGAGTTGAGGAGGAACTTCTACAGTCAAAGGGTGGTGAATCTTTGGAATTCTCTCTCCGTTGAAGTGGTGGAGGCTCCCTCGCTGAATATATTTAAGTCACGGGTAGATAGGTTTCTGATAGACAAGGGAATTAAGGGTTATGGGGAGAAAGCGGGGAAATGGAACTGATCCATTTCAGATCGTAAGAAGTCTGACAATAGCAGGTTTAAGTCCAACCGATTTAAACTGACGTTGTCAGACTTCTTACTGTGTTTACCCCAGTCCAACACCGGCATCTCTACATCATCATTGATCTTATTGAATGGTGGGGCAGGCTCGAGGGGCTGGATGGCCGACTCCTGCTCCTATTTCTTATGTTCTTATATTTACTTCAATCCTTGAGAAGATCCCTGCCCAGAGCCAGGTAACCAGGGAGATGGGGGTGTAAACATGGGATTCATGCCATGGGTAATGTTCCCGGATACCCACTGTCCCAGCCCACAGAACAAGCTCTTCTTTCTAAATAATGTCACATCAGCAACACAGACACCGTACAGGGGCAAGAGTGAGAAGTCATCCAGGCTTCATTTCCCCAAGGCCAGTTAAAAACCAAGCCCCAGGATTCTGTTATAATTAACAACTGCTTAACATCAGATTAGTTTTATAGCTGTAGTTCCCTGGCAATCCACTGAGTTGGAGCATTAGTCTCTGTCTCTATTCCTTCTTCCAAAGTGCATAACCTCACACTTTTGCATTGTATTCCATCTGCCATTTCTTTGCCTTCTGTAGCCCCCCTGCTTCCTCAATACTTCCTGTCCCTCTACGCATCTTTGTATCATCTGCAAACTTGGCAACAGTGCCTTCAGCTCCTTCCTGCAAATTGTTACTGTATATTGTGAAAAGTTGTGGTCCCAGCACTGACCCTGAGACACACCACTTGTCACGGGCTGCCATCCTGAAAAAGACCCCTTTATCCCCACTCTCTGCTTTCTGCCTGTCAGCCAATCCTCTATCTATGCTACGATCTTACCCTTAACACCATGGACATTATTTAACAGTTTCCTATGTGGCATCTTGTCAAAGGTCTTCTGGAAATTTAAATAAATCACATCCACTGGTTCTCCTTTATCTAACTTCCTTGTTACCTCCTCAAAGAACTTGAACAGATTTGTTAGACATGACCCTCCCCTTGATAAAGCCCGTGCTGACTCAGTCCTACTTTATCGTGCATTTCCAAGTACTCTGCGATCTCATCTTTAATAATGGACTCTAAAATCTTGCCAATGATTGAAGTCAGGCTAACCGGTCTATAACTCCCCATCTGCTGCCTCCCTCCCTTCTTAAACAGCGGTGTTACATTCACTACTTTCCAGTCCTCTGGGAGCCTCCCTGCCTGCAGTGATTCCTGAAAGATCACCACCAATGCCTCCACAATTTCCTCAGCTTTCTCTTTTCGAACCCTGGGATACAGTCCATCCGGTCCAGGTGATTTATCCAACTTCTGACCTTTCAGTTTCCCCAGAACCTTTTCCTTAGTGATGGTCACCACACTCATCTCTGCCCCCTGACTCTCCTGGAGCTCTGATATCCCACTGGTGTTTTCCACCGTGAAGACTGATGCAAAGTAACTATTCAGTTCCTCTGCATTGCTTTGTTTCCTATTATTACTTCTCCAGCCTCATTTTCCAGTGTCCAATGGTTATTTTTGCCTCTCTCTTACCTTTCATATATAAATTCAGACCCCACTTGGAGTACTGTGTGCCGTTCTGGTCGCCTCACTATAGGAAGGATGTGGAAGCTATTGAGAGGGTGCAGAGAAGATTTACAAGGATGTTGCCTGGATTGGGGGGCATGCCTTATGAAGATAGGTTGAGATAGCTAGGTCTCTCCTCCCTGGAGAGACGAAGGTTGAGAGGTGACCTGAAAGAGGTTTATAAGATGTTGAGAGGAATAGATAGGGTGGACTCTCAGAGACTATTTCCCAGGGCTGAAATGGTCGCTACGAGAGGACACAGGTTTAAGGTGCTGGGGGGCAAGTACAGAGGAGATAGAACATAGAACATAGAACAATACAGCACAGAACAGGCCCTTCGGCCTTCGATGTTGTGCCGACCAAAATAAAAAGCAATGCCCCTCCAAACTAAACCATTCCCTTCTCTTCCATATACTTATCAATTAACCTCTTAAAAGCCACCAAACTTGGCGCATCTACAACAGCTGCAGGCAGGGCATTCCAATCCCTAATCACTCTTTGAGTAAAGAACCTACCTCTGATATCCGTCCTATAACTCATACCCCTTAATTTAAAGCTGTGTCCCCTCGTGCTAGCTTTCTCCATCTAGGAAAAAGGCTATCACTGTCCACCCTATCTAAACCTCTAATCATCTTATATGTTTCAATAAGATCCCCTCTTAGCCGCCTCCTTTCTAACGAAAACAACCTCAAATCCTTCAACCTCTCTTCATAGGACCTGCTATGTTAGAGGTAAGTTTTTCACTCAGAGGGTGATGAGTGAATGGAATCGGCTGCTGTCAGTGGTGGTAGAGGCAAACTTGCTGAGATCTTTTAAGAGACTTCTGGATGAGAACATGGGATTTAATGGGATTGGGAGTTAGTTCTGTGACCTGGTAGGTATAGATATGATCGGCACAACAAGGGGCCTGTTTGTGCTGTAGTGTTCTATGTTCTATATATTGAAAAAAACTCTTCCTATCTTCTTTTATATTATTAGCTAGCTTACACTCAGATTTATTCTTCTCTCCCCCTCCCTTATTGACCCTGGCAAAACCCAAACTGGGTATCACCGAGCAGCTTCTTGCTGAGTAGGTGCTGCTTGATAAAAGGCCAGGACACAGATTATAATCTCAAAATCAGAACAAAGGTGTGTAGTGATGATGTCAGGAGGGTCAGTGAAAATCTGGAACTCTGTCCTAAAACACAGCTGAGCCTGAGAACGGATTTACATTTTTAAACTGAGGTGGATAGATGTTCGATGAGTGTAGGGACACATGGTTAATTATTTCAGATATAATTCAGCGATGAATTAGCTGACTGGTGGAACAACCTTTGTGGCTCCCTCCTGTCCATGTGTCAGATCTCTGTTCCATTCTGGCCATGTTAGAATTGTGGTGTTTCTAATTTCCAATCATCTGAATATTACATTTTGTGCTGTGTTATATTTTCTGATTTTTTTATAATTCAATTCAAATTATTCAGCTGCCTCATTGATAAAACTGATGTGAGATGACACCTGGCTGATCTCTCAGGCACCACGCTGCTACTGGCTGCTTTAGGTGTATTAGTTACTGCTAAAAACATCTTCAAAATTGGCTTTGTTGTCACAATTGAATATTGAAAACTAAGAAATGTATTCATAAAGACTGAGTGGAATTGAAATTGAGCAAGCTTGGACTTGTGCAAGTCAAATACAACCAATTACTGATAAAATTCACAATCTAATTATCATGACTTTCCCCCTGTAAATGGATGTTAACTCAGGAATATCAGGATAAGAAGATTTACCATCACAAAGTTCGCTAATGTGAGATAAATCCACATTTAATTTCACTATACCTTTCCTACAGAATCCATTTCATCCCGTTATTACACCTAAAAACTTGACAATATATCATTAACTTCACTCCTTGTCTGCAGAGATATTCTTTCGTCATGTTTGCCACACGCTCCCACTTGTTTGGGCAGGTTTGTTCATGTGTGCGTGCGCGTGTGTGCGCGTGCGTGAGTTTCTCTGTGTGTGTGAGTTTGTGATTGTGTCTGTATGTGCATGTGAGTTTAAGCGTGTGTGTGAGTGTATCTGCATGTGTGTGTGTGTGTTTGTGTGTCTGTGAGCACAAACACATATACACACATGCACACATATATGTACACATGCACAAACACACACATACACACATATACATACACAAACACATTTACACACTGACCCTCTGACAGTGCGGCACTCCCTCAGCACTGACCCTCTGACAGTGCGGCGCTCTCTCAGCACTGACCCTCTGACAGTGCGGCGCTCCCTCAGCACTGACCCTCTGACAGTGCGGCACTCCCTCAGCAATGACCCTCTGACAGTGTGGCGCTCCCTCAGCACTGACCCTCTGACAGTGCGGCACTCCCTCAGCACTGACCCTCTGACAGTGCGGCACTCCCTCAGCACTGACCCTCTGACAGTGCGGCACTCCCTCAGCACTGACCCTCTGACAGGGCGGCACTCCCTCAGCACTGACCCTCTGACAGTGCGGCGCTCCCTCAGCACTGACCCTCTGACAGTGCGGCGCTCCCTCAGCACTGACCCTCTGACAGTGCGGCGCTCCCTCAGCACTGCACTGGGAGTGTCAGGATGAATTTGTGTGCTTCTCTCTGGTTTTGAACAGTTCCTGCACATTTATCCTTCAGGAGGGAGGGAGTTACACTTGGGGCCTTGGCTGACAATTTGCAGTTTGTGTCTGGGAGAATTGTACAACCTCTGTAGTGCCAATCAGTGCCAATCACAAACGCATCCCTTCCCTGCACCAAGAGTTATTCTTGCTGCATTACCACGTGTTGATGTTTGTTTTATTTATCTTATTACATGCAAATGTTTAATGTAGATAACAATTCAAATATTATTTGAGCAAAGTCCCACACTAAACAGGGTCAATGTGACTGTACCTGCTGTGGTTATTGAATGGAAAGTGTGTGTGAGCCCTGATGTTAACACTGGAATTTTTTGTTGATTATTTTCCCTTTTTTTGAGATGATAAAAATATAATCAGCATTTTCTGTTCCAATACAACTTCTGCAAAGTCATCACTTTCTATTTAATTAAACAATACTCAGCAGCTAGTGAGATTTACGTTGAGATTGGGAATGGGTGTTTGTGAGAAATCACAGTATTGAGAGGGATTGTAACACTGGCACTGGGGTTGGAGAATGCCAGAGCTTATCTGAGACAGAGACAACAGGAGAATGAATATTATAACATCAAACACCCATTTAAACCTTCCGAAAGAAGTCAGCTGAAGTTCAGAGTTCAGTAAGGAAGGAAAGAAGGTGTGAGGCAGAGAAACAGAGGAAGGCCGTGAAAGATAGGAACTGTAGGAGACCATTCAGCCCTTTGAGCCTGTTCCATCATTTCACAGGATCATGGCTGATCTGACGCTCGCTATGTCCACTTTCCTGCCTCATCTCTCTAATCCCTAATCTCCCGGCTGATTAAAAACCTATTGCTCTCAATCTTGATCACGTTCAGGGACCCCACCTCCACAGCTTCCCAGGGTAAAGAATTCCAGAGATTCACCACTCTCTGAGAGAAGAAATTCTTCCTCAAATCTGTCTTAATGACTCCACACCGCCCCCCCATCCCGTTATTCTGTGACTCTTGTCCCACACTCTCCCATGAGTGGAAACATCCTCCCAGCATTTACCGTCTCGAACCCCCTCAGAATCTTCAAGATCACTGCTCATTCCCCTGAACTCCAACCAGTACAGACCCATCCTGTTTATTCTTTCCCCATATGGCTGTCCCACTATATCCAGCATCATCCCAGTAAACCTTCTCTGTCCTGTCTCCAATGATAATATATATTTCCTTAAATAAGGGACCAAAACTGAACACAGTTTTCTAAATACGGCCTCAAGAGGCAGTTGCAGCAACATCTCTTTACTGTTAAACTCCAGCACCCTTGAAATAAGAAATCTCACAACATTGGTTAGAGTCCAACAGCTGCTCTGGAAACTCATGTTAGCAAATAAACCTTTGGGTTTTAACCTGTAGTTAACACTAGTAATAGTGTTACTATTAGTGTGCCCACCACAGTCTAACACTGGCAACTCCACACTTTTGAAATAAAAGCCAGCATTCCATCTGCCTTCCCTATTCCCTTCTGTTGCTGCACATTAGCTTCCTGGATTTCAGGAACACAAATCCCCAGGTCTCTTTGTGCTTCAGTCTCTCTCAAACTGCCCTGTCTCTTCTAAAATGAATAATCTCACATTTTCCTCATTGCATTCCATTTGCCTATTTTCTGTCTAATCATTAACCAGCCAATATCACTCTGTAACCTATTCCTATGCACTTTACAACCTGCCTTCTCTCTCACCTCTGCACATTTGGCCAGGGCACACTCTGTTCCTTCCTCCAAATCATTAATATACCTTCTGAAGAGCTGCAGTCCCAGCACTGATCCCTGTGGCACTCAATTGGTCACTGCCCTCCAACTGAGAAAGACCCCTCCCCCCCCCTTATTGCTACTCACTGCTTCTTGTTCGTTAGCCAATCCTCTGTCCATGCCACAATATTACTTCCAATGCCATTGGCTCCTAACTTGTGTAGCAGCCTTTTATGTGGCAACTTATCAAATGCCTTTTAAAAATCCAAGTATACAACATTGACTGGTTGTCCTCTATTTACTCAGGCTGCTTCCTCCCCAGAGTAAATTTGTTCGAGATGATTTCCCCTTTGTGAAACCATTCTGACCCTGCAGACTTTGCAAACTGCTGTTCACTCCTAGACAACCGATTCTAAGACTTATCCAATGATTCAAGTTAGACTAACTGCCCATCATTTCCTATATTTTGCTCCTTTCCCTTTTTGAACAAGGTTACCGCTTTGGCAGTTTTCCAATCATTTGGCGCAGTTCCAGAATCCAAGGATTTTTGGAGAATGATTACCAATGTAGCCATGGTCTATGTGGCTGCCTCCTTTAAGATCCTGGGGTGTAAACCAAGAGATCCACAGGACTTTTCAACCTTTAATCCAATTAGTTTAGCTGAAGCTAATTCTCTGGTGATGGTGATTGTATTTAATTCAGCTCCTAAATTTTTTTTGCTATTTCTGGGATATTTGTAGCATCCTCTGCAGTAAAGACCAATGCAAAATATTTCATTCACTTCTCTCTCATTTCCTTATTGTGTGTATTCTTGATTAGCATTGACAGGTCCAGTTAGCTGGGCAGCCATCGTAATTTCTTCAGCAGAAGAATCTCCCTTGTTTGGCATTAAAACCTTTCTTGGGAAGATGATTTGCTTGGAGCGATATTCCTTTAGGCGTTGAACATTACACTGAATAGATTCAGTTGACTTGTTGCAGTGTCTGTGATCAACAACAATGCCAATAATATGTGCCACTCTCTTGTTACTGTTTGCTGCCTTTCCAGACTGAATCCTCATCCAGCACATACTTTAGAATATAGAACATAAAACACTACAGCACAAACAAACCCTTCGGCCCACAAGTTGTGCCGATCATCTCCCTACCTATCAGGACTATCTATAACCCTCAATCCCATTAGTGTGATAGCTGACAGTGGGACACCTGATGTAAAGATGCCGGCGTTGGATTGGGGTGGTAAGAACTCAGTAAGAATTTAGCAACACCAATTATTAATCCAACCGATTTATTTGATAGTAAAAAAGCTCGCTTTTTTACTAAGAGTGTTGAAAGCTCGCTTTTTTACTATCAAATAAATCGGTTGGATTAATAATTGGTGTTGCTAAATTTTTACTGAGTGGGACACCTAACAGCAGGTTGAAGGGAGCCAGCAACTGGACATGGAGCGATGCAGCATGCTTTAGCCAATCGTGCCTTGTGTCTGCGGTTTTTTCTGCCAGTCCATGTGGAAATGAGGGTTCAGAATCATTCCATTCCAACTTGGGACCATTGCTGCTTATTGAAGGGCTGAAACCTTTCAGGAGGAAAAAAAATTATTTCCGCAGTTTCATTCTCTAAGTGCCAATGCTTTATTTTATTTTGCTCTTCATTTTAATGTATTTAAAAAGCTCTTATTTTCTGTTTTTAAGCTTCTCAGTAATTTGCCCTCAAAGTTTATTCTCTCCTTCCTGGTTAATCTTTACTGCATTCTGAATCTGTCACACTCATCATTGCCATTTATATGTTTTCACTTTCAGCTTAATTCTCTCCTTCACTTTCTTGGGTCCTTCCTCTCCTCAGAGTCTTTCCTTCCCAACAGGATGCATTTTTGCTGGGAGTCATGGATTATCTCCCAAAATGTCGAGTACAGTGATCTATTGTTTTAGTCGCAGATCAATTTGGCCAATAGTGGGAGCTATTGAGAGGGTGCAGAGGAGATTTACAGGGATGTTGCCTGGATTGGGAGACGTGCCTTATGAAGATAGGTTGAGAGAGCGAGGTCTCTTCTCCCTGGAGAGACGAAGATTGAGAGGTGACCTGATAGAGGTTTATAATATAGGGTATGTATAGGGTGGATTCTCGGAGGCTATTTCCCAGGGCTGAAATGGTTGCTACAAGAGGACACAAGTTTAAGGTGCTGAGGGAGATGTTAGAGGTAAGTTTTTCACTCAGAGGGTGGTGAGTGAATGGAATCAGTTGCCATCAGTGGTGGTAGAGGCGAACTCACTGAGGTCTTTTAAAAGACTTCTGGATAAGTACATGGGATTTAATGGGATTGGGAGTTATAGATAGTTCTATGGCCTGATAGGTATAGATATGATCAGAACAACTTGAGGGCCGAAGGGCCTGTTTGTGCTGTCGTGTTCTATGTTCTATGTTCTAATTCCATCCTCAAATCTTCCTAATTCCCTTTATTTAACACTGTGATGTCGCAAAGGGCTGGGATTGTGATTGGTGAGGCGGATTTCACTCAGTTCAACAACTCACACAGTTGTCCAAAAACTTTAAAAAAAGAACATTTATTTAAAAGTAAAAGCAAAATACACTGGATGCTGGAATCTGAAACAAAAACAGAAAGCGCTGGAAAATCTTGACGGGTTTGGGATCCGGGATGTCTCTGGACGCATCCCAGATATCTTGAAAGGGGAGGGGGAGGAGCTGAAGGTTGTGGTCCATATAGGGACCGCTGACGTAGGTAGGAAGGAGGAAGGTATCATGAAAAGGGATTATAGGGAACTAGGTAGATAGCTGAGAAAGAGGAACGCAGAGGTAGTAATCTCAGGGTTGCTGCCTGCGCCACGGGAAAGTGAGAGCAGGAATAGAATGAGGTGGAAGGTGAATGGGTGGCTGAGAGGCTGGAGCAGGGGGCAGGGATTCCGGTTCCTGGATCATTGGGACCTCTTTAGGGGCAGGTGTGACCTGTATAATAAAGACGGGTGGCATTTAAATCCCAGGGGGACCGGTATCTTGGCGGGAAGGCCAGATAGGGCTCCTGAAGGGATTTTAAACTAGAAAGGTTGGGGGGAGGGAATTGAGATGAGGTGACTGGAAGCAAGGAGGTTAACTCCCAAGTAGAGAAGGATTATAGACAGTATGAGAGGGAGGTTAGACAGGTGATGGAGAAGGGAAGTGCCCAGACTGAGGGTCTGAGGTGTGTCTATTTTAATGCCAGGAGGGTAGTGAATAAAGTGGATGAGCTCATGGCCTGGATTGCTGCTTGGAAATGTGATGTGGTGCCCATTACAGAGACTTGGATGTCTCAGGAACAGGACTGGGTACTTCAGGTGCCAGGATTCAGATGCTTCAGGAAGGACAGGGAGGGAGGTAGAAAAGGTGGGGAATGGCACTGTTGATCAGGGACAGTGTCACAGCTGTAGAGGAGGAGGATGCGGTGGACGGACTGTCTACAGAGTCTCTGTGGGTGGAAGTTAGGAACAGCAAGGGGTCGAAAACTTTGCTGGGTGTTTTTTATAGGCCGCCCAATAGGGACAGGGATGTTGAGGTGCAGATAGGGAAACAGATAGAACATAGAACATAGAACATAGAACAATACAGCACAGAACAGGCCCTTCGGCCTTCGATGTTGTGCCGACCAAAATAAAAAGCAATGCCCCTCCTAACTAAACCATTCCCTTCTCATCCATATACTTATCAACTAACCTCTTAAACGCCACCAAACTTGGCGCATCTACAACAGCTGCAGGCAGGGCATTCCACTCCCTAATCACTCTTTGAGTAAAGAACCTACCTCTGATATCCGTCCTATAACTCATACCCCTTAATTTAAAGCTGTGTCCCCTCGTGCTAGCTTTCTCCATCCTAGGAAAAAGGCTATCACTGTCCACCCTATCTAAACCTCTAATCATCTTATATGCTTCAATAAGATCCCCTCTTAGCCGCCTCCTTTCTAACGAAAACAACCTCAAATCCTTCAACCTCTCTTCATAGGACCTGCCCTCCATACCAGGCAACATCCTGGTAAACCTCCTCTGTACCCTCTCCAATGCCTCCACATCTTTCTTATAATGTGGGGACCAGAACTGCACACAATACTCCAAGTGCGGCCGCACTAGAGTTTTGTACAGCTGCAACATGATGCTGCGGCTCCTAAATTCAATCCCCCTACCAATAAAAGCTAAGACTCCATAAGCCTTCTTAACAACTTTATCCACTTGACTGCCTAGATCCTAGAGAGATGTAGAAATAACAGAATTGTAGTGATGGGAGACTTTAATTTCCCAAACATTGACTGGAATGTCCCCAGGGTAAGGGGTTCGGATGGTGAGGAGTTTGTTAGGTGTGTTCAGGAGGGTTTCCTGTACATCGATAAGCCTACGAGAGGAGAGGCTGTACTTGACCTGGTGCTGGTTAATGAACCAGGACAGGTATCGGATCTCTCGGTAGAAGAGCATCTCGGGAATGGTGATCATAATTCTATCTCCTTCACGATAGCAATGGAAAGAGATAGGATCACGCAGGATAGGAAGGTGTTTATCTGGAGTAGGGGGAAATATGAAATCATCAGGCAGAAAATTGGAAGTGTAAACTGGAAGGAGGTGTTCTTGGGGAAAAGTACTGAAGGAAGGTGGTGGATTTTCAAGGAATGTTTGTCTGGAGCTCTGCACGACAACGTTCCGGTGAGACAAGGAGATTTTAGCAGGTCGAGAGAACCATGGTGCAGAAAGGTTGTGATGAACCTAGTTAGGAAGAAAAGAAAGTTGTACAATAGGTTCAGGGAGCTAGGGGATGTTAAGGATCTAGAGGCGTATAAGACTTGTAGAAGGGAGCTTAAAAAGAACAAAGAACAAAGAACAAAACAGCACGGGAAACAGGCCCTTCGGCCCAACGAGCCCTCGCCGCCACCCCAATGTTTCCACCTCTACATGTGATCCCGGTCTATGTTTATAGATCTATGGATTAAAAACCAAATTTGAGACAATTTAGGGAGAATTTGTTTTGCCAATTAGCCTAAGAGCACATCTTTGGGATGTGGGAGGAAACCGGAGCACCCGGAGAAAACCCACGCAAGCACGGGGAGAATGCGCAAACTCCCACAGACACAGGCCCAAATCCATGTATCTGCACAGCACAGCGATAGTCACTGAGCTGTCGTGTTGCCCATCAAATGGTCCAGGTCAAGCGTACACTAACGACGTGAAGCACTAAGATACTCTTGAAAAAAATCCAAGAGCAGCCCTCTCACGACCCATCGCGTGTATGCCCCTTGTTAGACAACAAGGTGGACCAAAGCACCTGTAGGATAAAAACAAGTACATCAATATCATCATCTATTTACACACTTCCCAGGGACTCCCAAGGCTCATGATCCCTATTTAAATCAGTTTTCTATACCCCTCCATTCCCATTCTGTTCATGTGCCCATCTAAGTATTTCTTAAATACCTCCAGAGTACCTGCCCCCACCACTTTATTCGGCAGCGCATTCCATACCCTCACCACCCTCTGTGTGAAAAAACTCCCTCTAGCATCCAAATTATACCTTACCCCCCTCACCCTTAGCCCGTGATCCCTCTTGCTATTCGAGAGGAAATTAGAAGAGCCAGAAGAGGTCACGAGAAGGCTTTGGTGGGTAGGATTAAGGAGAATCCCAAGGCATTCTACAAATATGTGAAGAGTAAAAGGATGAGAAGAGAAGGGATAGGACCTATAAAAGGTGAGGAGGAAAAGTCTGTGTGGAACCAGAAGAAATGGCAGAGGTGCTTAATAAGTACTTTGCCTCAGTATTCACAGTGGAGTGATCTGGAGGGTTGTACTACAGGATTGCGGCAAACTGAAAAGATTGAGTATACAGACATTAAGAAAGAGGAGGTGTTGGAACTGTTAAATTCCATCACGGTAGATAAGTCACTGGGTCGGGATGGGATGTACCCCAGGTTACTGTGGGAGGTGAGGGAGGTGATTGCAGAGCCCCTGGCGATGATCTTTGCGTCGTTGATGGAGATGGGAGAGGTTCCAAAAGATTAGAGGATTGTGGATGTGGTGCCTATTTTCAAGAAGTGGAATAGGGATAGCCCGGGCAATTACCGACCAGTGAGTCTGACCTCAGTGGTCGGGAAGTTGATGGAGAGGATTCTGAGAGATAAGATTTATGAGCATTTAGAGAAGTTCAATATGATCAGAAATAGTCAACATGGCTTTGTTAAGGGCAGATCGTGCCTTACGAACTTAGTTGAGTTCTTCGAAAATGTGACTGAACACATTGACGAAGGAAGAACAGTGGACGTGGTTAACATGGATTTCAGTAGGGCATTTGATAAGGTCCCATATGTAAGACTTCTTGAGAAGGTGTGAGGGCATGGGATCCAAGGGGCTTTGGCCTTGTGGATCCAGAACTGGCTTGCCTGCAGAAGCAGAGAGTAGTTGTGGATGGGTCTTTTTCTGCACGGAGGTCAGTCACCAGTGGAGTACCCCAGGGATCAGTTCTAGGACCCTTGCTGTTTGTCATTTTCACAAATGATCTGGATGAGGAAGTGGAGGGATGGGTTAGTAAGTTCACCGACGATACAAAGGTTGATGGTGTTGTGGATAGTCTGGACGGATGTCTGAAGTTGCAGCGAGACATAGATAGGATGCAAGACTGGGCGGAGAAGTGGCAGATGGACTTCAACGCGGATAAATGTGTGGTGGTCCATTTTGGCAGGAATAATGGGATGAAGCAGTATAATATCAAGGGTAGGAGTCTTGGCAGTGTTCAGGGGCAGAAGAATCTTGGGGTCCGGGTCCATAGGACTCTTAAAGCTGCCCCGCAAGTGGAGGATGTGGTCAAGAAGGCATATGCTGTACTGGCCTTCATTAATAGAGGGATTGAGTTTAGGAGTCGGGAGGTAATGCTGCAACTTTATGACACTTGTCAGATCCCACTTGGAGTACTGTGTGCAGTTCTGGTCGCCTCACTATAGGAAGGATGTGGAAGCTATTGAGAGGGTGCAGAGGAGATTTACAAGGGTGTTGCCTGGATTGGGGGGCATGCCTTATGAAGATAGGTTGAGGGAGCTAGGTCTCTCCTCCCTGGAGAGACGAAGGTTGATAAGCGATCTGTTAGATGTTTATAAGATGTTGAGAGGAATAGATAGGGTGGATTCTCGGAGGCTATTTCCCAGGGCCGAAATGGTCGCTACGAGAGGACACAGGTTTAAGGTGCTGGGAGGCAAATACAGAGGAGATGTTAGAGGTACGTTTTTCACTCAGAGGGTGGTGAATGGAATCAGTTGCTGTCAGTGGTGGTAGAGGCGAACTTGCTGGGGTCTTTGAAGAGACTTCTGGATGAGTACATGGGATTTAATGGGATTGGGAGTTACAGATAGTTCTATGGCCTGGTAGATATAGATATAATTGGCACAACTTGTTGGTCGAAGGACCTGTTTGAGCTGCAGTGTTCTATGTTCTATGTCATTCTACAAGACACACACTGTACCTGATCCCACCAAACAAAATAAATGACAACTATTTACTAGTTCATTCCTCAGGACAAGGCCTTGACCAATTAGAATTAAGCCTCCCAGTTTCAATTTAAACAACATGTTGCAGTTAACTGTGAGTCACCATCAACTGGTACATTGCCCTACCAATCAGATTAAATCTCCCTTTATATTTGCTATTCTTGTAAATAAGACTGGAAAATGTACACCTCTAAAAGGTATTAAAAGATAAAGCATTTGAAATATCATTATATTCAAGGATCTGGGACGAGTGCTGGAAAATGGGATTAGCACAATTTTAGTGGTAAATATTGTCAGTGCAGAGTCATTAGACCAAAGGGCCTTTACTGAGCTGTCCAGCTCTATAACTATAAATAATGTCTCTGTTTTTCAGCTATCCTCCAGTTCTGTACTATCTAAGAACTATATCAAATGTTTCACAATTGGTTCTAATCAGCACCACACTTACCAGGAGAAAGCAATTAAATTTGTCCTCATGAAGAATCAAGGACATGATTACAAGCAAAAGAAAGCAGCAGCTAAATTTAACTTTGTATTAAACTCCTGCACATCTAAAGTTATTGACTGATGGTTAGATTACCAGCTAATGTAATAGACATTGTCTTCATTAAAGCTTCAAAGGGGAATTGAATCAATTCCTAATTTAACAATGAGGAGAGGAATATGGATTTGTTTAGTGAAAAGATGGAAATAGTCAGACTGGGTTCTGAAAGAGGAGCTGGATGGTGAGGACTGGGTGAGATGAGATCTTTTTCTCCTTCCTATATTCTAAATTAATAATGAGATTCCTCATATCACACACTGTTTGGAAAGGCAAAGTGGTTTAATAAGGTCATTCCAACTTAGTCAGAAAGAACCTGCAGTAACAGTGTTTTAGAGATCTGGACAGCCTCAAATACTTAACAATACAGCTGTTGTTTTACTGGGAGAAATGTCCTCAGTATCTTAAACCCAACTGGACCCCATAACTAACAAACAAAGGAATGATAAAAATGGACAACATCAGAACTTGCTTGTGTGACACGAATGAGACTTTGAACTGTGCAATTAGTGTAAGTTCCCCAGTGACCAACAACTGTTCCCATTGATCCAATTCCTGTTTGGAACTTACTCTGGAATCTAACTGCACTGCCCTCACACAACAGACTTCAGAAAGATCAATTAATTTGAGTTTGATGTTGGTTGAGGGAGGTTGTTGCCCAGTAAAAATGAGAACAATGCTGTAAAATTTATTCAAGTCTGCCTGCCTGCCTGCCTGGAGCAAGCAGAATAATAATGGACAGAGTTTTCCCCTCAGTGTGAGAGCAGGTGTGAAAACTGGCCTTCTATCTGCTGGCTACAGTGGTAGGTTTTCACACTGTATCGGTAACTCTCCGCCACATTAGTAATGTTTGCTTAGGAACCCTCCGATTGCTGGAAGCTTCTGATTCTCCCACCCCAACATCAGCTCAACATTTCCTCACTCTATGCATTGGATATAAAAGTGCAGCCTTGTCAATATCCAGAACCCAGGATTGATCCTCTGAAGATATTTGATGGAATTTCCCATCCCGCCCACCACTGGAATTTTAGTGGACGGGTTGTGGACAATGTGAAACCCCATTAACAGTCAGCCATGAATTTCCGGCTTTTGGACCAGTGTCCAAAGAATTCAGCATGGGTCCCAGATTGAATGATACCTCACCGGAGTGCCGGCTGGATGGAGCCTGGTCTCGCCGCAATATCCCATATCTCACTTTGCCTGGACAAGTCCAACGAGCTGGGGGGCTTGGGAAGTGGCGCAGGATCACGTTGAAGCAGGCCAAAGGACAAATTACAGCACAGGAACAGGCCCTTCAGCCCTCCAAGCCTTCACTGACCATGCTGCCCGACTGAACTAAAACCCTTTTCCGGGGACCATATCCCTCTATTCCTATCCCATTCATGGATTTGTCCAGACGCCTCTTAAAACTCACTATCATTTCTGCTTCTACTATCTCGCCTGTCAGCAAATTCCAGGCACCCACCACCCTCTATGTAAAAAATCTGCCTCGTACATCTCCTTTAAACTTTGCCCCTCGCGCCTTGACTCTTCCACCCTGGGAAAAAGCTTCTGACTATCCACTCTGTCCATGCCCTTCATAATCTTATAGACCTCTATCAGGTTGCCCCTCCGTTGTTCCAGTGAGAACAAACCAAGTTCTCTTTATAGCTAATGCCCCCCATACCAAGCAACATCCCAGTAAATCTTTTCTGTACCCTTATTCTTCTGATAGTGTGATGACCAGAATTAAACACTATATTCCAACTGCAACTTAACTAAGCTTCTATAAAGCTGCAACATGAGTTGCCAATTTTTAAACTCAATGCCCCGGCCTATGAAGGCAAGCATGCCGTATGCCTTCTTGATGACCTTCTCCACCTGCATTACTACTTTCTATGACCTGTGTATCTGTACACCCAGATCCTTCTGCCTATCCATACTCCTAAGGGTTCTGCCATTTACTGTATATTTCCTATCTGTATTAGACCTTCCAAATGCATTATCTCACATTTGTCCAGATTAAACTCCATCTGCCATCTCTCCGCCCAAGTCTCCAACTGATGTATATCCTGCTGTACTCTCTGATGGTCCTCATCACTATCCGCAAATCCACCAAGCTTTGTGTTGTCCGCAAACTTACTAAACAAACCAGTTACATTTTCCTCAAAATCATTGATATATTTTACAAACAGCAAAGGTCCCAGCACTGATCCCTGAGAAATACCACTCGTCACAGCCCTCCATTCAGAAACACACCCTTCCACTGCTACCCTCCGTCCTCTTTGACTGAGCCAGTTCTGTATCCACCTTGCCAGCTCTCTTTTGATCCCATGCAACTTCACTTTCTGCACCAGTCTGCCATGAGGGACCTTGTCAAAGGCCTTACTGAAGTCCATGTAGACGTTATCCACTACGTTCACGTACTCTGCCAAGGTATGGCCTGGATGAGGAAGTGGAGGGATGGGTTAGTAAGTTCGCCGACGATATGAAGGTTGGTGGTGTTGTGGATAGTCTGGAGGGATGTCTGAAGTTGCAGTGAGACATAGATAGGATGCAAAACTGGGCGGAGAAGTGGCAGATGGACTTCAACACGGATAAATGTGTGGTGGTCCATTTTGGCAGGACCAATGGGATGAAGCAGTATAATATCAAGGGTAGGAGTCTTGGCAGTGTTGAGGAGCAGAAGGATCTTGGGGTCCGAGTCCATAGGTCTCTTAAATCTTCCCCACAAGTGGAGGATGTGGTCAAGAAGGCGTATGGTGTACTGGCCTTCATTAATAGAGGGATTGAGTTTAGGAGTCGGGAGGTAATGCTGCAACTTTATAAGACCCTTGTCAGACCCCACTTGGAGTATTGTGCTCAGTTCTGGTCACCTCGTTACAGGAAGGATGTGGGAGCCATTGAAAGGGTGCAGAGGAGATTTACAAGGATGTTGCCTGGATTGGGAGGCAGGCCTTATGAAGATAGGTTGAGGGAGCTGGGACTCTTCTCCCTGGAGAGACAAAGGTTGAGAGGCGACCTGATAGAGGTTTGTAAGATGTTGAGAGGGATAGGGTGGATTCTCAGAGGCTATTTCCCAGGGCTGAAATGGTCGCTACAAGAGGACACAGGTTTAAGGTGCTTGGGAGCAGATACAGAGGAGATGTCAGAGGTAAGTTTTTCACTCAGAGGGTGGTGAGTGAATGGAATCGGTTGCTGTCAGTGGTGGTAGAGGCGAACTCACTGGTTTCTTTAAAGAGACTTCTGGATAAGTACATGGGATTTAATGGGATTGGGAGTTACAGATAGTTCTATGGCCTGGTAAGTATAGATATGATCGGCATCACATAGAACACTACAGCACAAACCTGTTTGTGGTGTAGTGTTCTATGTTCTACGTAACCATCTCATCACCCTCATCTCACACACTCACAATACCATTAGACATTCACCTGCATCTCACTGATTGGCACGTGGAGGGACATTACCACTCGCTCACTCTCTCATTCACATCCTCACATCTCCTTCTGGCTTCATCTCCTAGGGCACAACTTCATGCCACTTCCAGCACCACACTCACAAGGCTGGCATCCTTATCATCTGGTTTGGTATCCATCCTGCTCTCCACCTGCCTTGATACAAACAAGCTCCCACACAATCACACAGAAAGATCCCATACCAAGGGGTGGAGTGCAGGAAATCAGAGTTTTCATGGAGTTTCATTGAGCTGGCAGGACAGGACATTAATCATGTCTATGGAACAGTGAGATGGGTAGAGCTAACCCAAGTAAGGACCTTACACCAGTTCATCCTTCAGCCTGTGCACACTTTCCACTGGTTTAGAGACACTCACCAATCACTAACTACCTCTTATTTCTATCATCAGCTCCCCTGAACACCCTCAAAGCAAACCCTCAGCTCCAGGCACAGGGAAACATACTGCAGAAAGGAAGAAAAATCCCACCCAACATTAACAATGTCCTTGCAGATTCAAAAAATTCCACAAACCAGAGAGGGCTAGAATGTAAAGAGGAAGTTTACAAAATCCCACTGTAAGCACAGGTATGAACATCTAGCCCCATGTGCTGGGTGCTGGGGGCTGGGTGCTGGGGGCTGGGGGCTGGGGGGCTGGGGGCTGGGGCTGGGCTTGCTGGGGGAGGCTGGGGGCTGGGGGATTGGGGGCTCGGGGGCTGGGGATGGGGAGGGGGTGGGGACTGGGGGTTGGGGACTGGGGGTTGGGGCTGGGGGTTGGGGATGGGGGTTGGGGACTGGGGCTGGGGAATGGGGGCTGGGGGATGGGGCTGGGGATGGGGATGGGGACTGGGGGATGGGAGCTGCAGGCTGGGGGGGACTGGGGGATGGAGGCTGGGGCTGGAGGTTGGGGGCTGGGGACTGGGAATTGGGGGATGGGGGCTGGAGCTGATTGTGTGAAGAAAGTAACACAGAGTAATGACTGGCATTGCCAAGTTGGTATTACCAGGTGTCAGGATGATACTGGTAGGGGGTGGGGCCTGAAAGGAGGTCCATGAAGAGTGTGGGGATTTAGGTTACCCCATAGCAGGGTGTCACTTACTTGTGGTGGGTCTGATGCTTTGATGCCAGTGAGAGTGGATTGGGAGTGGGGGGCTAGGGAGTGAATCATAGCTTATGTGGTGAGTGGTGGGGGGTGGGGAAGGACGGCGGTGGGGGAAGTTGGCGGGGTGTGATCTGGATACTTAGCAGTGGGACTGAGGCCCCAAAATCAAGGTTTGGGGATGTTCTCCATGTGTGTAGGAAGTCATGATGACAGGAAGCAAGCTTCAACACAAAGTAAAGCCCGGGATGCCCTCTTTCTGAGGGGGCGGTCTTGCCAATGTCTTTATATCCACACTCCAAAAACATTTCCAATTGCAACTTGAATCGTACCAAAACACCCAGCAAGAATCTCGTCAGTTTTCCTACTGGATAACAGTTAGAAACATTTTGGGAGAATTTGGTCCCAGATCTTGAGTTAAGTCTCATTCCTTGGGTGACACACTGGCACAGAGGCTAGCATTGCTGCCTCATAGTGCCAGGGATCATGGTTCAATTCCAGCCTTGGGTCACTGTCTGTGGGGGAGTTTGCATATTCTCCCCATGTCTGCATGGGTTTACTCCGGGTGCTCCAGTTTCCTTCCACATGCCAAAGATGTGCAAGTTAGGTTGATTGGCCATGCTAAATTGATCCTTAGTGTCAGGGGGACCAGCTAGGATGTGGTTATGTGGTCCCTGGATGGGACTGTTGGCACTGGTTGGATGGCCATGTAGCCTCCTTCTACACTGTAGGTTCTATGATTCTTGCTGTAAACCACCACACTGCCACCTCTGGATCCATCCTGCTGATGGGACAAGAATGGTCAGAGATGGTGATGGAGCTGTTTGGGACAGGACACTAGCTGTAAAGTATGATCTATAAGTCTGACTGTGCAAGAAAAGTATACGACTAATCTATGAGAGAGCTCTCCAATTCTGGAGCAAGTCCATAGGTATTAGTAACAGGATTTTCCCATATTGATGGGGAAAGGTGTATCTTTATTGTGTCTGAGAAAAATGTTGGGCATTTAATACAGTTTTATTTCCCTTATCCTTTGTACTGACTTGACAAAACAGCACAGCTGCTTGGGCATTTCAGGGAGTATTTTGCAGAGACTCTGTATCAGGGCAAGGGGAGCAGATTTCTTTCCTGAAGAACTTTGGAGAAAGGGTTGTGTTTTTAAGCCAATCCAAAAGCCACACTATCACTTTTACTGATACCAGTTCTTTCAACATTTTCTACAGGAAGAGTTTGATGCTGCTTATCCAGGAGTGAGTTTGGGTGTCCTCTTGAGCTTGAACCTTGCTTGAATACCTGGCTGAGATGACCATTAACTTATCAGGAAATGCACTGCAGCAGATGGCACCATTTGATGTGTGGGTTCTGATCTTTTCCAGGTTGATGTGTCTCCGGTTACCCTCTCCTTGGATAATGAAATTTTACAATCCAACACCAGAGGAAGAAACTTGCTGCATCTTCCAAACTTCACAAGCTGTTGATTTGACAGTGTATCACATGATTGGACAAATTAATTCATCACAAATATTCAAGTTGTTGTTTTGATTGAGGATTGAAAACTCAGTGATGACAGCAAGCTGGATCCAATGATTATTAATTATTCTGTTAAATCATTTCTGGAATATGCAAATTCTTGTCATATAATGTATTCAATTAGAAGGTTTTTTAATTTAAAGAATTTGCATTTACCACATCTCTCTGTAACATCCTAAAGGACTTGGTTTATAAAAAATCACCCTTGAGATTTACATGGATAAATGAAACAACATTATAGCTTTTTTATTGGTTTCAGCTAATGAAGTACTTTTTGAAATATATTGCAAAGGAAATGTGCCAGCGAATATACAGACAGCAAGATCCCACAGACAGCAATGTGATTCGAACCAAATGACCTATTTCATTGATGTTGATGGAGGGATAAATATTGCCCACTACCCCAGCCCGAGAGGGCAGGTTTTAATTAGTCATTCACAGAATCACAGAATATTACAGTACAGAAGAGGCTTTTCAGCCCATCGAGTCTGTTACAACACATGAAAGACCCTAATCTGCCCAGTATGTGGAAATTAGAGGTCAATAGGATGGCATAATGACAAAGTAATTATTGTTCGGTGGCTCTGACATCCATCATTATCAAGTCCGTCAAAAGGTTAGTCATGGCACGAATCAATTCCAGCCTCCCAGACTACCTGGATCCATTACAGGTTGCCTACCGCCACAACAGGTCCATAGCAGACGCACTGGCCCAGCACTCAACCCTAGAACACCTGGATAACAAGGACATCTTTGACAGGCTCCTATTTATTGACTACTCCGTGGCCTGGGCTCTGCTCCTCCCTGAGCTTCCTAACTCACAGACCACAATCAGTAAGGATTGGCAATAACACCTCCTCCACAATCATCCTCAACACCAGTGCCCCACAAGGCTGTGTTCTCAGCCCCATCCTATATTCCTTATACACTTATTATTGTGTGGCCAAATTCCCCTCAGATCTAAAACATGATAAGACAGAGTACAGGAATAACTTAGAGGATTTGGTGAACTGGTGCAATGACAATAATCCCTCCCTCAATGTCAACAAAACATAGGAGATTGTCATCGACTTCAGGAGGTGTAAAGAAGAACATGCCCCTGTCTACATCAATGGGGATGAAGTGGAAAGGGTCCAGAGCTTCATGATTTTAGGTGACCAGATCACTAACAACTTGTCCTGGTCCCTCCAACCCTCTGCTGACACTATAATAAAGAAAGCCCACCAATGCCTCTACTTTCTTGGACTTGCGGATAGTGAGGAGCATTGTCAGGCGATGCAGAAGGACATAGGCTGGCAGCTTGGGCAGATAGATGGCAGATGGAATTCAGTCCTGATAAATGCGAGGTGACACATTTTGGGAGAAAGAATGTAGGGGGGAGGTATATGATAAAGGGTAGACCTATTAAGAGCATAGAAACGCAGAGGGACCTGGGGGTGCAGGTGAACAAGTCTCTGAAGGTGGCAGAGCAAGTGGAGAAGGTTGTGAAGAAAGCATATAGTATGCTAGCCTTTATAGGAAGGGATATAGAGTACAAGAGCTGGCCTTTAATGTTGCTGTTGTATAAAACGTTGGTTAGACCTCATTTGGAATACTCTGTCCAGTTCTGGTCGGAAGGACGTGGAGATTCTGGAGAGAGTGCAGAGAAGGTTTACCAGGATGCTGCCTGGTATGGAAGGTCTGAGTTACGAGAAGAGGTTAGGCAAATTGGGACTGTTTTTCTTAGAAAGACATAGACATGGAGGAGATCTGATAGAGGTGTACAAGATTATGAGGGATATAGAACATAGAACATAGAACATTACAGCGTAGAACAGGCCCTTTGGCCTTCGATGTTGCGCCGACCAATTAACAAAAAGCAATGATCCTCTAACCTAAACCATTCCCTTTTCATCCATAAACTTATCTACTAACCTCTTAAACGCCACCAAACTTGGCGCATCTACAACTGATGCAGGCAAGGCATTCCATACCCTTACTACCCTCTGGGTAAAGAACCTACCTCTAACATCTGTCCTAAAACCACCACCCTTTAATTTAAAGCTATGTCCCCTCGTGCTAGCTTTCTCCATCCTAGGAAAAAGGCTATCACTGTCCACCCTATCTAAACCTCTAATCATCTTATATGTTTCGATAAGGTCCCCTCTTAGCCGCCTCCTTTCTAACGAAAACAACCTCAAATCCCTCAGCCTCTCTTCATAAGACCTGCCCTCCATACCAGGCAACATCCTGGTAAACCTCCTCTGTACCCTCTCCAATGCCTCCACATCTTTCTTATAATGCGGGGACCAGAACTGCACACAATACTCCAAGTGCGGCCGCACTAGAGTTTTTGTACAGTTGCAACATGACGTTGCGGCTCCGAAATTCAATCCCCCTACCAATAAAAGCTAAGACTCCGTATGCCTTCTTAACAACCTTATCGACTTGATTGCCAACTTTCAGGGAACCTTTTTGGGGCCCCTGCTGTTTGTAATTTTTATAAATGATCTGGATGAGGGTATTGAAGGATGGATTAGTAAATTTGCGCATGACACCAAAGTCGGAGGAGTGGTAGATAGTGAAGAGGGGTGTTATAGTTTGCAGAGAGACTTGGACAAGTTGCAGAGCTGGGCCGAGAGGTGGCAAATGGAGTTTAATGTGGAAAAGTGTGAGGTAATTCACTTTGGCAGGAATAACAAATGTGTAGAGTATAGGGCTAATGGTAGGACTCTTAATAGTGTTGAAGAACAGAGGGATCTTGGTGTATATGTGCATAGATCCCTGAAAGTTGGCAATCAAGTCGATAAGGTTGTTAAGAAGGCATATGGAGTCTTAGCTTTTATTGTAGGGGGATTGAATTTCGGAGCCGCAACGTCATGTTGCAACTGTACAAAACTCTAGTGCGGCCGCACTTGGAGTATTGTGTGCAGTTCTGGTCCCCGCATTATAAGAAAGATGTGGAGGCATTGGAGAGGGTACAGAGGAGGTTTACCAGGATGTTGCCTGGTATGGAGGGCAGGTCTTATGAAGAGAGTCTGAGGGATTTGAGGTTGTTTTCGTTAGAAAGAAGGCGGCTAAGAGGAGACCTTATTGAAACATATAAGATGATTAGAGGTTTAGATAGGGTGGACAGTGATAGCCTTTTTCCTAGGATGGAGAAAGCTAGCACGAGGGGACATAGCTTTAAATTAAGGGGTGGTAGTTATAGGACGGATGTCAGAGGTAGTTTCTTTACCCAGAGGGTGGTAAGGGTATGGAATGCCCTGCCTGCTGCAGTTGTAGATGCGCCAAGTTTGGTGGCGTTTAAGAGGTTAGTAGATAAGTTTATGGATGAAAAGGGAATGGTTTAGTTTGGAGGGTCATTGCTTTTTCTTAATTTGTCGGCGCAACATCGAAGGCCGAAGGGCCTGTTCTGCGCTGTAATGTTCTATGTTCTATGTTCTAAATACTGCAAGAAACTACGAAAAGTCACGAATGTTGCCCAATCCATCACGCAAACCAGCCTCCCACCCACTGGCTCTGTTGCACTTCCCGTTGCCTATGCAAAGCAGCCAGCATAATTAAGGACCCCATGCACCCCGGACATTCTCTCTTTCACCTTCCACCATCAGGGAAAAGATACAAAAGTCTGAGATCATATACTAACTGACACAAGGACAGCTTCTTCCCTTCTGCTGTCAGACTTTTGAATGGACCCACCTCAAATAAGTTGATCTTTCTCTGCACCCTAGCTATGAATATAACATTACATTCTGCACACAGTATATAACATTATATACTGCACATAGAGAATTCCTTCTCTATGAATAATATGCTTTCTTTGTATAGCGCATAAGAAGCAATATTTTTCAATGTATTCTAATACATGTGACAATAATAAATCAGATCAAATCAAATGATTCGCACTGCTACCTCACAACGCCAGGAATTGATTCAATCCCAACCTCAGGTCACAGTCTGTGTGGAGTTTGCACATTCTCCTCATGTCTGTGTGAGTTTCCCCCAGGTGCTCTGGTTTCCTCCACAGTCCAAAGATGTGCGGGTTAGGTTGATTGGCCATACTAAATTGCCCCTTACTGTCAGGGAGATTAGCAGAGTAAATACATGGGATTATTGTCAGTGCAAGCTCGATGGGCCAAATGGCCTTCTTCTGTAGTGTGGGGTTTCTATGCTTCAATGAAGTGATTGGATTGAAAGGAACTAATGAGATAAAGAGCAAGTGTGGGAAAATGAGATGGAGAAGATCATTCATGACTAGTCAAGTTGAGGAGACAAATGATCTCCTCCTCCAATTTTGTATATTCTTCAGGGATTTTGTTTTAACAAAGATAAGATTAAGAATTTAAAGTGGAGGCTTTGGAGTGGACATCAGTTATTGATGAAGAGTTGATTGGGCAGTGAGATTTACTCTAGCATTACAGAAAGGAGGACCAGGGAGAAAAGAGGGGATTTCCAATTGGAGGTGAAGGCTATTAAATAAATAAACTTTACCATCTTTACGGAGGATAGAGGTACTAACCAGACCATGGTAAAAGATAAGGAGAGAGATTCTCCCTAAAAAATTCTAAGTGCCGAATTCTTGTAAAAACTGGAGTAAATCTTGCTGGTTTTTTAAGTGTCATTTTCAGAATGAGTCTCCCCCACTGTGCATTGTAGAGTGCCCCAGTGTGCATCACTCTGAAAAGCTGTGGCCTATTCCTGCTGGAGAAGCCAGCAGCATAGTGCTGAGAGTGTTATTGCGCGTGCGCTAATCCGTCAGTACCAAGATCGACCTATGCATGGTGGCCCCACACTGCCGACCTTCCGATTGCTAGCCAGCCAGCACTTTGCTGGCTGTATGAACCCCTCGGCCCACCATGATCTCACCACCCCCCACCGAAACCCAGCAGTCCCAGTGTCCAGAAACCCCCCTCTCTCGAATTCCCTCCCCACAGATCCATCCTGGAGTCACATCTATGGATGCAAAAATGTCTGTCTGTTCTCCTAGTTAAAGTGAAGTTTATTTATTTATGTCACAAGTAGGCCTACATTAACACTGCAATGAAGTTACTGTGAAAATTCCCCTTGTCGCCACACTCCTGCACCTGTTCGGGTACACTGAAGAAGAATTTATCAATCCAATCAACCTAATTTGCACATCTTCCAGACTGTAGGAGAAAACCAGAGCATCCGGAGGAAACCCACACAAACATGGGAGAAAGTGCAGATTCCATGCAGACAGTGACCCGAGCCAGGAATTGAACACAGATCCCTGGCACTGTAAGGCTGCAGTGCTAACCATCTGCCATCGGGCCACCCCTAACTAATCCCCTATCACTATTCCCTCACGTTTTCCCCTTGCTGCACAACTGAGTCACCCGTGATGTCGCGGAACCAGGTTTCTCCGAGAGGATGGATCACTTTAACAATATCTAAGACAGAAAACCAGACAGCAAGTGAGAGCCACTCACCGACTCCTGCATTAACTACATGGTTCTCTTAAGTTACCTGATCATCTGTTCTCCCCTTGTCTCCATACTCTAAACCTGTGGTGTGACTACCTGTCCAAACATCCTATCCATGGAGTATCTGCCTCCAGCATGTATAACATTGACTCCAGCTGGTTCTTGTGTTCTGAAACCCAGAGATCAAGTTGCTGCAACTGGTGACACTTGTGCAAATGTGTTTGTGTAAGACATTACGGAGGCAACTCTACGGCCTTGCTCAGCCCAAAACTGTAAAATACTGCCCAGGTCAATGGACATGTCATGGTCCCCCCAACCTTGCCTGCTCCGATTCTCATGGTGAGCTGGCTGGTAAAATTGCAGCCATGGTTTATCCATGACTTCCCACCTACATTTTATGGACACCTGATCTGACCTGATGAAGGAGCAGCACCCTGAAAGACTGTGGCTTCTGATACAAAATAAACATGTAGGACTTTAATCTGGTGTTGTGAGACTTCTTATTGTGTCTCTCTCTATGATCCAGTCGATATAGTTATCGTTAATCTCTCTCTCTCTCCCAGTCTCTCCCTCTATATTACAATCTGTGTGTGTGTGTGTGTGTGTGGGTGTGTGTGTCTGTATTCCAGTCTATATCTCTCTCTCTGCCACTATTTTCCAGTCTATCTCTCTCTCTCTCTCTCTCTCCCTCTGTGTCTCTATATCCCAGTCTGTGTCACTGTGTGTGTGTCTCTCTCTCTGTATCACTGTGTGTATCTCTATATCCCAGTCTGTATCACTGTGTGTGTCTCTATATCTCAGTCTGTATCACTGTGTGTGTGTCTCTATACCCAGTCTGTATCACTGTGTGTGTCTCTATATCCCAGTCTCTATGACTCTGTATGTCTCTGTGTCTTTATATCCCACTCTATAACACCATGTGTGTGTCTCTATATCCCAGTCTGTATCACTGTGTGTGTGTCTCTATATCCCAGTCTATATCACTGTGTGTGTGTGTCTCTGTGTCTCTATATCCCAGTCTGTATCACTGTGTGTGTGTCTCTCTCTCTCTGTATCACTGTGTGTGTCTCTATATCCCAGTCTGTATCACTGTGTGTGTGTCTCTATATCCCAGTCTGTAACACTGTGTGTGTGTCTCTATATCCCAGTCTATATCAGTTCATGTGTGTCTCTATATCCCAATCTGTATCACTGTGTGCGCCTCTATATCCCAGTCTGTATCACTGTGTGTGTCTCTATATCCCAGTCTGTGTCACTGTGTGTGTGTCTCTATATCCCAGTCTGTATTCCTGTGTGTGTGTCTCTATATCCCAGTCTATATCACTGTGTGTCTCTATATCCCAGTCAATATCACTGTGTGTGTCTCTATATCCCAGTCTGTATTACTGTGTGTGTGTCTCTATATCCCAGTCTATATCACTGTGTGTCTCTATATCCCAGTCTGTATCACTGTGTGTGTCTCTATATCCCAGTCTGTGTCACTGTGTGTGTGTCTCTATATCCCAGTCTGTATCACTGTGTGTGTCTCTATATCCCAGTCTGTATTACTGTGTGTGTGTCTCTATATCCCAGTCTATATCACAGTGTGTGTCTCAATATCCCAGTCTGTATCACTGTGTGTGTGTCTCTATATCCCAGTCTGTATTACTGTGTGTGTGTCTCTATATCCCAGTCTATATCACTGTGTGTGTGTCTCTATATCGCAGTCTGTATTACTGTGTGTGTGTCTCTATATCCCAGTCTATTTCACTGTGTGTGTGTCTCTATATCCTAGTCTGTATCACTGTGTGTGTGTCTCTATATCCCAGTCTATATCACAGTGTGTGTCTCTATATCCCAGTCTGTATCACTGTGTGTGCCTCTATATCCCAGTCTGTATTACTGTGTGTGTGTCTCTATATCCCAGTCTATATCACTGTGTGTGTGTCTCTATATCGCAGTCTGTATTACTGTGTGTGTGTCTCTATATCCCAGTCTATTTCACTGTGTGTGTGTCTCTATATCCTAGTCTGTATCACTGTGTGTGTGTCTCTATATCCCAGTCTATTTCACTGTGGTGTGTCTCTATATCCCAGTCTGTATACTGTGTGTGTGTCTCTATATCCCAGTCTATTTCACAGTGTGTGTTCTCCATATCCGTCTATTCACTGTGTGTGTGTCTCTATATCCCAGTCTGTATCACTGTGTGTGCCTCTATATCCCAGTCTGTATCACTGTGTGTGTGTCTCTATATCCCAGTCTATATCACTGTGTGTGTCTCTATATCCCAGTCTGTATCACTGTGTGTGTCTCTATATCCCAGTCTGTATCACTGTGTGTGTGTGTCTCTATATCCCAGTCTATATCACTGTGTGTGTCTCTATATCCCAGTCTGTATCACTGTGTGTGTGTCTCTATATCCCAGTCTGTAACACTGTGTGTGTGTCTCTATATCCCAGTCTATATCACTGTGTGTCTCTCTATATCCCAGTCTGTATCACTGTGTGTGTGTCTCTATATCGCAGTCTGTAACACTGTGTGTCTCTATATCCCAGTCTATATCACTGTGTGTGTGTCTCTATATCCCAGTCTGTATCACTGTGTGTGTCTCTATATCCCAGTCTGTATCACTGTGTGTGTGTTTCTATATCCCAGTCTGTAACACTGTGTGTGTGTCTCTATATCCCAGTCTATATCACTGCATGTGTGTCTCTATATCCCAGTCTATATCACTGTGTGTGTGTCTCTGTGTCTCTATATCCCAGTCTGTATCACTGTGTGTGTTTGTGTCTCTATATCACGGTGTGTGTGTCTCTCTGTATCACTGTGTGTGTGTTTCTGTATCACTGATGTGTCTCTATATCCCAGTATGTGTCACTGTGTGTGTGTCTCTATACCCCAGTCTATATCACTGTGTATGTGTCTCTCCGTATCACTGTGTGTGTGTCTCTCTCTCTGTATCACTGTGTGTGTTTATCTGTATCACTGTGTGTGTGTCTCTATACCCCAGTCTATATCACTGTGTATGTGTCTCTCTCTCTGTATCACTGTGTGTGTTTATCTGTATCACTGTGTGTGTGTCTCTCTCTGTATCACTGTGTGTCTCTCTCTCTCTATATCACTGTGTGTGTGTGCCTCTCTCTCTGTATCACTGTGTGTGTGTCTCTATATCCCAGTCTGTATCACTGTGTGTGTGTCTCTATATCCCAGTTTATATCACTGTGTTGTGTCTCTATATCCCAGTCCATATCACTGCATGTGTGTCTCTATACTCCAGTCTAAATCACTGTCTGTGTGTCTCTATATCCCAGTCTATTTCACTGTGTGTGTGTCTCTATATCCTAGTCTGTATCACTGTGTGTGTGTCTCTATATCCCAGTCTATATCACTGTGTGTGTCTCTATATCCCAGTCTGTATCACTGTGTGTGTGTTTCTATATCCCAGTCTGTAACACTGTGTGTGTCTCTATATCCCAGTCTATATCACTGTGTGTGTGTCTCTATATCCCAGTCTATATCACTGTGTGTGTGTCTCTGTGTCTCTATATCCCAGTCTGTATCACTGTGTGTGTTTGTGTCTCTATATCACAGTGTGTGTGTCTCTCTGTATCACTGTGTGTGTGTTTCTGTATCACTGATGTGTCTCTATATCCCAGTATGTATCACTGTGTGTGTGTCTCTATACCCCAGTCTATATCACTGTGTATGTGTCTCTCTGTATCACTGTGTGTGTGTCTCTCTCTCTGTATCACTGTGTGTGTTTATCTGTATCACTGTGTGTGTGTCTCTATAGCCCAGTCTATATCACTGTGTATGTGTCTCTCCGTATCACTGTGTGTGTGTCTCTCTCTCTGTATCACTGTGTGTGTTTATCTGTATCACTGTGTGTGTGTTTCTCTCTGTATCACTGTGTGTCTCTCTCTCTCTATATCACTGTGTGTGTGTGCCTCTCTCTCTGTATCACTGTGTGTGTGTCTCTATATCCCAGTCTGTATCACTGTGTGTGTGTCTCTATATCGCAGTCTGTATTACTGTGTGTGTGTCTCTATATCCCAGTCTATTTCACTGTGTGTGTGTCTCTATATCCTAGTCTGCATCACTGTGTGTGTGTCTCTATATCCCAGTCTATATCACAGTGTGTGTCTCTATATCCCAGTCTGTATCACTGTGTGTGTGTCTCTATATCCTAGTCTGCATCACTGTGTGTGTGTCTCTATATCCCAGTCTATTTCACTGTGTGTGTGTCTCTATATCCTAGTCTGCATCACTGTGTGTGTGTCTCTATATCACAGTGTGTGTCTCTATATCCCAGTCTATTTCACTGTGTGTGTGTCTCTATATCCCAGTCTATTTCACTGTGTGTGTGTCTCTATATCCCAGTCTGTATTACTGTGTGTGTGTCTCTATATCCCAGTCTATATCACTGTGTGTGTCTCTATATCCCAGTCTGTATCACTGTGTGTGTGTCTCTATATCCCAGTCTATATCACTGTGTGTGTGTCTCTATATCCCAGTCTGTATCACTGTGTGTGTGTCTCTATATCCCAGTCTGTATCACTGTGTGTGTCTCTATATCCCAGTCTGTATTACTGTGTGTGTGTCTCTATATCCCAGTCTGTATCACTGTGTGTGTGTCTCTATATCCCAGTCTGTATCACTGTGTGTGTGTCTCTATATCCCAGTCTATATCACTGTGTGTGTCTCTATATCCCAGTCTGTATCAGTGTGTGTGTGTCTCTATATCCCAGTCTGTATCACTGTGTTGTGTCTCTATATCCCAGTCCATATCACTGCATGTGTGTCTCTATATTCCAGTCTAAATCACTGTCTGTGTGTCTCTATATCCCAGTCGATATCACTGTGTGTGTGTCTCTATATCCCAGTCTGTATCACTGTGTGTGTGTTTCTATATCCCAGTCTGTAACACTGTGTGTGTGTCTCTATATCCCAGTCTATATCACTGTGTGTGTGTCTCTGTGTCTCTATATCCCAGTCTGTATCACTGTGTGTGTTTGTGTCTCTATATCACGGTGTGTGTGTCTCTCTGTATCACTGTGTGTGTGTTTCTGTATCACTGATGTGTCTCTATATCCCAGTATGTATCACTGTGTGTGTCTCTATACCCCAGTCTATATCACTGTGTATGTGTCTCTCCGTATCACTGTGTGTGTGACTCTCTCTCTCTGTATCACTGTGTGTGTTTATCTGTATCACTGTGTGTGTGTCTCTATACCCCAGTCTATATCACTGTGTATGTGTCTCTCCGTATCACTGTGTGTGTGTGTCTCTCTCTGTATCACTGTGTGTGTTTATCTGTATCACTGCGTGTGTGTCTCTCTCTGTATCACTGTGTGTGTCTCTCTCTCTATATCACTGTGTGTGTGTGCCTCTCTCTCTGTATCACTGTGTGTGTGTCTCTATATCCCAGTCTGTATCACTGTGGTGTGTCTCTATATCCCAGTCTGTATTATGTGTGTGTGTCTCTATATCCCAGTCTGTATCACTGTGTGGTGTCTCTATATGCCAGTCTGTATTACTGTGTGTGTGTCTCTATATCCCAGTCTATTTCACTGTGTGTGTGTCTCTATATCCTAGTCTGCATCACTGTGTGTGTGTCTCTATATCCCAGTCTGTATCACTGTGTGTGTCTCTATATCCCAGTCTATTTCACTGTGTGTGTGTCTCCATATCCCAGTCTATTTCACTGTGTGTGTGTCTCTATATCCCAGTCTGTATTACTGTGTGTGTGTCTCTATATCCCAGTCTGTGTCACTGTGTGTGTGTCTCTATACCGAGTGTATTTCACTGGTGTGTGTCTCCATATCCCAGTCTATTCACTGTGTGTGTGTCTTATATCCCAGTCTGTATCACTGTGTGTGTGTCTCTATATCCCAGTCTGTATCACTGTGTGTGTGCTCTATATCCCAGTCTGTATCACTGTGTGTGTGTCTCTATATCCCAGTCTATATCACTGTGTGTGTCTCTATATCCCAGTCTGTATCACTGTGTGTATGTCTCTATATCCCAGTCTGTATCACTGTGTGTGTGTCTCTATATCCCAGTCTATATCACTGTCTGTGTGTCTCTATATCCCAGTCTGTATCACTGTGTGTGTGACTCTATATCCCAGTCTGTAACACTGTGTGTCTCTATATCCCAGTCTATATCACTGTGTGTGTCTCTATATCCCAGTCTGTATCACTGTGTGTGTGTTTCTATATCCCAGTCTGTAACACTGTGTGTGTCTCTATATCCCAGTCTATATCACTGTGTGTGTGTCTCTATATCCCAGTCTATATCACTGTGTGTGTGTCTCTGTGTCTCTATATCCCAGTCTGTATCACTGTGTGTGTTTGTGTCTCTATATCACAGTGTGTGTGTCTCTCTGTATCACTGTGTGTGTGTTTCTGTATCACTGATGTGTCTCTATATCCCAGTATGTATCACTGTGTGTGTGTCTCTATACCCCAGTCTATATCACTGTGTATGTGTCTCTCCGTATCACTGTGTGTGTGTCTCTCTCTCTGTATCACTGTGTGTGTTTATCTGTATCACTGTGTGTGTGTCTCTCTCTGTATCACTGTGTGTGTCTCTCTCTCTATATCACTGTGTGTGTGTGCCTCTCTCTCTGTATCACTGTGTGTGTGTCTCTATATCCCAGTCTGTATCACTGTGTGTGTGTCTCTATATCCCAGTTTATATCACTGTGTTGTGTCTCTATATCCCAGTCCATATCACTGCATGTGTGTCTCTATACTCCAGTCTAAATCACTGTCTGTGTGTCTCTATATCCCAGTCTATATCACTGTGCACGTGTCTCTCTATATCACTGTGTGTGTCTCTGTCTCTCTGTGTCACTGTGTGTGTCTCTGTATCACTGTGTGTGCCTCTCTGTATCACTGTGTGTGTGTCTCTCTCTCTGTATCACTGTGTCTCTCTCTCTCTGTATCACTGTGTGTGTGTCTCTCTCTCTCTGTATCACTGTGTGTGTCTCTATACCCCAGTCTATATCTCTGTGTGTATGTCTTTATATCCCAGTCTGTATTACTGTGTATGTGTCTCTCTGTATCACTGTGTTTGTCTCTCTGTATCACTGTGTGTGTCTCTGTATCACTGTGTGTGTTTCTCTCTCTGAATCACTGTGTGTGTCTATCTGTATCACTGTGTGTGTGTGTCTCTCTCTGTATCACTGTGTCTCTCTCTCTGTATCACTGTGTGTGTGTCTCTACATCCCAGTCTGTATCACTGTGTGTGTGTCTCTATACCCCAGTATATCACTGTGTGTGTGCCTCTATATCCCAGTCTGTATCACTGTGTGTGTGTCTCTATATCCCAGTTTATATCACTGTGTTGTGTCTCTATATCCCAGTCTATATCACTGCATGTGTGTCTCTATACCCCAGTCTATATCACTGTCTGTGTGTCTCTATATCCCAGTCTATTTCACTGTGTGTGTGTCTCTATATCCTAGTCTGTATCACTGTGTGTGTGTCTCTCTCTCTGTGTCACTGTGTGTGTCTCTCCATATCACTGTGTGTGTCTCTCTCTCTGTATCACTGTGTGTCTCTCTGTATCACTATGCGTGTGTCTCTCTCTCTCAGTATCACTGTGTCTCTCTCTCTCTGTATCACTTTGTGTATCTCTATACCCCAGTCTATATCACTGTGTGTGTGTCTCTATATCCCAGTCTATATTACTGTGTATGTGTCTCTCTGTATCACTGTGTGTGTCTCTCTGTATCACTGTGTGTGTCTCTCTCTCTGTATCACTGTGTGTCTCTCTGTATCACTGTGTGTGTGTCTCTCTCTCTGTATCACTGTGTCTCTTTCTCTCTGTATCACTGTGTGTGTCTCTCTGTGTCACTGTATGTGTCTCTCACTCTGTGTGTGTCTCTCTGTGTCATTATGTCTGTGTGTGTCTCACTGTGTCACTGTGTGTGTCTCTCTCTCTGTGTCACTGTGTGTTTGTCTCTCTGTGTCACTATGTCTGTGTGTGTCTCTCTGTGTCACTGTGTGTCTCTCTCTGTGTCAGTGTGTGTCTCTATATCCCAGTCTGTATCACTGTGTGTGTGTCTCTATATCCCAGTCTGTATCACTGTGTGTGTCTCTCTATATCCCAGGCTATATCACTGTGCGTGTGTCTCTATATCCCAGTCTGTGTCACTGTGTGTGTGTCTCTATATCCCAGTCTGTATCACTGTGTGTGTTTCTCTATATGCCAGTCTGTATCACTGTGTGTGTCTCTATGTCCCAGCCTGTCTCACTGTGTGTGTGTCTCTGTATGCCAGTCTATATCACAGTGTGTGTGTCTCTATATCCCAGTCTGTATTACTGTGTGTGTCTCTATATCCCAGTCTGTGTCACTGTGTGTGTGTTTCTATATCCCAGTCTGTGTCTATATCACTGTCTATATCACTGTGTGTGTGTCTCTATATCCCTGTCTATATCACTGTGTGTGCGTCTCTATATCCCAGTCTGTATCACTGTGCGTGTCTCTATATCCCAGTCTGTATCACTGTGTGTGTGTCTCTATATCCCAGTCTGTATCACTGTGTGTGTGTCTCTATACCCAGTCTGTACAACTGTGTGTGTGTCTCTATATCCCAGTCTGTATCACTGTGTGTGTCTCTATATCCCAGTCTGTATCACTGTGTGTGTGTCTCTATATCCCAGTCTGTATCACTGTGTGTGTGTCTCTATATCCCGGTCTGTATCACTGTGTGTCTCTATATCCCAGTCTGTATCACTGTGTGTCTCTCTATATCCCAGTCTGTGTCACTGTGTGTGTGTCTCTATATCCCAGTCTGTATCACTGTGTGTGTGTCTCTATATACCAATCTGTGTCACTGTGTGTGTGTCTCTATATCCCAGTCTGTATCACTGTGTGTCTCTCTATATCCCAGTCTGTGTCACTGTGTGTGTGTCTCTATATACCAGTCTGTATCACTGTGTGTGTTTCTCTATAGAACATAGAACATAGAACATTACAGCACAGAACAGGCCCTTCGGCCTTCGATGTTGCGCCGACCAATATAAAAAGCAATGCCCCTCCAAACTAAACCATTCCCTTCTCTTCCATATACTTATCAACTAACCTCTTAAACGCCACCAAACTTGGCGCATCTACAACTGCTGCAGGCAGGGCATTCCACTCCCGAACACCCTTTGGGTAAAGAACTGCCTCTGATATCCGTCCTATAACTATCACCCCTTAATTTAAAGCTGTGTCCCCTCGTGCTAGCTTTTTCCATCCTAGGAAAAAGGCTATCACTGTCCACCCTATCTAAACCTCTAATCATCTTATATGTTTCTTATATGTGTCTCTATATCCCAGTCTGTATCACTGTGTGTGTCTCTATATCCCAATCTGTGTCACTGTGTGTGTGCCTCTATATCCCAGTCTGTATCACTGTGTGTCTCTCTATATCCCAGTCTGTGTCACTGTGTGTGTGTCTCTATATCCCAGTCTGTATCACTGTGTGTGTGTCTGTATATCCCAGTCTGTATCACTGTGTGTGTCTCTATATCCCAGTCTGTGTCACTGTGTGTGTGTCTCTATATCCCAGTCTGTATCACTGTGTGTGTGTCTCTATATCCCAGTCTGTATCACTGTGTGTCTCTCTATATCCCAGTCTGTGTCACTGTGTGTGTGTCTCTATATCCCAGTCTGTATCACTGTGTGTCTCTATATCCCAGTCTGTATCACTGTGTGTGTTTCTCTATAGAACATAGAACATAGAACATTACAGCACAGAACAGGCCCTTCGGCCTTCGATGTTCGCCGACCAATATAAAAAGCAATGCCCCTCCAAACTAAACCATTCCCTTCTCTTCCATATACTTATCAACTAACCTCTTAAACGCCACCAAACTTGGCGCATCTACAACTGCTGCAGGCAGGGCATTCCACTCCCGAACCACCCTTTGGGTAAAGAACCTGCCTCTGATATCCGTCCTATAACTATCACCCCTTAATTTAAAGCTGTGTCCCCTCGTGCTAGCTTTTTCCATACTAGGAAAAAGGCTATCACTGTCCACCCTATCTAAACCTCTAATCATCTTATATGTTTCTTATATGTGTCTCTATATCCCAGTCTGTATCACTGCGTGTGTGTCTCTATATCCCAATCTGTGTCACTGTGTGTGTGTCTCTATATCCCAGTCTGTATCACTGTGTGTCTCTCTATATCCCTGTCTGTGTCACTGTGTGTGTGTCTCTATATCCCAGTCTGTATCACTCTGTGTGTGTCTCTATATCCCAGTCTGTATCACTGTGTGTGTCTCTCTACATCCCAGTCTGTATCACTGTGTGTGTCTCTATATCCCAGTCTGTATCACTGTGTGTGTCTCTCTATATCCCAGTCTGTATCACTGTGTGTGTCTCTATATTCCAGTCTGTATCACTGTGTGTGCCTCTATATCCCAGTCTGTGTCACTGTGTGTGTCTCTATATCCCAGTCTGTATCACTGTGTGTGTCTCTCTACATCCCAGTCTGTATCACTGTGTGTGTCTCTATATCCCAGTCTGTATCACTGTGTGTGCCTCTCTATATCCCAGTCTGTATCACTGTGTGTGTCTCTATATCCCAGTCTGTATCATTGTGTGTGCCTCTCTATATCCCAGTCTGTATCACTGTGTGTGTCTCTATATCCCAGTCTGTATCAGTGTGTGTGCCTCTATTCCCAGTCTGTATCACTGTGTGTGTCTCTCTATATCCCAGTCTGTATCACTGTGTGTGTCTCTATATCCCAGTCTGTATCACTGTGTGTGCCTCTATATCCCAGTCTGTATCACTGTGTGTGTCTCTCTACATCCCAGTCTGTATCACTGTGTGTGTCTCTCTACATCCCAGTCTGTATCACTGTGTGTGCCTCTATATCCCAGTCTGTGTCACTGTGTGTGTCTCTATATCCCAGTCTGTATCACTGTGTGTGTCTCTATATCCCAGTCTGTGTCACTGTGTGTGTCTCTATATCCCAGTCTGTATCACTGTGTGTCTCTCTATATCCCAGTCTGTATCACTGTGTGTGTGTCTCTATATCCCAGTCTGTATCACTCTGTGTGTGTCTCTATATCCCAGTCTGTATCACTGTGTGTGTCTCTCTAATCCCAGTCTGTATCACTGTGTGTGTCTCTATATCCCAGTCTGTATCACTGTGTGTGTCTCTCTATATCCCAGTCTGTATCACTGTGTGTGTCTCTATATTCCAGTCTGTATCACTGTGTGTGCCTCTATATCCCAGTCTGTGTCACTGTGTGTGTCTCTATATCCCAGTCTGTATCACTGTGTGTGTCTCTCTACATCCCAGTCTGTATCACTGTGTGTGTCTCTATATCCCAGTCTGTATCACTGTGTGTGCCTCTCTATATCCCAGTCTGTATCACTGTGTGTGTCTCTATATCCCAGTCTGTATCATTGTGTGTGCCTCTCTATATCCCAGTCTGTATCACTGTGTGTGTCTCTATATCCCAGTCTGTATCAGTGTGTGTGCCTCTATATCCCAGTCTGTATCACTGTGTGTGTCTCTCTATATCCCAGTCTGTATCACTGTGTGTGTCTCTATATCCCAGTCTGTATCACTGTGTGTGCCTCTATATCCCAGTCTGTATCACTGTGTGTGTCTCTCTACATCCCAGTCTGTATCACTGTGTGTGTCTCTCTACATCCCAGTCTGTATCACTGTGTGTGTCTCTATATCCCAGTCTGTATCACTGTGTGTGCCTCTATATCCCAGTCTGTGTCACTGTGTGTGTCTCTATATCCCAGTCTGTATCACTGTGTGTGTCTCTATATCCCAGTCTGTGTCACTGTGTGTGTCTCTATATCCCAGTCTGTATCACTGTGTGTGTGTCTCTATATCCCAGTCTGTATCACTGTGTGTGTCTCTATATCCCAGTCTGTATCACTGTGTGTGTCTCTATATCCCAGTCTGTATCAGTGTGTGTGTCTCTATATCCCAGTCTGTATCAGTGTGTGTGTCTCTATATCCCAGTCTGTATCAGTGTGTGTGTCTCTATATCCTAGTCTGTATCACTGTGCGTGTGTCTCTATATCCTAGTCTGTATCACTGTGTGTGTGTCTCTATATCCCAGTCTGTATCACTGTGTGTCTCTCTCTCTCTCTGTCCCGGTTTGTGTCTCTGAGTCTCCCGCTCAGTAACGCGCCAAACAAACCCGGACATTGGCGCTGCTACAGTCTTATTGGCTGATAGCTCGGAATGTATCCATTGCCTCTGAATGCTATTGGCTGTCGGGTGATAGACGTCAGTTGGAATGTCAGTGCGCGCCAGAATCTCAGATTCCGCGGCTCCGGAACAGAGAGAGAGAGAGAGAGGGGGACAGAGGGAGAGGGACAGAGAGAGGGACAGAGAGAGAGAGAGGGACAGAGAGAGGGACAGAGAGAGAGAGAGAGGGGGACAGAGGGAGAGGGACAGAGAGAAGGGACAGAGAGAGAGAGAGGGACAGTGAGAGGGAGAGGGACAGAGAGAGAGAGAGAGGGGGGACAGACAGAGAGAGAGGGACGAGAGAGAGGGACAGAGGGGAGAGGGACAGAGAGAGAGGGACAGAGAGAGAGGGACAGAGAAGAGGGACAGAGGGAGAGGGACAGAGAGAGGGAGAGGACAGAGGGAGAGGACGAGAGAGAGGGACAGGGAGAGGGACAGGGAGAGGACAGAGAGAGAGGGACAGAGAGAGAGGACGAGAGAGAGGACAGGAGAGAGGGACAGAGAGAGGGAGAGGGACAGAGGAGGAGACAGAGAGAGGGAGAGGGACAGAGAGAGACGGAGAGGGAGAGGGACAGAGGGAGAGGGACAGAGAGAGAGAGAGACAGGAGAGGGACGAGAGACAGGAGAAGGGGGAGGGACAGAGAGAGGGAGAGGACAGAGAGAGGGGAGGGACAGAGAGAGGGAAAGGGACAGAGAGAGGGAAAGGGACAGAGACCAAAGAGGGACAGAGAGAGGGGCAGAGAGAGAGAGAGAGGGGCAGAGAGAGAGAGAGAGGGACAGAGAGAGACAGAGACATAGGGACAGAGACAGAGACATAGGGACAGAGACAGAGAGGTTCAGAGGGACAGAGAGAGTGGCAGAGACAGAGAGAGGGAGAGGGACAGAGATAGGGACAGAGACAGAGAGAGAGGGACAGAGACAGAGAGGGACATAGAGACAGAGAGGGACAGAGAGAGAGAGAGGGATAGAGAGAGAGAGGGACATAGAGAGAGAGACAGGGATAGGGAGAAAGAGAGGTTCATAGAGAGAGAGAGACAAAAGGAGACAGAGAGAAGGACACAGAGAGTAGAGATAGGGGGAGAGAGAGAGAGATAGAGAAAGGGAGAGACTTAGAGAGAGAGAGACAGGGAGAGACTGATAGGGGTAGAGAGAGAGTGGGAGAGACTGAGATAGAGACATAGGGAGAGACAGGGAAAGACAGATAGGGACAGAGGGACACAGAGAAACATAGGAGTGGAGGTTACTGCGAGTGGAATAGAGAGACAGGCAGAGACTATGATAGGGGAAGGGAGAGAGAGGAATGGGAGAGACTGAGATAGATAGATAGTGGGATGGAGAGAGAGTGAGAGAGACATAGGGTGAGAGAGAGACAGAGAGAGATAAACATACAGAGAAACAGGGAGAGATAGAAAGAGAGACAGCTAGAGAGCGGGGGACATAGAGAGATAGAGAGTGAAAGAGAGAGAGTGGGATAGAGAGAGACAGGGAGAGTGGGATAGAGAGACAGGGAGAGTGGGATAGAGAGACAGGGAGAGTGGGATAGAGAGAGACAGGGAGAGTGGGATAGAGAGAGACAGGGAGAGTGGGATTGACATAAAAAGAGACGGGGTAGAGATAGGGAGAGTGGGCTGGAGGGCTAGGAAGAGTGGGGTAAATACAGACACAGAGAGACAGGAATAGAGAGTGAGGGAGAAAGAGACAGGAAGAAAGAAAGAGACACAGAGATAGGGACAGAGAGAGTGGGGGGAGAGATAGGGATAGAGGTAGACAGGGAGAGACAGACAGGGAGAGTAATAAGGAGACAGAGAAAAGCGATAGAGATGGAGAGAGAGAAAGTGGGAGAGAGATAGGAACAGAGAGAGGGAGAGAGATAGGAGTAAGGATAGAGGGACAGAGAGTGAGACTGAGAGACTCGAAGATACAGAGACAGAGAGAGGAGATAGAGAGGCAGGGATAGGAACATAGAGACACACGCAGGGACATGGTTGTCCACTAACCTGATAGAGTGGCTGCAGACTTTATTAGTTTAAATAAATCCCATTTCTCTGTTTGAAAAGCTTCCAGTCACAGCGGCGAAGTGAGTGGATCTCAGTCATTTCATACTTAATCATTGTAACATATTTTTCTAGATATATTAATGTAAAATGATTTGGGTGTTTCTGCTTTTCTGTTGTTGTGTTAATTCTGGGTCTCACTGAATAATGTCCCTTTGAGAAACTCCTGTAACTCTGACACTCAGCTTGTTCTGGGATCTCACACTCAGAAGAATTGGTTTCTGCAGGAATTCTATCCACCAATCCTGCCCTCAAATTCCCATCTTTGCGCCAATTTTAAGCATTAATGTAAGGGGTTAAAATAATTTTGTTGTTTGAACTCAGGGTCAGACTGACGGTGTAATTAACCCTCTGATTTAAAACAAAATCCGCTGCCTTGAGCCGCTAAAAGAATTTTTCCTAAATTTTGTGAGAGTTTCTGCAGGAATTGTCTGGAGTTGGAGCTTGTTGCTGGGAAATAGTGATTCAGGAGAGAAATATTTCCAATGTTTAAGTCACTCCAACATTCAGGAATAGTTAGAATGTTTGGCAGTGAATTTAACCCAAATGCGATTCTTTAATTCCGAATGATCCTCAGTTTTTGTGTCTACATTAATTTTATTTTCTAGATGAACTGTTTGAAGTTAGAGGATCTTGTCAGTTCACGGATCGGGAAATATGGAGCCCCTTCGCAACCTCAGAATGATGGAAAGAAAGCGGCACAGAAGGTAAAGGTGCCAGTTTCTTTATTGTTAAAATCAGATCACTGGCTTAACGGGTAATGATGTGGAGATGCCGGTGTTGGACTGGGGTAAACACTGTAAAAAGTCTCAACACCAGGTTAAAGTCCAAGTTGGACTTTCACCTTGTGTTGTGAAACTTGATGAGTAACCCCAGTATTCCCAGGACTGCATTTCATTTTCGCATCAGGGGTTCAGTCTTTGTTTTCAGCAACTTTATAAATCGGAGTATTGAGTATAAAAGTTGGAATGTTATGGGAAGGTTGTAGAAGGCATTGGTGAGGCTGAATTTAGAGTATTGTATACAGTTTTGGTCACCTAGTTACAGGAAGGATATCAATAAGGTTGAAAGAATGCAGAGAAGGCTCACAAGGATGTTGCCGGGAGTTGAGAATCTGAGCTACAGAGACTGAATAGGTTAGGACTTTATTCCCTGGAGTGTAGAAGAATGAGGGGAGATTTGATAAAGGTGTATAAGATTTCGATGGGTATCGATAGAGTGAATGCAAGCAGGCTTTTTCCGCTGAGGCTAGGGGAGAAAAAAACCAGAGGGCATGGGTTAAGGGTGAAAGGAGGAAAGTTTAGAGAATATTAGGCAGGGGGATTCTTCACGCAGAGAGTGGTGGGAGTGTGGAATGAGCTGCTGGATAAAGTGATAAATGCAGGGTCACTTTTAACATTTAGGAAAACCTTGGATGGGTTCATGGATGAGAGGGATATGGAAGGATACGGTCCAAGTGCAGGTCAGTGGGACTAGGCAAAAAATGGTTCGGCACAGACAAGAAAGGCAAAAGGCCTGTTTCTGAGCTGTAATTTCTTATGGTTCTAATAGGAGGAGGCCATTTGCTCCTCAAACACGTTACACAGGAAGCAGTATTAGACATGATTCTTGGAAATAAGGTGGGCTAGAAAATCAAGTGTCAATGGGAGAACATTGTGAAACTGTGATCATTGTATTGTTATATTTTTAATGATAGTAGAAAAGGGTAATCGGCAATCCAGAATAACAAAAAATCTACAAAGTCCATACTCTAGGGTTGTGGGTATTATGACAGTGTTGCATTGTGGCACTAAGTTTAAAATAACATCTATCCCAGCGTGTGCTTCCAATTGGCCAGTTGGAATAGTGGAACAGTGATTGGTAATTGTGATGAGAGTATTTGAATCGCAGAATCAAACAGCTCAGAAGAGGCCCTTCAGCCCATCAGGTCTGCATCAACACACAGAAACACCTGTCCTCTCATTGACCGTCACCACCCTCTGGGTAAAAAAGCTTTTCCTCACATCCCCCAGACCTCCAGCCCGTCACCTTGAACCTTTGTTCTCCCCCTGAATGACTCTTCAACTAAGGGCAACAGCTGCTGCTTATCCACATTGTCTATGTCTCCCATAATCTTGTACGTCTCAATCAGGTCACCCCTCAGTCTTCTCTGCTCCAACAAAAACAACCCAAGCCTTTCCGACCTTTCTTCATAACTTAAATGTTCCATCCCAGGCAGCATCCTGGTGAATCTCCTCTGCACCCCCTCCAATCACATCCTTCCTACAATATGGTGACGAGTCCTGAACACAGTACCCCAGCTGTGGCCTCACCCAAGTTCGATACAACTCCCTGCTTTTGTAATCTATACCACAATTGATAAAGGCAAGTGTCCCATATGCTTTTTCCACTACCCTCCTAGCATGCCCTTCTGCTTTCAGAGATCTGTGGACAAACATGCCCAAGGTCCCTTTGTTCCACAGAACTCCCTAGTCTCCTATCATTCATTGAATGCTTCCTTGTCAAATTATTCCTTCCAAAGTGTATCATTTCATACTTTTCAGGGTTAAATTCCATCTGCCACTTATCTTCCCCATTTGATTATTCTGTCTCTATCTTCTCGTAGCCCCACTGTTAACCCCCCGGCCAATCTTTGTGTCATCCACAAACTTATTAATCCTACCCCTCCTGCCCCATATAATCATCAATGTCATTTATATAAATAATAAGGATCCCAACACAGATCCCTGTGATACGCCACTGAACACTGGCTTCCATCACTAAAGCAGCCTTCTGTCATCACCCTTTGTCTCCTACAACTGAGTCAATTTTGAATCCACTTTATTGAATTACCCTGTATCCTATATAAATTTACCCTCTTTATAAGTCTCCCACGTGGGACCTTGTCAAAGGCTTTGCTGAAATCCAAATAAACTACATCGACTGCACTCCCCTCGTCTACACATCTGGTCACCTCCTCAAAAAATTCAATCAGATTTGTGAAGCGTGTCCACCCTCTGATGAAGCCATGCTGACTGTCCCTGATCAAGCTTTACCTCTCCAACTGGAGAGAGATTCTCTCCTTTGGAAGTTTCCCGATCACTGAAACAAGACTTAGGGGTTTTTAGTTCCCTGGTTTACCTCGACAACCCTTCTTACATTAGCTGTTCTCCAATTGCCTGGCACAGTCAGAGAGGAATTGAAAATCTGGGTCAGAGTCCCTGCAGCCTGAGGCACGACTTGTCTGGTGACCCTGCTACCTGTGATTGGTTAAAGCTCCTTCCACCCTTCGAGTCCTTGACTCCAGGGGAAGGCCTGTCCAGTGCCTGAGTGGAGCAAGATGTGGTGGACACAGGGTTTTTGGTGGCTCTCTGGCCAATGCCCCCCACCCAGGTCAACACATTGTCAGCTCCACAAGTTTCCTTCTTTTGGTCAAAGTGGTGGATTTGAAGGAGGATTTTAAAGGAGAGAATGGAGAATTAAGAGCCCAAGGAGCTGAAGGTAGAGTCACCAATGATGGAGCTTTCCTAGCTTAATAACACAAAAAAGAGTTATGTCTGCTCTTTCCTGATATTGAATCTCTGGTTTTTGATTTGGTTTATTATTGTCACATGTATTATCATACAGTGAAAGTATTGTTTCTTGGGCTATACAGACAAAACATACAGTTCATAGAGAAGGAAATGAGAAAGTGGAGAATGTAGTGTTACAGTCATAGCGAGGGTGGAGAGAAAGATCAATTTAATGCAAGGTAGGTCCATTCAAAAGTCTGACAGCGGCAGGAAAGAAGCTGTTCTTGAGTTCGTTGATACTTTGTATTTTTGTATCTTTTTCCAGACGGAAGGTGGTGGAAGAGGGAATGTCCAGGGTGCGTGGGGTCCTTAATGATGCTGGCTGCTTTGCCAAGACAGCAGGAAGTGTAGACAGAGTCAATGGATAGGAGACTGATCTTGCCATTTTTCCTTCAGGAGAATCTCTGTATGGAACACAGGAGAACACCACCCAAAACCCCGGTGAAAGCTCAGGTCACACCAAGCCTGGTCTCATGGCGGAAGACTTGCTCCCTGGATCGAGCTCAGGTTACTCCGGTTAAACTGGGTGACAAATCATCACCTGAGGCCTGGTCACCCACAGCAAACCTGAGGATGTTGATTAGTGCTGCAAGTCCTGACATCAGAGACAGAGAGAAGAAGAAGGAGCTGTTCCGTCAGATTGAGAACGAGAACATTGGAATTGATAATCGTGTGATTCAGGTATTGAGCTTCACTGGTACAGCCTCTTCCCTCCCCATCCCCTGTTCAATTTCATCCCACAACCACCGCCCCTCCCCCCGTCCTTGCCCCCTCTCCCCGTCCTCACCCCTTCCCCTTGTCCTCGCCTCCTCCCCCTCCGTCCTCGCCCTCTCCCCCCTGTCCTCGCCCCCTCCCCCCCACATCCTCGCCCCCTCCCCTCTCTTTGTTCTATCCCTGACTCCACAGGAATTTACCAACAATCTCAGCAACGTGAGATCAGATCCCATTACCCTACCTGGAAAATTTCATTTCAACTCTGTTTTAAAATCTGGAGTTAAAAATGGCTGTCAGTAATAAGACCATTAGATATAGAGCAGAGGTAGGCCATTCAGCCCATCAATTGTGCTCTGCTACTCAATGAAATCTGATCTGATAATCCTCAGCTTTTCCGCTTTATCCCGGTAACCCTCGATTCCCTTACTGATTAAAACTCTGTCTCAGCCCTGAACTTAGTGACCCAGCCCCTACAGCCCTCTGCAAGAAAGAATTCCACAAATTCAGTGAAAGAAGAAATTCCTTCTCATCTTTCTGTTAAATGGGTGACACCCCTCATTCTGAGATGACTGTCTCTAGTCCCAGACTCTCCCACAAGTGGAAAATGCTGGTTCTAAATCTACCAAATTATTGTTTAAAAATCCATCTGATTCACTAATATCCCTTTAGGGAAGGAAATCTGCCATCCTTACCCAGCCTGGCCTACAGGTGACTCCAGACCCGCAGCAATGTGGTTAACTCTTAAATGAGCAAGTGAGCCACTCAGCTGAAGAGCGGTTAAGTTTGGTCAATCAATACTAGCCTTGCCAGTGATCCCCACATCCCATAAAGAATAAAGAAAAAATCCTTTTGGATGTTGAGATAGCTGAGTGTTGCATTTAGGAGTTTAACATTGAGAGATTAATCCAGCATGGATTAATTAAATTAATGGATTAATGGAGATAATTAACTCCATTGTTTCTCTCTTGACTCTGTGAGCACGATCCAATTAGTCTCTTTTCGAATATCCCCAAAGTTTCCTTTGCCAGTATTTATCCAGCTCCCTTTTGGAGATTCCTGTTGAAGGTACTTCCACCACTCTTTTGGGCAGCGCATTCTGGATCACAATAATTCACTGTAAAAACACAAAACATTCTCCCTTCCGGAATGGTTTGGAATGTGGTTGTGAGAATGCGTTTGGTTATCTGTATTCAAAAAAACAAAAATAAATTTTCAATGAGTTTTCGAGCTCCACAAATGCAAGATTTACTGTGTTTATGGAAAACGTTTCCTATCTCCCAAGTTTCCTGGAAGGATAACAGAGTAATGAATCACACCAACCCCAATCTTCAAAACCTGGTCTGGAGCCAGACCCCCATCCTGCAGGTTTAATATTCCCCTCAGCCTCCCTCCTGTAGAATAAGTTCCTTCTCAACTAATGTTGGAGAGAATTATTAGGGATAGGATTTATAGTTATTTAGAGAGAAATGAATTGATTGGGGATAGTCAGCATGGTTTTGTGAAGGGTAGGTCGTGCCTTACTAACCTTATTGAGTTTTTTGAAAAAGTGACCAAAGAGGTGGATGGGGGTAAGACAGTTGATGTGGTATATATGGACTTTAGTAAAGCGTTCGATAAGGTGGCCCATGGAAGACTTCTGCAGAAAATGCAGATGTATGGGATTGAGGATGATTTAGCTAATTGGATTAGGAATTGGCTAGCAGATAGAAGACAGAGGGTGGTGGTTGATGGGAGATATTCATCGTGGAGTTCGGTTACAAGTGGTGTACCTCAGGGATCTGTTTTGGAGCCCCTGCTGTTTGTAATTTTTATAAATGATCTGGATGAGGGTATTGAAGGATGGATTAGTAAATTTGCAGATGACACTAAAGTCGGTGGAGTGGTAGATAGTGAAGAGGGGTGTTATAGTTTGCAGAGAGACTTGGACAAGTTGCAGAGCTGGGCCGAGAGGTGGCAAATGGAGTTTAATGTGGAAAAGTGTGAGGTAATTCACTTTGGCAGGAATAACAAATGTGTAGAGTATAGGGCTAATGGTAGGACTCTCAATAGTGTTGATGAACAGAGGGATCTTGGTGTATATGTTAATAGATCCCTGAAAGTTGGCAATCAAGTCGATAAGGTTGTTAAGAAGGCATATGGAGTCTTAGCTTTTATTGGTAGGGGGATTGAATTTCGGAGCCGCAACGTCATGTTGCAACTGTACAAAACTCTAGTGCGGCCGCACTTGGAGTATTGTGTGCAGTTCTGGTCCCCACATTATAAGAAAGATGTGGAGGCATTGGAGAGGGTACAGAGGAGGTTTACCAGGATGTTGCCTGGTATGGAGGGCAGGTCTTATGAGGAGAGGCTGAGGGATTTGAGGTTGTTTTCGTTAGAAAGAAGGCGGCTAAGAGGAGACCTTATTGAAACATATAAGATGATTAGAGGTTTAGATAGGGTGGACAGTGATAGCCTTTTTCCTAGGATGGAGAAAGCTAGCACGAGGGGACATAGCTTTAAATTAAGGGGTGGTAGTTATAGGACGGATGTCAGAGGTAGGTTCTTTACCCAGAGGGTGGTAAGGGTATGGAATGCCCTGCCTGCTGCAGTTGTAGATGCGCCAAGTTTGGTGGCGTTTAAGAGGTTAGTAGATAAGTTTATGGACGAAAAGGGAATGGTTTAGGTTAGAGGGTCATTGCTTTTTCCTAATTGGTCATCGCAACATCGAAGGCCGAAGGGCCTGTTCTGCGCTGTAATGTTCTATGTTCTATGTTCTAATGTTGGGTTTATGAGAGGTTGTCCCATGTCCGGGGGGCAGAGTGGGGGGCTGGGGGGGGTGGTTTCTTTGAGAATAGAGACATTCTGCTTCATCCTTTCCTCCTTAATTTCTAAGGGAAGACAGATTGTTGTAGGAAGGAGAGTTTGTGGACAGAGAGGTGGTTACAGCTTCATGTTGGGCAGTTTCTTTATTTCACTTTTAGATCTCGGAGGTTGCTGATGGTGCCAATGATGATTTGGAACAGCAGAGGCCAAATCGGAAACAGAAAAGTCTCGGGCTGCTGTGCCAGAAGTTTCTTGCTCGCTATCCAAACTATCCTATTTCAACGGAGAAAACCGAAATTTCCCTGGACGAAGTGGCAGCTGAACTCGGTGAGACAGTGAGTGGAGAGAAGCCAAGAGCCCAGCAATGAAGGGTGTTGGCTGGGGTGGGGGAGGGAGGCATATTGGGTCAGATTTGTGATGTAGCCATTGAAAATCTAACATTCATTAGACTTTAATAAAACACCTTGAACTTCAAACCTGTTTTACAGTTATTGATATCAGCAGAAAGGGAAAACTAAATATTGAGATTTCAGCAAATGGGGAATAATTTGATTGGAAAATGAACAGATCTTGGGCTGGAAATCAATGGCACCGTGTTAATCCAGAAAGAACACTTCCAGTGTAGACAATGAAAATATAACAAAACTTACTCCGACTTATAAATCAAAGAAAGGCTTTAATAAAGAAGCTTCATTACTCCAAAATTGAACCCTCACCCTAGGCCACTCCAAACGCCCCACAGTTTCCAAAATGTTTTGGGTGACACAGGGGTTAGCACTGCTGCCTTGTAGCGCCAGGGACTTGAGTCTGATTCCTGGCTTGGGTCACTGTCTGTGTGGAGTTTACACAACCTCCCCATGTCTGCCTGGGTTTCCTCCGAGTGCTCCGGTTTCCTCCCACAATCCAAAGATGTGTGGAGTTAGGTTGATTGATCATGCTAAATTGCCCCTTAGTGCCAGTGGGACTATTGTGGTAAATGCATGGGGTTATGGGAATAGAGCATGGGTAGGACTGTTGTTGGTCTAACTCAATGGGCCAAATGGCCGCCTTCTGCATTGTAGGGTTCTGATTCTATGTTCTAATGTATATTGTGTCAGCAGATCATCACATCATTAGTTAAATGGTTTCCTGGGTCAGCTGACCTTTTGCAGCTTATTACCACTAGTCACATTACAACAGATCTGTTATTATCACCAGTTATTCTACACACGCCAGCATCACTCCATTAACACACTGAAACATCATTCTCAGGATCCTTATTGTTCTGGGAGTTTGTCGTGTAAGGAATGAGTGGTACATTTCCAATTTCACAACATTGCTTCCTGGCCTTCTGGTTAAGATCAAACCCAAGATGGGGCAATGTCTCATCACGTCAGCTTGAACCTGATTTGTCTCTTGTGGGGACTGGGAATTGGATTCAGTTTGAATCTGGTTTTTGGGGCAAGGAAGTAGATTGGGGTTTGCCTGGTCCCCAAGTACTGTTCTGGCCACTCCGAGAATGGAGTAAAAATTAATTAAATAAAAGAATCCGCAGTTCTGCTGATTAGAATAAACTACAATCCTGAAAAACTCCTTTGGAATTCTCTCTTTAAATTTAGAATTGGGGATTTAATATTAAATAAATACAATAAAAAAAAATCACATTTAAAATGTGACTTTTTTAAAAATCTCTGAATTCATCAAACTCTGAATAGTTTAGAAATGTAAATAGTTAATTTTTAATTATTTACAAATTTTGCACTGTTGGATACTTGTTAACGGTAAGATTGACAATTCCAATTATTATTTAATGCCATAGATGGGATTTTCCAGCCTCACTGATCCCCGGTCTGGAAAATTCTGCCTGAGGTCAACAGACCCTTGCATGGCTCTCCCACCAGCACTATCCTCCCGCCCCCTCCACGCCGCCCCCTCCAAGCCCACTCCCCCCTCGCCCACCAGGATTCCCATAGTGGGCGGACAGGGAAATTCCCCTCATCTTTCCTTCTCATCTGAAATTTCTGCAGCATTTTCAGAGAAATAACTAGAAGACACTGTTACCATGGTAGCAAATTCCGCAGACTCCGGTTTGGTTTGCAATTGTTGTTTAGTGATGTGAACTGATCCTGAATCTTGTCTTTGCAGGAGTGGAACGCAGACGTATTTACGACATTGTTAATGTATTGGAGTCTCTGCAGCTGGTCAGTCGCTTGGCAAAGAACCAGTATTCATGGCACGGACTCCACGGCCTCGAGCAGACTCTGGCCGTGTTGAAGAAGCGAGGAGAGCAGCAGAAATATGCAGAACAACTGACTCACATCCGTCACAAAGTCCTCGACTTCCATGGGGAGGAAATGGAGAAGAGGGAGTCTACTGGGAAGCCATGGTCCAGCTGCCCAGTGCTGAGGGAGGAAACAAAGTGTGTGGAATCCGAGAATAAATCAGGTAAATTATAGTGGGGTGATGTAATCTGATGTTTCCAAACTCTTGCTGCATTTATTCTGGGTATAATCTCCAAGAATTGAAATAGGAATCAGGAGTCAGACATTGAACCTGCTTCACCATACAATCAGTGTGACGATACTGTGCCTGGAAGAAATATGTTTGTGCTATATTTCTTGTGCAGGATTTGTTTTGTAGGCAATTCTATTAATGATGCACTTTGTCTGTGACAGAGGATTCTTGTTGTTACTGCAGCAGCAGAATTGGTCATAATTGTTAAAATGTTTGCTTTAATCTGAACTAATGCAGTTTATTTATTGTAGTGTTTTTACCTGAATGTTTTCAGAATGGAGTTTGATTAGGTTGATTGACAGGAAAAACCATGTGACTGGGCAGACTGGATTTACACACAAAAATAAGCTCCGTTGACACTTGGAATTGTTAGAGAGAAGTAGTTCTAACTGTGTGTCCTTCTAACTCTTGATTTGGAGACTGGGAACTTGCAGAAAATGGGCCTTTTGCTCTGAAGTTCTGCTGTTTGAAGATAGGTATTTCTCTGGAGGCTACTGCATGGGAATCAGAAGGCAGGTGGTTTTCTGCTTCTCTGTTCAGAGACATTTAAGAACAGTAATTGTGGCATTCACATGAACATATCTGTTTTTGTGCCATCTCATTCAGAAGAGGGGTTTATGTCTATAGGGATATTGCTTAAATTGGAACTAAAGAGATATCTAGCCATTAATAATCATCATAGAATCCCTACAGGGTAGAAGGAGGTCATTCAGCTCTGGTCGAGCCTGCACTGACAACAATCCCACCCAGGCCCTATCCATGCAATCCCACATATTTACCCTGCTAATCCCTCTCATCTACACTCCCAGAATACTAAGTGGTAATTGAATATGGCCAAATAATCTATCCTAACTCTTTGGAGTGTGGGAGGAAACTGGTCTATGCGGAGGAAATCCATGCAGACATGGTGATAACATGCGAACTCCACACAGACAGTGACCTGAGGTTAGAATTGAACCCAGGACCTGGAGTTATGAGACAGCAGCGCTAACCACTGTGCCATTGTGCCACCCACGAGGACAATGGGGCAGTGGCATCTTGTCATGTTTAAGTATTTTAATTGCTATCCCCCCCCGCCCCACCACTCTGGCAGTTCTGGCATTTTCTGAATTTATTGCAGATTTCCAGCACGCACAGTGTTTGCTTTTGATTTTCTCCTGAAACAATTTATCAGGATTCCTGTCTGCTCGTTTGGATGTGATAAGGGGTGATAGTTATAGGACGGATATCAGAGGTAGGTTCTTTACCCTGGAGTGGAATGCCCTGCCTGCAGCGGTTGTAGATGCGCCAAGTTTGGTGGTGTTTAAGAGGTTAGTTGATAAGTATATGGAAGAGAAGGGAATGGTTTAGTTTGGAGGGGCATTGCTTTTTATATTGGTCGGCGCAACATCGAAGGCCGAAGGGCCTGTTCTGTGCTGTAATGTTCTATGTTTTATGTGAATTGGTGCTGTGTATTCCACATCATTGACTACAGTTCAACACAAAAGTGATTAGTTGGCTGCTTCGGGCTTTAGGGCCCAGTGAAGGGTGTTAGAGAAATGCAAAGCGAGTTAACGGTAACAAGTGGCTGGATGAGCAGCTTTTGAGTGTGGATTTATCTGCTACTGTTTAAAGTATTGTTAACTCCCAGTTTACACAGTAAGCTATTAAATACCGTGGGGATGTGCTGTAATCTGCTGCTCCCTTCTGGCTGTTTACTGAACAGCATGTGGAGGTGATGAATGCAATTCCAGTCATTCCACTCTGCTCTCCAGTGGAATTTGACCATCTGAATTACTGTAATGGATATTATAAATGTGCAGAAGTTGAAGAATTGGAAGCTGTTATTATTTAACAATGCTGTATTTTTTCTCTCAGCATCTGTGAACAGCAGAAAGGACAAATCTCTGCGCATCATGAGTGAGAAGTTTGTGATGCTTTTTCTTGTGTCTGACCCTAACACTGTCGCTCTTGATATTGCTGCAAAAATCCTCATTGAAGAAAGTCATCAGGATTCTGCTGATAACAGCAAGTTTAAAAGTAAGTGAAACAGAAGAAAAATTCCCAGTATTACTGCTGCAAATACATTCACAAACTAAATATTAGAGATAATTCAGCATAGGAAGAGAGAAAGCATCACAGTTCAAAAACATTAACTCTCTCTCTCTCTCTCTTTCTCTCTTGAGAAGTTGCCAGACTCACTTTTCACATTTTCTGTTTTTAATTCAGGTTTTGAGTGTTGATGCGCTTTCCCCACAGTTTGTGTTCTTCCTCTTCTGTCTCTTTCAATATAAATCCCCTTCTCCACTGTAATGTCTTTCCTCTCATCTTCTTTCAGAATGTTGTGGCTAATTTATATGAAATGTGACCTGAGCTTTGTTTGTAGGATTTGGATTTTGGGAGTTGTTGTTTAATTGTCTGTATTTTGTTCATAGTTAGTATGAACTAGCATATACTAACATAGTTCTCTTCCATATACTAACATAGTTAGTATATGGAAGAGAAGGGAATGGTTTAGTTTGGAGGGGCATTGCTTTTTATTTTGGTCGGCACAACATCAAAGGCCGAAGGGCCTGTTCTGTGCTATAATGTTCTATGTTCTAATCCACTGGAGGGGGTGGTTGATGACTGAGCATGCCTATACTGATATTGGTCACTGCAAACATTTCACTGTGAATCTCAGCTGAAGGTGTTGGATTTGATGTGTTTTATTTGGGAACTTGGGTTTCCCTGTGTTCAGGGCAAGAACTGATGCTTGAATCAGCCACAGTTCTTCAGACTGATGTTTACCTTTGTGAATAAGTTGGTTTAAAAACTAAAACCCAAATCGAAATTCCTCGCATTGAATTGTAGCCAAGACTGGAAGCAGCATCACATCCGACAGGAATTGGTGTTCACTGTGAGTCTCTCACACCAACAAGCCCTCTCTCTGAAATCTGTTTGTTGTAGAACATTACAGCACAAACAAGCCCTTCGGCCCACAAGTGTGCTGACCATATCTATACCTACCAAGCCGTAGAAATATCTAACTCCCAATCCCATTTAATCCCATGTACTCATCCAGAAGTCTCTTAAAAGACCCCAGCAAGTTCACCTCCACCACTGACAGCAGCCGATTCCATTCACTCACCACCCTCTGAGTGAAAAACTTACCTCTAACATCTCCTCTGTACTTACCCCCCAGCACCTTAAACCTGTGTCCTCTCATCATAGTGACCATTTCAGCCCTGGGAAATAGCCTGCAAGAATTCACCCTATCTAATTCACTCAACATTTTATAAACCTCTATCAGGTCACCTTTCAACCTTCATCTTTCCAGGGAGAAGAGACCTAGCTCCCTCAACCTATCTTCATAGAGCATGCCTCCCAATTCAGGCAACATCCTTGTAAATCTCCTCTGCACCCTCTCAATAGCTTCCACATCCTTCCTATAGTGAGGTGACCAGAACGGCACACAGTACTCCAAGTGAGGTCTGACAAGGGTCTTATAAAGTTGCAGCATTACCTCCCGACTCCTAAACTCAATCCCTCGATTAATGAAGGCCAGTACATCGTACGCCTTCTTGACCACTTCCTCCGCCTGCGAGGCCGATTTAAGAGTCCTATGGACCCGGACCCCGAGATCCTTCTGCTCCTCAACACTGCCAAAACTCCTACCCTTGATATTGTACTCCTTCATCCCATTGGTCCTGCCAAAATGGACAACTACACATTTATCTGCGTTGAAGTCCATCTGCCACTTCTCCGCCCAGTCTTGCATCCTATCTATGTCTCGCTGCAATATTCTATAAAGGTAATTGCCCACTTTATTCTATGAAGCTGCCAATCAGTGAATAGTCTCTATAAAAACTTTCACATTTGCTTGGTTTTACAGCTAAGATTCGAAGACTCTATGATATTGCCAATGTGCTGACTAGTTTGGGCCTCATTAAGAAAGTTCATGTGACTGAAGAGAGAGGTCGGAAACCAGCATTCAAATGGGTTGGACCGACCAATTGGAACCAATCAGGTGGTGAGTATTGCACAGTACACTTTACTGAGGAGGTTTCCTTTTATTTACTCATGGGATGTGGGCATCGCTAGTTAAGCCAGCATTTATTACCCATCCCTAACTGCCCTTGGAAAGGTAGTGGTGAGCTGCCTTCTTAAACCATTGCAGTCTATGTGGTGTAGATACATCTACAGTGCTGTTAGGGAGGGAATTTGACACTGACAATGAAAAAATGGAGATATATTTCCAAGTCAGGATGGTGAGTGGCTTAGAGGGGAACTTGCAGGTGGTGGTGTTCCCAGGTATCTGCTGCCCTTGTCCTTCTAGGTGGAAGTGGTCGTGGGTTTGGAAGGTGCTGTCTAAGGACTTTTGGTGAATTGCTACCATGCAGTTTGTAGATAGTACACACTGCTGCTACTGAGTGTCGGTGGTGGAGGGAGTTTGTAGATGTGGTGCCAATCAAGTGGGCTGCTTTGTCCTCAATGGTGTCAAGCCTCTTGAGTGTTGTTAGAGCTGTACTCGAAGAACAAAGAAAATTACAGCACGGGAATAGGCCCTTCGGCCCTCCAAGCTTGCGCTGACCATGCTGCCCATATGAATTAAAACCCTTTACCCTTCCAGGGACCATATCCGTCTATTCCCATCCTATTCATGTTCGTTAAAACTCACTATCGTATCAGCTTTCATTATCTCCCCCGGCAGCGAGTTCCAGGCACCCACCACCTTCTATGTAAAAAAACTTGCCTCATACATCTCATTTAAACATTGCCCCTCGCATCTTAAACCTGTGCCCCCATTAATTGACTCTTCCACTCGTCTAGCCAAATGGACAGGATGCCATTACAATTCTGATTTGTTCCTTGTAGATTGTAGACAGTATTTGGGAGGATCAAGAGGGTGAATTACTCACTGCGCTGTTCATAGCCTTTGACCTGTTCTTGTAGGCACAATATTTAAATAGCTCATCCAGGTCAACTTCGATTAATGGTGACCCCCAGGATATTGATAGTGGAGGATGTCGTGATGGTATTTCCATTGAATGTTGGTTGGATTCTCTCTCTTTTTCGATGGTCATTGCCTAGTACTTGTGTGGCTCCAATGTTACTCGCCACTTAGGATCCTAAGCCTGCATATTGTCCACATCTCACTGTGTTTGGACTTGGACTGTTTCAGATCTGAGGGGTGGTGAATAATGCTGAACATTGGACACAACCATTCATCATTGAATGTAGAACATAGAACATTACAGCGCAGTACAGGCCCTTCGGCCCCCGATGTTGTGCCGACCAATGGAACCAATTTTATGACCCTCTATCCTAAACTATTCTAATGTTATCCATATGCTTATCCACTGCCCATTTGAAAGCCCTTAAAGTTGACGAGTCCACAACTGCTGCAGGCAGGGCATTCCACACCCTTACTACCCTCTGGGTAAAGAACCCACTTCTTACATCTGTCCTATAACTACCACCCCTTAATTTATAGCTATGTCCCCTCGTGTTATCCATCTCCATCCGAGGAAAAAGGCTCTCACTACCCACCCTATCTAACCCTCTGATCATCTTATACGTCTCAATTAAGTCACCTCTTAGCCTTCTTCTCTCTAATGAAAATAACTTCAAGTCCCTTAGCCTTTCCTCGTAAGACCTACCTGTCATACCAGGCAACATCCTGGTAAACCTCCTCTGCATGCTTTCCAATGCCTCCATGTCTTTCTTATAATGCACACATTACAATGCATCTTAGGATGTGGCAGGACTGCAGAGCTTAGATCTGATTGGTTGTGGGATTGCATAGGTCTGTTTATCACTTGCGTGCTAAATGCCATAAGCAGCAAATAGTTTGGTGTTGTAGCTTCACTAGTTGACACCTCATTTTTGAATGTGTGTGATGTTGCTCTTGGCTGCACTCTCCATTCTAACTCCATTGATAACGTGTCAATGGGTATTATTGGCACACTCGACATTTATGGTTGATGCCCATTCCCTATCATTCTGGTGTGCTCCATGTGCCTATCCAGTAACCGCTTGAACGTTCCTAAACTGCCTGACTCCACTATCACAGCAGGCAGTGCACTCCACATCCCAACCATTCTCTGAGTAAAGAATCTACCTCGCACATCCCTCCTATATCTCCCACCATAAACTTATAACTATGCCCCTTGTAACAGCTACATCCACCTGAGAAAATAATCTCTGAACGTCCACTTTATCTACGTCCCTCATCATCTTATAAGTCGCCTCACATTTTCCTTTGCTCTAAAGAAAAATGCTGTAGTTTGCTCAATCTTTCCGCAGAAGACGTACTCTCTAAATCAGGTAGCATCCTGGTAAACCTGCGCTCTAGTGCTTCCACATCCGTCTTATAGCGAGGTGCAGAACTGCACACGATATTCCAAATGTGGTCTCACCAAGGTCCTGTATAGTTATACTACCCAGTAGTATAACTGGGTGCCGTGTTTGGCGACTTCATACAAAATGTTGGAGGCCATTCAGCCTCTTGCTGACTATCCCCTGCCTGTCTGTCATTCAATCAAATCATTAATCTGTATTCCCCCTGAACCAATCAAACAAAAACCTTGGCCTGACATTTTCAGTGGCACTCTGGTTAATGGAAACATCCCACGATTATTAGTAACCAATGGGATTTGAGCACAGATAATATCTGAAGCATTGGGTGATCATGTGCGGTTACCGTGTCAACCAGTGAAACTGTCAATAAATAAAAATAAAACCACTTTACAGCAAATATGAATATTTAATTGTCTCCATGATTTTACCCTCTGATGGATTTCCATCAATCACCATTGATGGTCATCCCTCCATCTGCCTTGATCTTAAATATCTGGAATTCTCTCCTTTATGGTTCGTGTTAAAACCAGCCTCTTTGGCCACGCTTTTGGACACTGACCTCACATCTCCTGATGTGGCTCAGAGTTTGAACACAGCTGCTAACAGGTGGCGTTTTATATTATTGCTGCTGAATCCATGTCGTTTTCTAATATAATCGATTTTTTTTGCAGGCAGATGATGGAATGAAATGTTCTCTTGATTTCTGTGCAGATATTCCGAATCGTTCAATTGCATTATTTGCATCGGGAGATTCTGCAGAGACAGAGTTTCCAGTGAATACGAAAGAGAGGTTGGAATCGGCAGCTTTGATCCAGAGTTCCCGTGCCAACCTGTGCAGCTCTGCAAAGTTTCAAAAAGGTTTGATTTTGAATAAAGTGTGCAGCTAATGAGTGATAATCTGCATGTCCCCCCACTGCCTCCTCTGGCCCTCTCCTTCACAACCCCCACTTCATCAGGACCTCTCCTCGCCACAACCCTGTGCTCCCACTACCGCTCCTCCCCCATTGCCTCAAACCCCCGCCCCCGTCTCAAACACGTACGGGTTTACCTGACATGTTTCTCATGGTCAGTTGATCCATGTTTTCTGGGGATATATCCCAAGCTGTACGATGAGGTGCATCATTATCAGAGGAATAGGAGGAGCTCATTCGCCAGCCAATGCCCGATAAAGCTCCATCGATTAGTCACAACATGGTTGATTTTTATCTAAACTCCACCCACTGCCTCGCTTGTGGAATCCACAATCCTTGTTTCCAACAAAAACCAACAATCTCAGCAGCTGTTCTTAGTTCGATTCCAGGCCTTAGGTCAATGTGTGGAGTCTGCACATTCTCCCCATGTCTGCCTGGGTTTCCTCTGGGTGCTCTGGTTTCCTCCCATGGTCCAAAGATGTGTGGGTTAGGGTGGATTGGCCATGGTAAACTGCCCCTTAGTGTCAGGGGGACTAGCTAGGATAGATGCATGGAGTGATAGGGATGGGATTGTGCTCACTGCAGACTTGATGGGCCAAATGTCCTCCTTCTGCACTGTATGATTCTATGAAGCAGAAAATGCTGGAAATACTCGGCAGGTTTGGCGGCAGCTGTGGAAGGTTAATGTTTCAGGCTGATGAGCTTTCAGCCAGACTGGAAGAAACTGATTTAATCGTTTCCATGCATAGATAGAGATGGGGAAAGAGGAAGAACAGTGTGGGCAGGTAAGGGCAGCGTGTGTGTGGGCAGTGAGGGGGGGGGTGGTAGGATAGTGTTAAGGGCAGTGTGCGTGTGGGTAAGGGCAGCGCCTGTGTGGGGAGTGGTGTGTGGGAGTGAGGGCAGTGCGCACTCAGAAAAAGGAAAGTAGGACTATTTACAGAAAGTAAAGGGATGATTTTGTGATTGAAGATGGAATAAGCGGAGAAAATAAAAAGATGTGTTTTGCTGATGAATAAAATTAATCTCCAACTCTCTCTCTCTGTGAACCCTTTAACCAAGCAATAGTTTAGTTATCTTTTGAAGTTGTTTTAAATTCCAGCTCTCAGAGTATAAATGTGAAAATTCGCTGCCAGAGAAGATGTTTCTGTTTTATAATCTCTTCTTTTAATGTGTATCTGTGAAGATGTTGAATTTGTGTCTTTATTCCGGCTGTAGTGCGGACAATTGAAGCTCAAGATTGCTGCAATAAAATGGTGCATCTGGCTGCTGCCTGCAAATTGCAGCTTGAGGAAGACCAGAAGTAAGTTTCAATTACAGAGGAACATGCAAAAACATCTGGATCCAGTGCTCTATTCACTCATTGTCAAACCTCTGGATCCAGTGCTCTATTCACTCATTGTCAAACCTCTGGATCCAGTGCTCTATTCACTCATTGTCAAACCTCTGGATCCAGTGCTCTATTCACTCATTGTCAAACTCATTGGAGAGAATAATTAGGGATAGGATTTATAGTTATTTAGAGAGTAATGAATTGATTGGAGATAGTCAGCATGGTTTTGTGAAGGGTAGGTCGTGCCTTACTAACCTCATTGAGTTTTTTGAAAACGTGACTAAGGAGGTGGATGGGGGTAAGGCGGTTGATGTGGTATATATGGACTTTAGTAAGGCGTTTGATAAGGTGGCCCATGGAAGACTTCTGCAGAAAATGCAGATGTATGGGATAGAGGGTGATTAAGCTAATTGGATTAGGAATTGGCTAGCAGATAGAAGACAGAGGGTGGTGGTTGATGGGAGATATTCATCGTGGAGTTCGGTTACTAGTGGTGTACCTCAGGGATCTGTTTTGGGGCCCCTGCTGTTGTAATTTTTATAAATGATCTGGATGAGGGTATTGAAGGATGGATTAGTAAATTTGCAGATGACACTAAAGTCGGTGGAGTGGTAGATAGTGAAGAGGGGTGTTATAGTTTGCAGAGGGACTTGGACAAGTTGCAGAGCTGGGCCGAGAGGTGGCAAATGGAGTTTTATGTGGAAAAGTGTGAGGTAATGCACTATGGCAGAAATAATAAATGTGTAGAGTATAGGGCAAATGGTAGGATTCTTAGTAGTCTAGATGAACAGAGGGATCTTGCTGTGTATGTGCATAGATCCCTGAAAGTAGGCAGTCAGGTCGAGAAGGTTGTTAGGAAGGCATATGGAGTCTTGGCTTTTAGTGGTAGAGGGATTGAATTTCGGAGCCGCAACGTCATGTTGCAACTGTACAAAACTCTAGTGCGGCCGCACTTGGAGTATTGTGTGCAGTTATGGTCCCCACATTATAAGAAAGATGTGGAGGCATTGGAGAGGGTACAGAGGAGGTTTACCAGGATGTTGCCTGGTATGGAGGGCAGGTCTTATGAAGAGAGGCTGAGGATTTGAGGTTGTTTTCGTTAGAAAGAAGGCGGCTAAGAGGAGACCTTATTGAAACATATAAGATGATTAGAGGTTTAGATAGGGTGGACAGTGATAGCCTTTTTCCTAGGATGGAGAAAGCTAGCACGAGGGGACCCAGCTTTAAATTAAGGGGTGATAGTTATAGGACGGATATCAGAGTAGGTTCTTTACCCAAAGGGTGGTTCGGGAGTGGAATGCACTGCCTGCATCAGTTGTAGGTGCGCCAAGTTTGGTGGCGTTTAAGAGGTTAGTTGATAAGTATATGGAAGAGAAGGGAATGGTTTAGTTTGGAGGGGCATTGCTTTTTATATTGGTCGGCGCAACATCGAAGACCGAAGGGCCTGTTCTGTGCTGTAATGTTCTATGTTCTATGTTCTAAACCTCTGGATCCAGTGCTCTATTCACTCATTGTCAAACCTCTGGATCCAGTGCTCTATTCACTCACATTACAAATTGAATGTATTATTCTGAAGATGAATATTTGGCTTTGATGTTGTAAAGTAATTAATAGTTCAGAATTATTTTATACTTTTGGCATTTTTTTAAAAAAGTTTTCTAAGAATTTGCTAGAAATGTGACTCTGCGCCACATGGAAAGGTTTTGAGAATGTGAGAGGGGTTACAACATGAAGGTTAGGAATGGAATTGCAGAGCTTGGAGAAGCCAAGAAGATGGAGCAATTAATTCAGGAGCAGTCTCCGCGAAGCTCCGATATCTGAGGGGGAGAGAGGCAGAGACGTTGGAGGGATTGGAAAAGAAGATTGAGAATTTTAAAATTGATGCATTGCTTGACCATGTTAGTTTAGTCAGTGCACAGAGAAAGTGATCGGTAAATAGGACTTAGTGTGAGGCAGGACAAGGCAGTGGAGTTTACAGAGAACAGAAACTGGGAGACCCATTGGGAGAATTTGGGAATAGCCTGATCCCAAGGTTATAGAAGCTGGAGTGAGAGTTTCAGTGGTGTCTCCAGCGAGCAGGAACTGAGTGTGATTACAACCTTTCATATTTGATTTTGCTGAAAAATGTATTTTCTTCTGTAGGAGCTTGGAATTTCTCTGCAGTCGAGAAGGTCACCAACTCGATCCTGTTCCCTCGACTTGTCCCCTGTTAATTACCAGCACGGCTGGGAGTGTTGGATCTCCAGTTATTCCTCGGCTACACAATGTCTTCTCTGTTCCCCAATCTGAACCGTCACTGCCATTTTGTCTTTCTAATGCTGCCACAGAGCAGCCGACACCCCGGTCTCCACCTGCTGCATCCAACACAGAGAAAGGCCACGCTTGTCCCCTGAAGGAGCAGCCAGTTGTCTACCTGCAGAGTTTGTCCACAGCCCCTGTGCTCCTGTTGTACAGAAATAGGAAATCTAGCACTGAACATGAGACGGGATCCAGTGAAGTTCAACTTTCTCCACACGAAAAAGATTCATCGCTCAAACGCAGTGAAATGGAAGCTGATTCGCCCACTCGATCATCACAGAAACGCAGCCCCAGCGAACAATGTGCGCTACCCGATGGGTCTGGGCAGGATGACAAACCAGAAGCTAAACGGGGAAAAATTCATTGTTGCTTTGAACACGCGTCTGTGCTTTCTTCATCATCACTGGAGCAGGTCTGTGTCTGAGTGACAGCACTGGGGGTCCGTTACTATTAAATCATTCCCCATATCAGAGGGTCAGTGCTGAGGGAGCGCCGCACTGTCAGAGGGTCAGTGCTGAGGGAGCGCCGCACTGTCAGAGGGTCAGTGCTGAGGGAGTGCAGCACTGTCAGAGGGTCAGTGCTGAGGGAGTGTCGCACTGTCAGAGGGTCAGTGCTGAGGGAGCGCTGCACTGTCAGAGGGTCAGTGCTGAGGGAGTGCCGCACTGTCAGAGGGTCAGTGCTGAGGGAGCGCCGCACTGTCAGAGGGTCAATGCTGAGGGAGCGCCGCACTGTCAGAGGGTCAGTGCTGAGGGAGCGCCGCACTGTCAGAGGGTCAGTGCTGAGGGAGCGCCGCACTGTCAGAGGGTCAGTGCTGAGGGAGCGAACATAGAACATAGAACAATACAGCACAAACAGGCCCTTCGGCCCACGAGTTGCACCGATCATGCCCATGGAAGACTTCTGCAGAAAATGCAGATGTATGGGATAGAGGGTGATTTAGCTAATTGGGTTAGAAATTGGCTAGCAGATAGAAGACAGAGGGTGGTGGTTGATGGGAGATATTCATCTTGGAGTTCGGTGACAAGTGGTGTACCTCAGGGGTCTGTTTTGGGGCCCCTGCTGTTTGTAATTTTTATAAATGATCTGGATGAGGGTATTGAAGGATGGATTAGTAAATTTGCAGATGACACTGAAGTCGGTGGAGTGGTAGATAGTGAAGAGGGGTGTTCTAGTTTGCAGAGAGACTTGGACAAGTTGCAGAGCTGGGCCGAGAGGTGGCAAATGGAGTTTAATGTGGAAAAGTGTGAGGTAATGCACTATGGCAGAAATAATAAATGTGTAGAGTATAGGGCTGATGGTAGGATTCTTAGTAGTCTAGATGAACAGAGGGATCTTGGTGTGTATGTGCATAGATCCCTGAAAGTAGGCAGTCAGGTCAAGAAGGTTGTTAAGAAAGCATATGGAGTCTTGGCTTTTATTGGTAGAGGGATTGAATTTCGGAGCCGCAACGTCATGTTGCAACTGTACAAACTCTAGTGCGGCCGCACTTGGAGTATTGTGTGCAGTTCTGGTCCCCACATTATAAGAAAGATGTGGAGGCATTGGAGAGGGTACAGAGGAGGTTTACCAGGATGTTGCCTGGTATGGAGGGCAGGTCTTATGAGGAGAGGCTGATGGATTTGAGGTTGTTTTCGTTAGAAAGGAGGCGGCTAAGAGGAGACCTTATCGAAACATATAAGATGATTAGAGGTTTAGATAGGGTGGACAGTGATAGCCTTTTTCCTAGATGGAGAAAGCTAGCACGAGGGGACACAGCTTTAAATTAAGGGGTGATAGTTATAGGACGGATATCAGAGGCAGGTTCTTTACCAAAAGGGTGGTTCGGGAGTGGAATGCCCTGCCTGCAGCGGTTGTAGATGCGCCAAGTTTGGTGACGTTTAAGAGGTTAGTTGATAAGTATATGGAAGAGAAGGGAACGGTTTAGTTTGGAGGGGCATTGCTTTTTATATTGGTCGGCGCAACATCGAAGGCCGAAGGGCCTGTTCTGTGCTGTTATGTTCTATGTTCTATGATCACATCTACCAATCCACAGACCTATCTATAACCCCCTATCCTATTCGTTTCCATATTCTCATCCAGAAGTCTTTTAAAAGACCCCAGTGAATTTGCCTCAACAACCTCCGACAGCAGCCGATTCCATTCACTCACCACCCTCTGAGTGAAAAACGTACCCCTTGGCATATGGAATCTTAGCTTTTATTGGTAGGGGGATTGAATTTCGGAGCCGCAATGTCATGTTGCAACTGTACAAAACTCTAGTGCGGCTGCACTTGGAGTATTGTGTACAGTTCTGGTCCCCACGTTATAAGAAAGATGTGGAGGCATTGGAGAGGGTACAGAGGAGGTTTACCAGGATATTGCCTGGTATGGAGGGAAGGCCTTATGAAGAGAGGCTGAGGGATTTGAGGTTGTTTTCGTTAGAAAGAAGGCGGCTAAGAGGAGACCTTAATTGAAACATATAAGATGATTAGAGGTTTAGATAGGGTGGACAGTGATAGCCTTTTTCCTAGGATGGAGAAAGCTAGCACGAGGGGACATAGCTTTAAATTACGGGGTGGTAGTTATAGGATGGATGTCAGAGGTAGGTTCTTTACCCAGAGGGCGGTCAGGGTATGGAATGCCCTGCCTGCTGCAGTTGTAGATACGCCAAGTTTGGTGGCGTTTAAGAGGTTAGTAGATAAGTTTATGAATGAAAAGGGAATGGTTTAGGTTAGAGGGTCATTGCTTTTTCTTAATTGGTCGGCGCAACATCGAAAACCGAAGGGCCTGTTCTGCGCTGTAATGTTCTATGTTCTAACATCTCCTCTGTATTTGCTTCCCTGCACCTTAAATGTGTGTCTGTCCTGAGGGAGTGCCACACTGTCAAAGGGTCAGTGCTGAGGGAGTGCCGCACTGTCAGAGGGTCAGTGCTGAGGGAGTATCGCACTGTCAGAGAGTCAGTGCTGAGGTAGTGCTGCACTGTCAGAGGGTCAGTACTGAGGGAGTGCTGCACTGTCATGTGTTGAGCTGATGGAGTTTGTCCTGGTTCATAGGATGCTCAAATCAGCTGCGCAGGTGGAGGATGTGGTTAACAAGGCGTATGGTGTACTGGCCTTCATCAATCAAGAAATTGAGTTTAGGCATCAGGAGGTAATGCTGCAACTTTATAAAACCCTTGTCAGACCCCACTTGGAGTATTGTGCGCAGTTCTGGTCGCCTCACTATAGGAAGGATGTGGAAGCTATCGAGAGGGTGCAGAGGAGATTTACAAGGATGCTGCCTGGATTGGGAGGCATGCCTTATGACGATAGGTTAAGGGAACTCGGTCTTTTCTCCCTGGAGAGACGAAGGATGAGAGGCGACTTGAGAGAAGTTTATAAGATGTTGAGACGTATTGATTGGGTGGATAGTCAGAGGCTATTTCCCAGGGCTGAAATGGTCGCTACGAGAGGACACAGGTTTAAGGTGCTGGGGAGCAAGTACAGAGGAGATGTTAGTGGTAAGTTTTTCACTCAGGATGGTGGGTGAGTGGAATCGGCTGCCGGTAATGGTGGTGGAGACGAATTCAATAGGCTCTTTTAACAGACATTTAGATAAGTACATGGAACTTGGTAAGATAGAGGGTTATAGGTAAACCGAGTAATCTCTAAGGTAGAGACATGTTCAGCACAATTTTGTGGGCCAAAGGGCCTGTATTGTAATTTTTCTGTGTTTCTTCTGATCAACATTCTCCCCGCCTTGAGCAGAATGATTAAACAGATGAATTGTTGTGGAGTCTCGCTGTTACTGCGACCTTACTGTGCAAAATGCTGACTGTTTGTCCACAAGTGCATGTCATTGGAACAGAAGGAGACCATTCAACCCCTTGAGTTGATTTTCCACCCCAGCTACTGGATACTCTTTACCCAACAGGAAGCTTCACTCTGTGTGTAACCTGTAATTGGCCAATTGTTCAGAGTAATTTGAATGTTTCAGAGAGGCAGTAAGGTCACACAACAAGAGATTGGGGGGATGATGTAAAAGTATTTGATTTGTTTCTTCATCTATAACTTGAATCAATATTTATCGGTTTGTAGAAAACTTCTACCCAACACGCAGTTGTTCTGACACATCACACCAAGTCTCTTAACCGTACTTCTGAGGCTGCTGACTGCCCCCCAGCTGGAAGCATCAGTGTGAATGTAGAGAATCGTTGCCCTTCGACCCAAACCCAGGATGACGAGTGTCAGAAGGATCCCAGGAACATTGAGGGGCAGAATCAGATTGGAACGGTCGAGAAGGATAAGGTAGGTTGATATGTCACTCGCTAACCCCTTAACGAAAGAGGATTTAATAACAGAAAATGGTGTAAAAACTCAGCAGATTTGACTGTGTCTGGAAAGAAAAACAAAGTTAATGATTTGATTCTTTCTCAGAGTTAAAGGGAGGCATAAATGTAATGGATTTTATACTGTGGAAAAAGGGGTGGAGTCGGGTAGAAGGTTCGCGATTAGTGGGAGTTAACGAGAGATTGCAACAAAGATATATAAGGCACAAGACAGAGGAAGTGTTAATGGTAGCGCGAAGAACTAGATTAGGTGCTGATAGTGGAATTGAGGTGTGATATCAGCGTGCAAAGGTTAGTGTTTAGTGAAAGCAAAACTTTTCAACTTTCATAAGAACATCCAAACGAGTTTTTTGAGGAAGTGACAAAGATGATTGATGAGGGTAAGGCAGTGGATGATGTCAACATGGATTTCAGTCAGGCCTTTGACAAGGTCCCTCATGGCAGACTGGTGCAGAAGGTGAAGTTGCATGGGATCAGAGGTGAGCTAGAAAGGTGGATATAAAACTGGCTTGGTCAAAGAAGACAGAGGGTAGCAGTGGAAGGATGTGTTTCTGAATGGCGGGCTGTGACATGTGGCGTTCCTCGGGGATCAGTGCTGGGATCTTTGCTGTTTATATATAAATAGAACCATCGAAAATTTATAGATCAGAAACAGCCCTTTTGGCCCTTCTTGTCTGTGCCGAATCATTTTTTGCCTAGTCCCACTGACCTGCACTTGAACCATATCCTTCCACACCCCTCTCATCCATGTACCTCTTCAAGCTTTTCTTAAATGTTAAAAGAACAGAAACTGTAAGATAAGGGCACAAATAAAAAGTGGAGCTTGTTCAAGGAACAAATACTACGTGCCGGGAGGAAATGGCCGAATGAAGAAACCATGGTTCACAAAGGAGGTTGAATGTCTTGTCAAGAGGAAAAAGGAAGCGTGTGTAAGGATGAAAAAGCAAGGTTCATTTGGGTTGCTTGAAGGTTACAAGGTAACAAGGAACGAGTTTAAAAAAAGGGCTTAGGAGAGCTAGGAGGAGGCATGAGAAATCCTCGGTGTGTCGGATAAAGGAAAACCCCAAGGCTTTTTACTCTTATGTGAGAAATAAAAGAATGACCAGGTGAGATTAGGGCCAGAGAAGGAAGTAGTGGGAACTTGTGCATAGAGTCAGAAGAGATAGGTGAGGTGGAACAAAGAACAACACAGCACGGGAAACAGGCCCTTCGGCCCAACGAGCCCACACCGCCATCCTAACGTCTTAATGACATATCCATTACCATAGGCTATGCGTATTGTGGACAATTCCCATATAGGGACCAATATAGGGACAATTTGTTACCCAATCAGCCTAAGAGCACATTTTTGGGATGTGGGAGGAAACTGGAGCACCCGGAGAAAACCCACACAACCACGGGGAGAACGCGCAAACTCCCGCAGACACAGGCCCAAATCCATGTGTCTGCACAGCAACGGCGATAGTCTCTGAGCTGTCATGTTGCCCATCAGATGGTCCAGTTTAAGCATACACTGACGACGTGAAGCACTAGGCAACTCCTGAAGCAACCTCCAAGAGCAGCTCTCGCACGACATGCCACATGCATGCCCCTTGTTGGTCAACAAGGTGGACCAAATTGCCTGCAGAAACAAATAAGACTTAATTAAACATGCTAAAAAAAAACTAAGACATTCCCGAGACGAAACTAAAAGATAGTCTACTACTATTTGGTCCTCCCGATATTCAAACAGTCCTCATATATCCCTCTATCTGCAGACCGCTCATGTGGCTGTCCAAGAGACCCTTAAACAACCCTAGCGTGCCTGCTCCCACCACCTTACTCGGCAGTGCATTCCACACCCCCACTACCCTTTGTGTGAAAAACTGGCCTCTAATATTTGTCTTATACATAGCCCCCCCTCACCCTGAGCCCGTGACCCCTCGTTCTATCCATTTCTAATGGTGGAAAAAGCTTACCATCATTTACTCTATCTATACCCCTCATAATCTTATATACCTCTAAAAGATCCCCTCTCAGCCGATGTCTTTCAAGGGAAAACAACCCCAGTTTTTTTAATCTTTCCTCGTAAGACAACCCTTCCATACCAGGCAGCATCCTGGTAAATCTCCTCTGCACTCTCTCCAGGGCCTCTACATCCTTCCTGTAGTACGGCGACCAGAACTGGACGCAGTACTCCAGATGAGGCCTAACCAACGTTCTACACACCTGCAACATCAGACTCCTACTCTTGTATTCTATACCCCTTCCTATGAAGGCTAACATACCATACACTTTTTTTTAACCACATTCTCCACCTGTACTGACACCTTCAGAGACTTGTGAACTTGCACCCCCAGGTCTCTCTGCATCTCTATACTCCGGATAGTTATACCTTTTATCCTATAACTCCCCTGTACATTATTCCGGCCAAAATGCATCACCTCGCATTTATCCGGATTAAATTCCATTTGCCATCTATCTGCCCAATCTACCAGCTTATCTATGTCATGTTGTATTGCCAGGCACTGCTCCTCAGTACCCGCCAATCCAATCATCTTAGTGTCATCAGCAAATTTACTGATCACACCACCTACCCCCTCTTCCAAGTCATTTATATACACCACAACTAGAAGGAGTCAAGTACAGAGCCCTGTGGCACACCACGAGTGACAGACCTCCAGTTGGAAAAAGAGCCTTCCACTACTACCCGCTGTCTCCTCCTCCCAAGCCAGTTCTCAACCCATCTACATACCTGGCCCTGTATACCACGCGCCTTCACCTTTTCTATCAGCCTACCATGAGGGACCTTATTGAACATAGAACATTACAGCACAGAACAGGCCCTTCGGCCTTCGATGTTGTGCCGTCAAAATAAAAAGCAATGCCCCTCCAAACTAAACCATTCCCTTCTCTTCCATATACTTATCAATTACCTCTTAAACGCCACAAACTTGGCGCATCTACAACAGCTGCGGCAGGGCATTCCACTCCCTAATCACTCTTTGAGTAAAGAACCTACCTCTGATATCCGTCCTATAACTCATACCCCTTATTTAAAGCTGTGTCCCCTCGTGCTAGCTTTCTCCATCCTAGGAAAAAGGCTATCACTGTCCACCCTATCTAAACCTCTAATCATCTTATATGCTTCAAAGATCCCCTCTTAGCCGCCTCCTTTCTAACGAAAACAACCTCAAATCTTCAATACCTCTCTTCATAGGACCTGCCCTCCTAACAACTTATCCACTTACTGCCACTTTCAGTGGGATCTATTGACACTACCCCAGATCCTTCTGTTCCTCAAGCACTATTAAGAGCCCTACCATTAGCCCTATACTCTACACATTTTATCCCTGAAGTAGGCAGTCAATTGGATAGAAGTTGTTTTAAGAAGGCTTATGAGTCCTTAGCTTTAATTGGTAGGGTATTGAATAGGAGCCGCAGCTATCATGTTGCAGCTGTATCAAAACTCTAGTGCGGCCGCACTTGAGTATTGTGTGCGTTCTTGGTCGCCACATTATAGAAAGGATGTGGGAGTCTTGGAGAGGGTACAGAGGAGGTTTACTAGGATGTTGCCCTGTATGGAGGGCAGGTCCTATGAAAGAGGTTTTGAAGGATTTGAGGTTGTTTTCGTTAGAAGGACGGCGGCTAGGGGGTATCTTATTGAGCATATAAGTGATTAGAGGTTTGGATAGGGTGGACAGTGATAGCCTTTTTCCCTAGGATTGGAGAAAGCTAGCAAAGGGGACAACTTTAAATTATAAGGGTATGGAGTTACTAGACGGATACAGAGTTAGGTTCTTTACTCAAAGATGAATTAGGGAGTGGTAATGCCCTGCCTGCAGCTGTTGTAAGAGTGCACCAGTTTGGTGGCGTTTAAGATGGTTGAGTTGATAAGATATGGATGAGAAGGGAATGGTTTAGTTAGGGAGGGGCATTGCTTTTATTTTGGTCGGACACAACATCGAAGGCGAAGGCCTGTTCTGTGCTTGTAATTGTTCAATGTTTTCTATGTTCTATGTTCCTGCAAAGTGCATTACCTCACACTTTCCACATTAACTCCATTTGCCACCTCTCGTCCCCAGCGCTGCAACTTGTCCAAGTCACTCTGTAAACTATAACACCCCCCTCTCACTATCTTCCTCCACAACTTTAGTGTCTTCTGCAAATTTACTGATCCATCCCTCAATACCCTCATCCAGAATCATTTATAAAATTACAAACAGCAGGGGCCCCAAAACAGACCCCTGAGGCACACCACTCGTCACCGAACTCCACGATGAATATCTCCCATCAACCACCACCCTCTGTCTTCTATCTGCCAGCAATTCCTAATTCCAATTAGCTTAATCACCCTCTATTCCACACCATCTGCATTTTCTGTAGAAGTCTTCCATGGGCCACCTTATCAAAAGCCTTACTAAAGTCCATAATACTACATCAACCGCCTTTACCCCCATCCACCTCTCTGGTCCTTTCTCAAAAAACTCAATGAGGTTAGTAAGGCATGACCTACCCTTCACGAACCATGCTGACTATCCCCAATCAATTCATTTCTCTCTAAATAACTATAAATCCTATCCCTAATAATTCTCTCCAATACCTTGCCCACAACAGAAGTAAGACTCACTGGCCTATAATTCCCTGGAAGGTCTCTCTTCCCCTTCTTAAACAATGGGACCACATTCGCTATCCTCCAGTCCTCCGGAACCACACCCGTAACCAACGAGGACCTGAAGATCAGAGCCAAGGCTCTGCAATCTCCTCTCTTGCCTCCCAGAGAATCCTAGGGTAAATCCCGTCCGGCCCAGGGGACTTATCCAACTTCAAACCCTCGAGAATTTCTAGCACATCCTCCCTATCTACTACAATACTTCCCAATTTGCAACCCTGTACCTCAGTGTTCTCCATAGCTACATTTCCAGCACTCTGCGTGAATACCGAAGAGAAATATTTATTCAGTGCCTCACCAATCTCTTCAGGCTCCACGCACAACTTCCCACTGCTGTCTATGACTGGCCCTAATCTTGCCCTAACCAATCTTCTATTCTTAACATATCGAAAGAAAGCTTTAGGATTCTCCTTAATCCTATCAGCCAACATCTTCTCGTGTCCTCTCTTAGCTCTCCTCAATTCACTTTTTAGCTCCTTCCTGGCTAATCTATAGCTATCCATTGCACTATTATCAAACGCCTTACTGAAATCCATATAGACGACATCAACGGCTTGTCCTTCATCAACCATTTTTGTCACCTCTTCAAAAAATTCCACTAGATTCGTAAGGCACGACCTCCCCTTAACGAAGCCATGCTGCGTATCCCTGATCAGATCGCAGCGCTCCAGATGCTCATACATCCTGTCCCTGAGGATCCTCTCCATTAGCTTACCTATAATTGAAGTCAAGCTCACCGGCCTATAGTTCCCTGGGTTATCCCTCTGACCCTTTTTAAACAACGGTACTACATTTGCAATCCTCCAGTCCTCTGGGACCTCACCTGTGTCCAAAGAAGAGACAAAGATTTGCGTCAGAGGCCCAGCAATGTCATCTCTCACCTCCCTTAGCAGCCTGGGATAAATACCATCAGGCCCCGGAGCTTTATAAGTCTTTATGCTACCTAAAAGCCCCAACACTTCGTCCATCGTAATGATTATTTCCTTTAACGGGTCCTCAAATTCCTCAAAGCCGGCATCAGACATCAGGCCCCTCTCCCGCATGAATACCGACACAAAGTATTCATTCAGGATCTCCCGCATTCCCTGAGGCTCTAAGCATAGTTCCCCTCCTGTTGAATGAATACTTTTCTTCAGTGTTCACTAAGGAGAGGGGCCATGTTTTTGAGGATGAGAGTGTGATACAGGCTGATAGGATGGAGGAGGTAGATGTTCTGATGGAAGATGCATTAGTTATTTTGAAAAACCTGAGGGTCAATAAGATCCCTGGGCCAGATGGGATACATCGTAGGATACTTTGGGAGGCAAAGGTTGAGATTACAAAGCCTTTAGTTTTGATTTTTGGATTCTCACTGTCCATGGGGATTGTGCTAGAGGACTGGAGAGTGGCAAATGTTGTTCCTCTCTTCAAGAAAGGAAATAGGAATGACCCTGGTAATTATAGGCCAGTTAGTCTTACTTTGATGGTCGGCAAGTTAGTGGAAAAGGTCCTGAGGGATAGGATTTATGACCATTTGGAAAGATGCAACTTAATCTGGGATAGTCAGCATGGTTTCATGTGGGGTAAAGTCTTACCTCACAAATTTGATTGAATTCTTTGAGGAGGTAACTAAGTATGTAGACGAAGGTAGAGCAGTTGATGTCGTATATGTGGATTTTAGTAAGACATTTGATAAGAAAGCAAGAAGGTGTGGGATAGAAGGAAATTTGGCTGATTGGATAAGTAACTGCCTATCTCATAGAAGACAGAGGGTGGTGGTGGAGTGAAAATGTTTCAGACTGGAAGCCAGTTACCAGCGGTGTACCACAGATCAGTGCTGGGTCCTCTGCTATTGTGATTTTTATCAATGACTTGGAAGAGGGGGCTGAAGGGTGGGTTAATAAATTTGCTGATGACACCAAGATTGATGGAGTAGTGGATGAGGTGGAGGGCTCTTGCAGACTACAAAGAGACATTGATTGGATGCAGAGCTGGGCTGAAATGTGGCAGATGGATTTTAACCACGATAAGTGCGAGGTGATTCATTTTGGCTGGACAAACTTGAATTCAGATTACAGAGTCAACATCAGGATTCTGAGGAATGTGGAGGAACAGAGAGATCTTGGGGTTCATATCCACAGATCTCTGAAGGTCGCCACTCAAGTGGATAGAACTGTGACGAATTTATAGTGTGTTAGCGTTTATTAACAAGGGGTTTGAGTTTAAGAGCCATGGGGTTATGCTGCAACTATACAGGACTTTGGTGAGACCACATTTGGAATATTGTGCAGTTCTGGTCACCTCACCAAGAAGGATGTGGAAGCATTGGAGAGAGTGCAGAGGAGATTCACCAGGTTGCTGCCTGGTTTGGAGGGTAAGTCTTATGAGGAAAGGTTGAGGGAGCTGGGGCTTTTTTTTTTAGAGCGGAGGAGGATGAGAGGTGACTTAATAGAGGTTTATAAGATGATGAGGAGGATTGATAGAGTGGACGTGCAGAGATTATTTCCTCGAGTGGATGTAGCTGTTACTAGGGGGCATAACTAAGGTTCATGGTGGGAGATATGGGAGGGATGTCCGAGGTAGATTCTTCACTCAGAGAATGGTTGGGATGTGGAATACACTGCCTGCTGTGATAGTGGAGTCGGACACTTTAGGAACTTTCAAGCAGTTATTGGATAGGCACATGGAGCACACCAGAATGATAGGGAGTGGAATAGCTTGATTTTGGTTTCGGACAAAGCTCGGCACAACATCTATGTTCTGTGTTTACCCCGCACCTTGTGTGATCCGAAATGTAAACTAGTATCTGAGAACTGGAATCCTGTGAATGATCTCACAGCAAGAGTTTGAATAACTTCTTACCCCCCCGCCAACTCTTACACATGTGGGTTCCTGATTTCACTATTCTGAGCACAAATCATGACTGTTTTTTCTTCCATCTTGTTCATTGGCTGTTACTGTGCGAGTTCCCAGTGCTTTAGACATGGTTTGCTGTTTGAATGTGGAATCAGTAACCAAGATCTGAAACACAAATAATGGAACTTTGGTCTCAGTTTCAGTTTGATTGGACAGAGGTTGTTTGATTTAACGTCCCAAACAAAACGAAGCTGTGAGAATTGATCTTAATCACTCCCTTTTCGAGACTATTTCAAAGTTGCCTTTAATTTCTCTCTCAACAGCCTTCTACATTATACAACAACAGCTTGCATTGATGTAGTGCTTTTAACATACACCATCCCAAAGTTTTTCAGGAGAGTCGTTATCAAACCACAATTATCAGCAGTTATCAAACCACAGAGAACTAAGGACAATGTGACCAAAAGCTTAATTAAAGAGATTGGTTTTAAAGAGCATCTTAGAGATGGAGAGGTTCCCGGAAGGAACCCCATCAGTGCTGATGGTGGAGTGACTAAAACTGAGGAAACTCAAGACAGAGGAGTGGAGAAGTGCAGAGAAGTGGAGAGTTTGTAGAGCTGGAAAGAGGGTTCACAGAGGGACAGAGACACTACCTTTCAGAAAAATTATTTTAAAAAATTCTTTACGGTCTTTCTTTCTTTCAAACTCATTTGTCTGAATATTTTGTGGTGAAGGAATGTAACATGTCTAATGTTTGGATAATGGGCACTGTTTCTCTTAGACGCTGGTGTCTGCTGGGAATCTCATCTCGTCTCCATTTGTTATCCACGGCTCCAGTGGATTCACCGAAAACACCCAGAGGTGTTTGGCAGCTTCTCCTGGTGAGTGTCTCCTCTTCTGTTCCAGACACTTTGCCTTGTTGCAGGCACTGCCTTTCTCCTTAGCAGGTCCTATGAAGAGAGGTTGAAGGATTTGAGGTTGTTTTCGTTAGAAAGGAGGCGGCTAAGAGGGGATCTTATTGAAGCATATAAGATGATTAGAGGTTTAGATAGGGTGGACAGTGTTAGCCTTTTTCCTAGATGGAGAAAGCTAGCACGAGGGGACACAGCTTTAAATTAAGGGGTATGAGTTATAGGACGGATATCAGAGGTAGGTTCTTTACTCAAAGAGTGATTAGGGAGTGGAATGCCTGCCTGCAGCTGTTGTAGATGCGCCAAGTTTGGTGGCGTTTAAGAGGTTAGTTGATAAGTATATGGAAGAGCAGGGAATGGTTTAGTTAGGAGGGGCATTGCTTTTTATTTTGGTCGGCACAACATCGAAGGCCGAAGGGCCTGTTCTGTGCTGTATTGTTCTATGTTCTATGTTCTATGACATTGGCCAACTTGTTTAGTCTCTAGAAAACTCTGGGAGTTTCTCTCTGACACCAGCCCACAGATTATCAGTGATTGTTTCAGTGCAGACAACCCAGTTCATCACTTCTGTCGTTCAAATAAAAATGAACATAGCAACAGTTACCGTGGCTGAAAATAGTCCCTCAACTTCACCCCATTCCACCAGAATGAAAATCAATCCCATTTCAATTCAGTTTCAGAATGTGTCATTGTCAGATCTCTGGGTCCAACCTTTTATCTTAGCAATAGAATAATATATTACACTTTGCTGATTTATTAAAGATAGAAGTGAGATCTAATCATTGTGGTTTACCATGAGCAGTGGTGCTGGGGATTTACACCTAATGCAAGTCACTTTCAGCAATAGAATAATCATCAATGTTCAACATATAAAGAAATTTCTAACCCATGAATTGTTCAGGTCACAGAAGTTTACAAGCACAGAAACAGGTCCTTCAGCCCAACTTGTCCATGCTGCCCTTTGTTTTTAAACCTCTAAACTAATCCCAATTGCCCACATTTGGGATTTGCCCATCGTACCCATGTAACTGTCTAAATGATTTTTAAAAGATAATCTGGGAAGCAAAATGTTGCAAAATAAAAGCTCGTGTTGCTGTTTTCTGAGCTGAAATCCACCAAAACCTAACAATTTCTAATAGTCCTGCAGAGACCTAACATGGCAGAGCAAGTGGAGAAGGTTGTGAAGAAAGCATATGGTATGTTAGCCTTTATAGGAAGGGGTACAGAGTACAAGAGCTGGCCTTTAATGTTGCAGTTGTATAAAACGCTGGTTAGACCTCATTTGGAATACTGCGTCCAGTTCTGGTCGCCTTACTACCGGAAGGATGTGGAGACTCTGGAGAGAGTGCAGAGGAGGTTTACCAGGATGCTGTCTGGTATGGAAGGTCTGAGTTATGAGGAGAGGTTAGGCAAATTGGGGCTGTTTTCCTTAGAAAGACGTAGACTTAGAGAAGATCTAATAGAGGTGTACAAGATTATGAGGGGTATAGATAGAGTAAACAGGGTTAAGCTCTTTCCTAGGATGGACTCAAATGGCACGAGGGGTCACGGGCTTAGGGTGAGGGGGGTAAGGTATAATTTGGATGCTAGAGGGAGTTTTTTCCACACAGAGGGTGGTGGGGGTATGGAATGCACTGCCAAGTAAAGTGGTGGAGGCAGGTACTCTGGAGTTATTTAAGAAATACTTAGATGGGCACATGAACAAAATGGGAATGGAGGGTATAGAAAACTGATTTAAAATAGGGATCATGAGCCTTGGGAGTCCCTGGGAAGTGTGTAAATAGATGATGATATTGATGTACTTGTTTTTATCCTACAGGTGCTTTGGTCCACCTTGTTGTCTAACGAGGGGCATACACGCGATGGGTCGTGAGAGGGCTGCTCTTGGATTTTTTTGAGAGTATCCTAGTGCTTCACGTTGTTAGTGTACGCTTGACCTGGACCATTTGATGGGCAACACGACAGTTCAGTGACTATTGCTGTGCTGTGCAGATACATGGATTTGGGCCTGTGTCTGTGGGAGTTTGCGCATTCTCCCCATGCTTGCGTGGGTTTTCTCCGGGTGCTCCGGTTTCCTCCCATATCCCAAAGATATGCTCTTAGGCTAATTTGTAAAACAAATTCTCTCTAAATTGTCACAAATTTGGTTTCAATCCATAGATCTATAAACATAGATAGGAATTACGGGTAGAGGTGGGAACATCGAGGTGGTGGCGCGGGCTCGTTGGGCCAAAGGGCCTGTTTCCTGTGCTGTTTTGTTCTTTGTTCTAATTTCAATCTCAACTGGGACACTTCAAGCTGCAAATTCCCCTTCCACTTCCAACACCGAGTCACCCTCAGGTCAAAGGTGATAGCACCACTCTAACCAGAGATTCTACATTTTCCATCCATTTAAATTAATATTTAGAAAATTGAGTTATTGCCATTGTAGTTTTCTCAGATAGTATCCCTTGCTCTTTTGCACAACAAATCACCCATATTTTATATTAGTTTATAGTTATTAGTGTCACAAGTAGGATTACATTAACCATGCAATGAAGTTACTGTGAAAATCCCCCAATCACCACACTCCAGCATCTGTTCAGGTACACTGAGGAGAATTTAGCACGGCTAATGCACCCTAACCAGCAAGTCGTTCACATTGTGGGAGGAAACAGGAGCACCTGGAGGAAACTACGCAGATTCCACACAGACAGTGACCCAAGCTGGGAATTGAAGCCGGGTCCCTGGCACTGAGAGGCAGCAATGCTAACCCACTGTGCCCATACCACTTCTGATATCTGATACGAACACCTGTCTTTAACCACGTGCCCATCTTTTTGATATGAACCAATGAGTGCAATGCTGAACTGCATTGTTGGAGATGCTGTTTCTTGGATAAGGATTAAATTGAGAATCTGTCAATCCTATTGGATGTTAAAGATTCCAAAGTGGATTCTGACATAGAGCAGAACAAGTGGATCAATTAATATTAGTTTAAAACAAAGACTATATGATCATTAATTAGTGAAAACTGGCTGCCACATTTTTTAACCTTACAGCAGCAGCAACCACTCATTTCCATTGGTGAAATTCCAGATTTTGATAATGGGATTCTATCCTTTTAATTTTATTTCAATCCCTAGCTGATCCAGGAAAGTTGTCACTCAGTCTCTCTAACCCTTTGCCAACTGTTGCCCTTGTTACCGATTCCACTCCAATCAAGCTGCATTTGGCCATTTCGACTTCCACGTAAACCCTGAAGGGAGGGAGATCCTTGCCAGCTGATGGGTCTCGGCACTATCCCATCTTTGGCCACTTTGCACCCTCTGTGTCTATCGGCACACTGGCACTACCCAAATACCTGGTGATTGAAGGGGTTGCTCGCAGGGCCCAAGCATCTATATCCCAGGGAGACCCTTACCCTGCCCCAGCAGTGTCAACCCCCACAGCACCAGTGAAGGAGGAACCACAGAAAGGGCAACTGATGGAACAGTGAGGGGGATGTGGGTCCAGGTGAGGTGGCAGGGAGGGCAGAGCATTGGGGGCAAGATCAATGGGATGCAGGGGCTGAGCGAGAGGTAGAGTGAGTGAGTTCATTGAAGTTGTTTGAGAAGGGGGGGATGTGGGTGGCTGGGAGGGAGGAGCTTTGGGGAACATAGCAATTGGCTGAAACCTACAAGAGTACATCACATAGTTTTACAAAATGATTTGAAACACATTGGTTTTTTGTGTGTATTCTATGCTGATCTATGATATACAAATTTTAACAATTACATATTGAATAATTCAGCTGTCTGGAGTCAAGTTCATTTTTGGCTGGGATTTTATCGCCTCATTGGAGCGAGACTGGAAATTCCCACCCGAGGTCAGTGGACATTTCCATTGTCCGACTCCGTGGTGGGTGGGGAAGTAGGATTCCGGCGAAAGTGTTTGATTTGGGATGTAGGTGTTGCCCATTCCTAATTGCCCCTGAGAAGGGGATGGTGATGAATTAAAATGGGTTCAAAGTGGAGAGTAATTTGTGAAGTGTCGCTGTGTCTTCTGCTTGTGCAGAATGTAGCAAGGTCAGGCTGTGTTTAATTCTCACCCTGTCTGATTGATCCTAACTGTTGAAATACCAGCCTCACTTTGGTGAAATGAGATTTGTCCAATGGTGAAGCTGATAGAAGGTAAACAGGGGAATGAATAGTTCTGGTTGTTTGAATAATTCACCTGTTTGGAATGGTCTAAATGACAATTACTTGTCACAGGAAATGTTTAGACATTTTTGTCCCGAGGCAGTTTCCAATCCTATAACAGTGACAATGCTTCAAAAGTATTTCACTGACTGGATTGCTCAAACCCACAATCTAAATGCCATCTCTCACCCTATCGCCTGCGTCCACTTTGTCTCCGTGGTGACACTCTCAGTTGCTCCTTTCACGTGTTTTAAGATATTTCATTGTTATTTAAAGAATGATTTTTGTTTTCTGTCCACTTCCTGTTTCACAGGTTTGAGTGAATTGAATTTATTCATTTCCACCAATCAGAGTCTCAGTGGAATGGCACTCCCCGCGGGCCTGGCATCAATGAATCTTCCCTGTCAGCTGATGGTACCCGTGTTTTGCCAGCCGATTCCTCCAACACAATCTGCTGGCAACTCTCTTCACAACAGCACCCTGGTACACTTCAACCTCCAAAACTTCAACCTGGTACCAAGCAGCCACCTTCTAATGGCTCCGGGTCCAGTACCAACACCAACCAGAGCCAGTGTGAGAGCTTCTTCACCAGGACAACCAATTCATTCCCTGGTTCTCACTCCAGCTTCTTATGAAGATCTTCCCACCAAAACAGAGACTCTTCTTCAGCAGCCCGTCACTGTCAAACTTCAGGAACAGGTATGGGATTGTGGGATGAGGGAGTGGAGGGATTGTGGGATGAGGGAGTGGAGGGATTGTGGGATGAGGGAGTGGAGGGATTGTGGGATGAGGGAGTGGAGGATTGTGGGAGAGGGAGTGGAGGGATTGTGGGATGAGGGAGTGGAGGGATTGTGGGATGAGGGAGTGGAGGGATTGTGGGATGAGGGAGTGGAGGGATTGTGGGATGAGGGAGTGGAGGGATCTGGCTGACTAGATCCTATTCTCAAACCCATATTTTCTTCAGAGTATTGAGTTGCAGCCTGTCCAGAAACTCCACTTCCTCTTCAATAGTGAGGTGAAAATTCCCGTTTCTTTTGGTTTTTTTGTTAGGGGGAAGGAAGACATTCTTGGAGCTATTCTGGGAAATGTCTGCTGTGACCCCCTCATAGACCCTCCTATCTTTCCAAAACTGTGACAATCGGAATTGAATGCAAACATAAGGCCAAACCCAAACTTTATAAAAATTCAGCAGAACATGACCTGTCTTTGGAAACAACCTTCCATTTCTGAAAGTCAAGATTCCATTTTCTTTGCTAATCATGTGTTCTGCTACCTCGAAAGATCGATTCACATGAACACCCAGGTGATTCTGTCTTCTGAATTACAACATTAAGTGGATGTTGCCTTTCTGCCAAATGATATCAGTTTGGCAGAAAGGCAAAATCACTGCTGGCTATCTTTAATCTACTGAAGTTCATTAGGAAGGGAGAGGGAGCTGGATGTGACCATAGTGGCTAAAGGAGTGAAGGGGTTTGGAGAGAAAGTGGGAATGGGATACTGAAAGTGTATGATCAGCCATGACCATATTGCATGGTGATGTAGGCCCAAAGGCCGAATGGCCTACTCCGGCTCTTGTTTCTATTTTTCTGCTTCTACTGATATTTTGTCAGCATTCCCTTAGTAAAAACTATAAGACCATAAGACTTAGGAGAGAATTAGGCCACTCGGCCCATCGAGTCTATCCATATTGAAGGATGGATTAGTAAATTTGCAGATGACACTAAAGTCGGTGGAGTGGTAGATAGTGAAGAGGGGGGTTATAGTTTGCAGAGGGACTTCGACAAGTTGCAGAGCTGGGCCGAGAGGTGGCAAATGGAGTTTAATGTGGAAAAGTGTGAGGTAATGCACTATGCAGAAATAATAAATGTGTAGAGTATAGGGCAAATGGTAGGATTCTTAGTAGTCTAGATGAACAGAGGGATCTTGGGGTGTATGTGCATAGATCCCTGAAAGTAGGCAGTCAGGTCGAGAAGGTTGGTAGGAAGGCATATGGAGTCTTGGCTTTTATTGGTAGGGGGATTGAATTTCGGAGCCGCAACGTCATGTTGCAACTGTACAAAAATCTAGTGCGGCCGCACTTGGAGTATTGTGTGCAGTTCTGGTCCCCACATTATAAGAAAGATGTGGAGGCATTGGAGAGGGTACAGAGGAGGTTTACCAGGATGTTGCCTGGTATGGATGGCAGGTCTTATGAAGAGAGGCTGAGGGATTTGAGGTTGTTTTCGTTAGAAAGGAGGCGGCTAAGAGGGGACCTAATCGAAACATATAAGATGATTTAGAGGTTTAGATAGGGTGGACAGTGATAGCCTTTTTCCTAGGATGGAGAAAGCTAGCACGAGGGGAACACAGCTTTAAATTAAGGGGTGATAGTTATAGGACGGATATCAGAGGTAGGTTCTTTACCCAAAGGGTGGTTCGGGAGTGGAATGCCCTGCCGGCAGCGGTTGTAGATGCGCCAAGTTTGGTGGCGTTTAAGAGGTTAGTTGATAAGTATATGGAAGAGAAGGGAATGGTTTAGTTTGGAGGGGCATTGCTTTTTATATTGGTCGGCGCAACATCGAAGGCCGAAGGGCCTGTTCTGTGCTGTGATGTTCTATGTTCTATGAGTCTGCTCTGCCATTCTATCATGGCTGATATTTTTCTCGTCCCCATTCTCCTGCCTTTTTCCTATAATCCCTGATCTTCTTATTAAACAAGAACCTATCTATCTCTGTATTCTATGATGACAAGGCTGTTAAAGTGGATAAGCTGCTTGGTCTGGATGGCTTGTAACCCTATGGGAGCAAAGATAGTGACAAGGTTTGGCATAATCTTCAATCCTTTTTAAATATGAGCAGGTTGCAGAGGATATTACTTCCTTATTCAAGAAAGTTTCGTCCATGCAAATACCAAAACTGATGCAAAGTCTTCAATTATTCTACCTTTCCTCTGACTCCAAACTTCTTATATAATGATGAGACGTGAAGGCTCAGTTAGGGCAATAGAGAGCTATAAATCAGCCAGGAAGGAGCTAAAGAGGGAGTTGAGAAGAGCTAGAAGAGGACACGAGAAGACTTTGGCGGATAGGATTAAGGAGAATCCTAAAGCTTTTTACAGTATATAAATAATAAAAGATTGGTTAGGGCAAGATTAGGGCCAGTCAGAGATAGCAGTGGGAAGTTGTGCGTGGAGCCTGAGGAGATAGGAGAGACACTGAATGAGTATTTTTCGTCAGTATTCACGCAGGAGAAAGACAATGTTGTCGGGGAGAATACTGCGATACCAGGTTGTAGACTGGGCAGGATTGAGGTTCATAAGGAGGAGGTGTTAGCGAATCTTGAGGGTATGAAAATTGATAAGTCCCCTGGGCCAGATGGGATTTACCCTAGGATTCTCTGGGAGGCTAGAGAGGAGATTGCAGAGCCTTTGGCTTTGATCTTCATGTCGTCGTTAGCTACAGGTATAGTGCCGGAAGACTGGAGGATGGCAAATGTTGTCCCTTTGTTCAAAAAGGGGAGTAGGGACCATCCTGGAAATTATAGACCGGTGAGCCTGACTTCTGTTGTGGGCAAGGTCTTGGAAAGAATTATAAGGGATAGGATTTATAAGCATCTAGAGAGGAATAAATTGATTAGGGATAGTCAGCACGGTTTTGTGAAGGGTAGGTCGTGCCTCACAAACCTTATTGAGTTTTTTGAGGAGGTGACCAAAGAGGTAGATAAGGGTAAGGCAGTTGATGTAGTGTATATGGATTTTAGCAAAGCGTTTGATAAGGTTCCCCATGGTAGGCTACTGCAGAAAGTGCAGATGCATGGGATTGAAGGTGATTTAGCAGTTTGGATTAGGAATTGGCTAGCTGATAGAAGACAGAGGGTGGTGGTTGATGGGAAATATTCAACCTGGAGTGCAGTTACAAGTGGTGTACCTCAAGGATCTGTTTTGGGGCCACTGCTGTTTGTCATTTTTATAAATGACCTAGATGAGGGTGTAGAGGGTTGGATTAGTAAACTTGCTGACAATACCAAAGTGGGGGGAGTTGGAGATAGCGAGGATGCATGTTACAGTTTGCAGAGGGACATAGATAGGTTGCAGAGCTGGGCCGTGAGGTGGCAAATGGAATTCAATACGGATAAGTGAGAGGTGATTCACTTTGGTAGGAATAACAGGCATGTGAAATATAGGGTTAATGGAAGGACCCTTAATAGCGTTGTCGAGCAGAGGGATCTTGGGGTACAAGTACATAGCTCTTTGAAAGTTGGCACCCAGGTTGATAAAGTTGTTAAAAAGGCGTACGGTGTGTTAGCTTTTATTGGTAGAGGGATTGAATTTAGGAGCCGTGAGGTTATGTTACAACTGTACAAAACTCTGGTGCGGCCGCACTTGGAGTATTGCGTACAGTTCTGGTCGCCGCATTATAAGAAAGATGTGGAAGCATTGGAAAGGGTGCAGAGGAGGTTTACCAGGATGTTGCCTGGTATGGTGAGAAGGCCTTATGAGGAAAGGCTGAGGGACCTGAGGTTATTTTCATTAGAGAGAAGAAGGTGACCTAATTGAGGCAAGAACAAAGAACAACACAGCACGGGAAACAGGCCCTTCGGCCCAACGAGCCCGCGCCGCCATCCTAACATCTTAATGACATATAGAGACCAATATAGGGACAATTTGTTACCCAATCAGCCTAAGAGCACATTTTTGGGATGTGGGAGGAAACCGGAGCACCCGGAGAAAACCCACGCAACCACGGGGAGAACGCGCAAACTCCCGCAGACACAGGCCCAAATCCATGTGTCTGCACAGCAACAGCGATAGTCTCTGAGCTGTCATGTTGCCCATCTGATGGTCCAGTTTAAGCATACACTAACGACGTGAAGCACTAGGCCACTCCTGAAGTAACTCCAGGAGCAGCCCTCGCACGACCTGCCGAATGCATGCGCCTTGTTGGTCAACAAGGTGGACCGAATAGCCTGTGGAAACAATAAAGTATTTAAACAGTCCTCCTATATCCCTCTATCTGCAGACCGCTCATGTGGCTGTCCAAGAGACCCTTAAACAACCCTAGCTGTGCCTGCTCCCACCACCTTACTCGGTAGTGCATTCCACACTCCCACTACCCTTTGTGTGAAAAAATGCCCTCTAATATTCGTCTTATACATAGCCCCCCTCACCCTAAGGCCGTGACCCCTCGTTCTATCCAATTCTAATGGTGGAAAAAGCTTACCACCATTTACTCTATCTATACCCCTCATAATCTTATATACCTCTAATAGATCCCCTCTCAGCCGACGTCTTTCAAGGGAAAACAACCCCAGTGCGTTCAATCTTTCCTCGTAAGACAGCCCTTCCATACCAGGCAGCATCCTGGTAAATCTCCTCTGCACTCTCTCCAGGGACTCCACATCCTTCCGGTAGTACGGCGACCAGAACTGGACGCAGTACTCCAAGTGAGGCCTAACCAACGTTCTATACACTTGCAACATCAGGCGTATAAGATGATCAAGGGATTGGATAGGGTGGATAGTGAGAGCCTTTTTCCTCGGATGGTGATGACCAACACGAGGGGACATAACTTTAAATTAAGAGGTGGTAGTTATAGGACGGATGTCAGAGGCAGGTTCTTCACACAGAGGGTGGTGAGGGCGTGGAATGCCCTGCCTGCAGCAGTTGTGGACTCGCCTACTTTAGGGGCATTCAAATATTCGGTTGATAGGCATATGGATAATATTGGAATAGTTTAGGTTAGAGGGTCCATTGGCCGCCGCAACATCGTGGGCCGAAGGGCCTGTACTGCGCTGTAATGTTCTATGTTCTTTTTCTTGAATAGGACGTACTCCACCTCTCACTATCCCCTTTATTATTTACACGCCAGTAGAAGATTTTTGGGTTTTTTATGTTAACTTCCATTCGATTGTCATTTTCTCTTTGTCAGTCTTCTTCTTTGTTTTACCCCCTCAGCTATCATATTTATCCTGGTTCTCACCTCAGAAACTTACTAAGTGTGGATCAGACTCACAATCTCTGTGGCCCTAATCCTCCACAGAGCCTCGTTTTTGACTCACTTGCATTTTGCTCTTGTTGAGATGTACAGAATCTGTACCCAAATCATCCTTTGTTGGGTTGCAGCTTTTCTCTCTGTCCCTGGTTTTGTTTTACCCTGGCCACATCTCCAGCTGTTGGATCTTCAAGATTGAGATCATTAAACTTTTGGACATTGAGGACATGGGGAGATAATGGGGATACAGAGGGAATATCGAATTGTGGATAGATCAGCCGTACTCATATAGAGTGGCAGAATAGGCCCGAGGGACTGAATGGTCATCACCTATTTTTTATGATGCAAGGGGTTCATTTGGGGGTAGCATTGTACAGATGGCTTCTATTCTTTGTTTTCCAGTCACTGGTTCCTAACACACACAAGGACGGTCAGCAGTCGTTTGTGCAAAGCTATTTCCACACACCTGTTCCCACAGTGCAGGGAAAGAAGACGGAGGGACTTCAGGTCAAAGTGCCATCTCCTGCCCAGCGCAGACTGGAAATTGAGAATAACGTGACAAAATAATGGATTCTATGCAGCATCTTTTAAGTAGGAAATTAACATCATTTGGCAATAATTTCACCTGGTGGAGAGTGTTGGAATTGTTGACATTTAATCCAGTGCGAATAAATCTTGCTAATTTGTTTACAAACCCAATCCACATTGAGAGCCTGTTGCTGTGAGATGACTGGGTGCACGTACAAGACATTTCTAAGCACTAAGAACTTCCAATTATTTTCTTTTTTCCTGCAGTTTATGGGAAAGGTTTTATAATAAAGTTACAATTTACATTTTAATATATTGTCAGAAACATTGCGAACTGGCAATTGAATTCACAGGAAGCCCCAAAACAGCAAATGTCTTTCAACACAAAAATGGTGAAGAGAATGTTAAACAAACACTGGTCACCCACGATAGACAGCGACTGCTGGAACCTGATTAATAATAATGTGAAAAAACACTTTAATGTCATTTGTATTTACACCTGAACCCAATCTGTGATAAAACACTGGCTAAGGTGGACACTGAGATGTGAGAGTCTTAAATGATTGCAGAATATTGAGACTTGAATAATTGCACTGCATGTTAGTCTTAATTGTTGACTGACAAGTTTAAATATATCCCGTCCAAATAAAAACCTTTCGGAACAGAGAAAACAAAGGGCTCATTTCCAGTAATTATACCAGACATTAGACTAATCAGAACTATCCTGTATAATTGCGATTCTCACTCAGTGTTAATGCATTGCATCTCTCATTAACATAAGAAATAGGAGCAGGAGTAGGCCATCCAGCCCCTCGAGCCTGCCCCGCCATTCAAATAAGATCATGGCTGATCTGAAGTGATCAGTTCCACTTTCCTGTTTTCTCCCCATAACCCTTAATTCCCTTGTCTATCAGAAATCTAAAAAATCATATTTTTGGGGTGGCACGGTAGCACAGTGGTTAGCACTGCTGCTTCACAGCTCCAGGGTCCTGGGTTCAATTCTTGGCTCAGGTCACTGTCTGTGGAGTTTGCACATTCTGCTTGTGTCTGCATGGGTTTCCTCCAGGTACAAAGAACAAAACAGCACGGGAAACAGGCCCTTTGGCCCAACGAGCCCGCGCTGCCACCTCGATGTTCCCATTTCTACCCGCAATCCCTGTCCACATTTATAGGTCTATGGAATAAAAACCAAATTTGAGACAATTTAGGGAGAATTTGTTTTGCCAATTAGCCTAAGAGCACATCTTTGGGATGTGGGAGGAAACCGGAGCTCCCGTAGAAAACCCACGCAAGCACGGGGAGAATGTGCAAACTCCCACAGACACAGGCCCAAATCCATGTATCTGCACAGCACAGCGATAGTCACTGAGCTGTCGTGTTGCCCATCAGATGGTCCAGGTCAAGCATACACTAATGATGTGAAGCAGTAGGATACTCTTGAAAAAGGTCCAAGAGCAGCCCTCTCACGACCCATCGCGTGTATGCCCCTTGTTAGACAACAAGGTGGACCAAAGCACCTGTAGGATAAAAACAAGTACATCAATATCATCGTCTATTTACACACTTCCCAGGGACTCCCAAGGTACTCCGGTTTCCTTCCACAGTTGAAAGATGTGCGGGTTAGATTGATTGGCCATGCTAAGAAATTGCCCCTTAGAGTCCAGAGATGCATAGGTTAGAGGGATTATTGGATGTAAATGTAGGGGATATAGGGGGTAGGGACTGTGTGGGATTGTGTTCAGTGCAGACTTGATGAGCCGAATGGCCTCTTTCTGCACTCTAGGGTTCTATGATTCTTTATTCTGTTTGTCCTGAGCCACTCATCGATTATGATTCACAATCTCATCTCATTATTAAAGGGTCTTTTATGAACACCAGCCAGTATTTTACGCCCTTTTTCTGGTGAGGTTCATAAAATCTCACCGGAGGCCAATGGAGAATTCTGATCTGATAGCCTCACCACCCCTTCCCCCTGATTCCAGGGCAGACAAGGCAGTAAAATCCCAGCCCCCAGTTCCCAAACAATACTGTGGTTTATCCACATTAACCAAAACTGTTCCTGATCCAAACAGTGGTTCTGGGCACCCCTCCCCCCCAATCTCTTTTCATTACAACCTAATTGTAATCTTTCAAAAATTCTTGCATTAAAAAATGTTTTTATTTTGAAAAGATGAAGTTAATCATTCAGAAAGGTCTTCAATTCACCAGCAAGGCCCTCATTCTTTTAAAAGTTGTTCTTCAATCTTCTACAATTTTAGGACGTTACCTGGTTGGTATCTCTTGACTCTCTGGAAGGAAGAATTGCTTTGGTTGTCCTGAATGGCAGTTTATGATTTGAGTATGAACACTCCCTGTAGCCACATTTAAAATTTGAAAGTCCAATTCCTGTTCATTTGTATTTCTCCAACTGGATTTTTGATGTTCCCTGTTCTATTTTCCCACCTTAGAAGTAACAACTCTTTCCTAAACTCCATTCATGAGACAACCCAGCACATGAGAAAAACTTACCCGTAGTTTGAGATAGATATTCTATGAGAGGGATAGTCTGTAAGAGCTAATCATGGGTGTTGAGTGAACCTGGATCATTCTTTGAACACTTGCAGTCAATTATATTCAGCTAGGAGCAAACTGACCATTAACATGTTATTCCTTTAGATCACAGTCTGCCTGTCAATCCGCAATTTGCTTCCTCAAATCCTACAAAAATATTCCTAATCGCTGCCTTGTAAACTCTGATTTGTGTATTCACAGGAGCTGTCTCTAGTTGGCAAGGCCAGAACTTATTGCCCATCCCAGATTTCTCACATGGGAGTCATTTTCTTAAGTATAACTAAGGAACCTTTGAGGTAATTCACAGGGCATTTTAAGGTCAGTCACATTGTTGTGAATGCAGGCAATATGTAAGCTGGACTGGGTAAGGACAGCAGATTTCTTTCCTTAAAAGATGTCTGAAAACCAGATGGATTTTTAATGACAATTCAGTAATTTCATGGTCACTGTTATTAAAACTAGACTTTTATTCCAGATTTATTTATTCAAATTTCCAGCTGCTGTCATGGGATTTGAACTAATGTCTCCAGATAATTAATAGTAACATCCTAGAGAAATTTTGAAACTTGTCAGTTTATTTCAGCAGTGATGTAAACTGATATTATCCTGCAGGTCGCGTCAGGGTTTTTAAAATGAACAATATTGTAAAACGATGGCCGTGTATAAAATGTCCCTGGTTTGTATTGTTATTGTAACATCATCAGTATAGTTTGGTCAGTAATGAGTTATGGTAGGCACATTAGTCCTGCTCGCACCCTGTGCGTTGCTGCTGGAAATATTATTAACCAGGAGGGAGCGCTATTGCACAATTGCTTCCAAATGAGAGGAATTGTGACCATTTCCTTAATGCCTGCAATCTCAGTCAGGAAGCTTTACCACAGAATGTTTTGATTTCTAGTTTCCTAATGGCAAACACTTTTGTGCAATAAGTAATTGACGGGCTGAATGGTGTCCTACACGGTATGATTCAGTAACATTGACCAAGATTTTCTAGGTTTGTCTGTTAATTTGAGTGTCAGGAAATTTGTGAGGGATAATATTGGGAGTCTTACACAGTCACTTCACCATTGGAACCAACACGTCTTTCAAAAGTGAATCTTATCGATTAGTGTTAGAAGAGGCAGGAGAGATAGAACTTCTGTCCCTCTATTCAATATGATCCTTCTCATAATTCCACCTCCAATCAGTCTGTGCTAAGGAATCCAAAGATTCATAGCCCTCTGGGTTCTCCTCAGTCTTCGCTGAATGCACCTTTACCTGAGAATGTGATCCCATGTTCTGGAATGTAGGATGGTGCAGTGGGTTAAGTGTTATTTTCAGTTCATGTGTATGTGAAGCCATGATGATTCCCTGGGTAACTCTCCCTTGCTTTTCCTTTGTTCAAAAGAACTTCAAGTTGATGAAGGGACAAGCATAGGACAAAGTCATCCAGTCTCTCAAACCCGCTCTGCCAGATTGTGGCTGATCTTGCTTGAATCCAGTTTGTACCTTTGCTCATTAGTCCCTTGATTATTGGAATTCTCCAACAAAAGTCTACATTTCAGATGTCCCTCAACATTCACTGCCTTGTGCAGGAGAGAACCACCAGCTGTCTGCATCATTGAACCCTTGCTGCCTCAGGAATTCTATTTACCTCACTTGTTAAATTGGGTCCTAAGTATTTTGGAGCAATTGAATGAAGCCCATCCCATAGCCTTTATCCATTCATAAATAAAAATATCAAATGACAATACTTGACTGTTATAAAAATGTGTTTACATTGTATTACAATGCAGATATGGTGCTGTATCTAAATGCTGGAGTGTTAATTTTGGTGCTACTTGCTGCAATATATGTATATGGATGTTTGTGCACTGATAGTTAAATTAGTATTTCTGACAACTTTCCATGTACTGTAGTAACGAGCTTGAATATGGAGGGATCTTTGTGCTCCTAGAATGCCTTGTGATGGATGGTGTGATTAAAGTCTTGTTATTTTCTGGTTATTTATTTTGTCTTTGCTGCAAATGTCATCAAGCCCAGACTTCTAGGAGAGAAATTACCTTAATCTACAAAGTGGAACTTCCTCACCAGGTTTACTGCTGTGCATCTCTGCTGCCAGGGTATCCTGAGCACAAGATAATTTCTGTCTTGTAAATGGCTGATCACACTGTTTGAATTATCCTTTTATAAATCAGCTTTTTAATACAACTCTAATTTATTGGTGTTGGCTTATCACTTGATGAGGAAATGTCCTGTGATTACTTTGAATTCATATCAATGATATAGCTTTGCCTGTTCACAACTGGACATTCTACAATAGTGGAATATTTGATGGTAAGGATTGTGACTATCACCACATTCATACTTATTGTAGATGTGCTATTTTCATTTGTTCATGGGACATGGGCCTCTTTGGCTGGCCAGTATTTATTGCCCATCCTTAGTTGACCTTGAGAAGGTGAGCTGCCTTCTTGAATCGCTGCAGTCCACGTGCTGTGGGTTGACCCACAATGCCATTAAGGAGGGAGTTCCAGGATTTTGACCAGCGACTGTGAAGAAACGGCAATATATTTCCAAGTCAGGATGGTGAGTGGCTTGGAGGGAATGGTGGTGTTCTCATTTATCTGCTGTCCTTGTCCTTCTAGATGGAAGTGATTGTGAGTTTGAAGGTGCTGTTTAGGGATCTTTGATGAATTGCTGCAGTGCATCTTGTAAATAGTACACACTGCTGCTATTGAACGTGTGGATGTGGTACCAATTGCGCAAGCTGCTTTGTCCTAGATGGGGTCACGCTTCTTGAGTGTTAGAGCTGCACCCATCCAGGCAAGTGGAGAGTATTCCATCACACTGCTGACTTGTGCCTTGTAGCAGGTGGAAAGGTTCAGGGGAGTCAGAAAGTGAGTTACACCTGCTGGTGTAACCACTATGTTTATGTGGTGAGTCCAGTTGAGTTTCCCGTCACTGATAACTTCAAGATTATTGACAGCAAGAGATTCAGTGACTGTTACAGCATTGAATGTCAAGAGATGGTGATTAGATCTATAAACATAGACAGGGATCGCGGGTAGAGGTGGGAACATCGGGGTGGCAGTGTGGGCTCGTTGGGCCGAAGGGCCTGTTTCCCACGCTGTTTTGTTCTTTGTAGATCATCTCTGGCATTTATGTGGCAAGAATATTACTGCCACTTGTCAATCTAAGCATGGATATTGTCCAGGTGTTGCTGCATTTGAACATGGACTGCTTCAGTATCTGAGGAGTTGTGCATGTGTTGAATATTGTGCAATTATCAGCGAACATCCCCACTTCTGACCTTATGATGGAGGGAAGGTCATTGAAGAAGCAGCTGAAGATTGTTGAGTCTAGGACACTACCCTAAGGAACTCCTGGAGAGATGTCCTGGAGCTGAGATGCTTGAGAATCACAACAGTAAGAACGTCCTTTCTCAACAAAACGGGACACAATACTCAGGATGTGGCCTCACCACGGCCCTGTATAACTGCAGCAAGACATCCTTACTCCTATACTCAAATCCTCTCACAATGAAAGCCAGCATGTCATTAGCTTTCCTCAGTACCTGCTGTATCTGCATGCTAACCTTCAGCGACTATTCCACCCAAGTCATATTGCACTTCCCCTTTTCATAAACTGTCACCATTTAAATGTTTTTGCCACTAAAATGGATAACCTCACATTTATCCACATTATATTGCATTTGTCAAGTATCTGCTCACTCAGCCAGCCTATCCAAGTTACCAAAGAACAAAACAGGATCAACAAACCCATGCCACCACCTCAATATTCCCACTTCTACCCATTGTCAAAGAACAAAACAGCACGGGAAACAGGCCCTTTGGCCCAACGAGCCTGCGCCGCCACCCCAATGTTCCCACCTCTACCCGCGATCCCTGTCCGTGTTTATAGATCTATGGATTAAAAACCAAATTTAAGACAATTTAGGGAGAATTTGTTTTGCTAATTAGCCTAAGAGCACATCTTTGGGATGTGGGAGGAAACCGGAGCGCCCGGAGAAAACCCACGCAAGCACGGGGAGAATGCGCAAGCTCCCACAGACGCAGGCCCAAATCCACGTATCTGCACAGCACAGCGATAGTCACTGAGCTGTCATGTTACCTAGGTCCAGGTGAAGCGTACACTAACAATGTGAAGCAGTAGGATACTCTCGAAAAAGATCCAAGAGCAGCCCTCTCACGACCCATCGCGTGTATGCCCCTCGTTAGACAACAAGGTGGACCAAAGCACCTGTAGGATAAAAATAAGTACATCAATATCATCATCTATTTACACACTTCCCAGGGACTCCCAAGACTCATGATCCCTATTTTAAATCAGTTTTCTATACCCCTCCATTCCCATTCTGTTCATGTGCCCATCGAAGTATTTCTTAGATAGAACATAGAACATTACAGCACAGAACAGGCCCTTCGGCCTTCGATGTTGCGCCGACCAATTAGGAAAAAGCAATGATCCTCTTACCTAAACCATTCCCTTTTCGGCCATAAACTTATCTACTAACCTCTTAAACGCCACCAAACTTGGCGCATCTACAACTGACACAGGCAGGGCATTCCATACCCTTACCACCCTCTGGGTAAAGAACCTACCTCTGACATCCGTCCTATAACTACCACCCCTTAATTTAAAGCTATGTCCCCTCGTGCTAGCTTTCTCCATCCTAGGAAAAAGGGTATCACTGTCCACCCTATCTAAACCTCTAATCATCTTATATGCTTCAATAAGATCCCCTCTTAGCCGCCTCCTTTCTAACGAAAACACCCTCAAATCCTTCAACCTCTCTTCATAGGACCTGCCCTCCATACCAGGCAACATCCTAGTAAACCTCCTCTGTAACCTCTCCAATGCCTCCACATCTTTCTTATAATGTGGCGACCAGAACTGCACACAATACTCCCAAGTGCGGCCGCACTAGAGTTTTGTACAGTTGCAACATGACGTTGCGGCTCCGAAATTCAATCCCCCTACCAATAAAAGCTAAGACTCCATATGTCTTCTTAACAACCTTATCGACTTGACTGCCTACTTTCAGGGATCTATGCACAAATACACCAAGATCCCTCTGTTCATCAACACAATTAAGAATCCTACCATTAGCCCTATACTCTACACATTTATTATTCCTGCCAAAGTGCATTACCTCACACTTTTCCACATTAAACTCCATTTGCCACCTCTCGGCCCAGCTCTGCAACTTGTCCAAGTCTCTCTGCAAACTCCAGACTACCTGCCTCCACCACTTTACATGGCAGCGCATTCCATACCCTCACCACCCTCTGTGTGAAAAAACTTCCTCTAGCATCCAAATTATACCTTACCCCCCCTCACCCTAAGCCCGTGACCCCTCGTGCTATTTGAGTCCATCCTAGGAAAAAGCTTACTCTATTTTACTTGTTTACTCTATCTATCCCCTTCAAAATCTTGTACACCTCTATTAGATCTCCTCTAAGTCTACATCTTTCTAAGGAAAACAGTCCCAATTTGCCTAACCTCTCCTTGTAAATCAGACCTTCCATACCAGGCAGCATCCTGGTAAACCTCCTCTGCACTCTCTCCAGAGTCTCCACGTCCTTCCAGTAGTAAGGCGACCAGAACTGGACGCAGTATTCCAAATGAGGTCTAACCAGCGTTTTATACAACTGCAACATTAAAGGCCAGCTCTTGTACTCTGTACCCCTTCCTATAAAGGCTAACATACCATATGCTTTCTTCACAACCTTCTCCACTTGCTCTGCCACCTTCAGAGACTTGTTCACCTGCACCCCCAGGTCCCTCTGCGTTTCTATACTCTTAATAGGTCTACCCTTTATCACATACCTCCCCCCACTACATTCTTTCTCCTGAAATGCATCACCTCACATTTATCAGGATTGAATTCCATCTGCCATCTGTCTGCCCAAGCTACCAGCCTATCTATGTCCTACTGCATCGCCTGACAGTGCTCGTCATTATCTGCAAGTCCAGCCATCTTTGTATCGTCTGCAAATTGTCCCTATGTTTATTGTATTGTCCCTGTCTATGTTTATAGAACTATTCATTGGAACCAAATTTGTGAGACAACTTAGGGGGAATTTGTTTTGCCAATCAGCTAAGAGCACATTTTTGGGGTGTGGGAGGAAACTGGAGCACCTGGAGAAAACCCACACAAGCACGGGGAGAATGTGCAAACTCTCACAGACACAGGCCCAAATGCATGTATCTGCACAGCACAGTGATAGTCACTGAACTGTCATATTGCCTATCAAATGGTCCAATTCAAGCATTACCATGCAACCTCTTAGCATCCTCCTCACAGCACACACTGCCACCCAGCTTAGTGTAATCTGCAAATTTAGAGATATTACACTCAATTCCTTCGTCCAAATCATTAATGTATATTGTGAATAGCTAAGGTCCCAGCACTGAATCCCGCGGTACTGCACTAGTCACTGCCTGCCACTCTGAAAAGGACCTGTTTATTCCCACTCTGCTTTCTGTCTGCCAACCAGTTCTCTGTCCATGTCAATACATTAACCCCCAATAAATACCGTGAGCTTTAATTTTGCTCACTAAGCTCATGTATGGGACATGATCAAAAGCCTTTTGAAATTCCAGATACACAACATCCACTGGTTCACCTTTGTCCATTCTACTGGTCACATTCTCAAAAAATTCCAGAAGATTTGTCAAACATTTTTCCTTTAGTGAATCCATGCTGAATTGGACCAATCCTGTCACAGCTTTCCAAATGCTCAGTTATTATATCCCTAATTGACTCCAGCATTTTCTCCACTATCGATGTCTGGCTAACTAGTCTATAATTTCCCCATTTTCTCTCTCACCCTAGACCCTCTGTTCTCCAGTATTTCTGGAAGGTTATTTGAATCCTCCTTAGTGAAATCAGATCCGAAGTATTTGTTCGGTTAATCTGCTTTCTCTTTGTTGCCTATTATGAATTCACCTGATTCTATGTGTAAGGGACCTACATGTGTCTTTACCAGTCTTTTTCTCTTATATATAGAAGCTTTGCAGTCAATATTTGTGTTTTCTGCGAGCTTACTCATATTCTATTTTCCCTTTCCAAATTAAACCCTTTGTCCTCCTGTGCTGGATTTTAAATTACTCCCAGTTCTTAGGTTTGTTGCTTTTTTGGGCCAATTTATATATGTGCCTCCTCTTTGGCTTTAAGATCATCTCTGATTTCACTTGTTCGCTATTATCTTCCCCATTTCACTCTTACGCCAGACAAGGATGTTGAAGTTCATCAATGTATTCTTTAAATGTCTGCCATTGCCCACCCACAGTCAACCCCTTAAGTACCCTTTGCCAACTTCTGCTAGCCAATGCAGGTCTCTTTAAGAAGAGACAAATTGGTTCTATGATTAATGAGAGGATTGGGATTATGGGGAAAAGGAAGAATGGGGATGAGAAAAATATCTGCCATGATTGAATGGTGGAGCAGACTCAATGGGCTGAGTGGCCTAAGTCCGACTGGAATTAGAGATACTTGCAAACACATGGATCAGTGTTTGAACCATACAGAAATCAGTGATGCCATCAAACTAAGCAGCAGCTCAAAGTAATACTCTGGGCAGAAATTAGAAATTGGTGCGCAGAATGCTAGCTTGGAATGTAGCTGGCTTTTGTGTCATTCCTGATTTTGGGGTGCTGGATAAAATACCCTGTTAGTGCAAACACCGTCAAATTTTGGAAAAACAAAATGCATTTAAATATGACTTTTCAAGCCCTGAGAACATCCGTAAGCACTTAACAATCAATAGTACTTTTGTGAACTGTAGATGGTGAAAACGTAGACAGGCAACAGCCAACATCCACACACTAGATCAATGATTTGTCATTGTCGGCATCTGTGCAAGATGATGAATATTCAGAAAACCAAATCTGTTGAGGGTGGGCTGGCTTTATGTGGCACCTTTTCTCTGATGGCTGAAGAAATGATCCAAATTAATAACCTGATAATGTTTAAATGATGCATTGATCAAGAATCGCTCTCCTCTTCCAAAGAGCTCTGCAATCTTTCACATCCAACTGATAAGTACCAGGAACCACAGGTTACTGACTGATCCAATTACATGGAATTTTTGACAATGCCATACTGAAGACTGTTTTGATCGTGTGCTTCAGTTTCTGGCTGTCATCAAACTCAAGTTGGAAACCAAATGCATTTTTCAAAATTCTTTACTCCATTGTTATAAGTTAAAAAGCCACTGCTCAGAACAGACCAGGCAAACTCAAACCCAAATACAGCAGCATAATGGCAAGCACGGCTGCCTCACAGTACCACGGACACTATCTGTGCAGAGTCTGCACATTCTCCTGTGTCTGCGTAGGTTCTTCTGGAAGCTCCGGTTTCATAGAACATAGAACATTACAGCACAGAACAGGCCCTTCGGCCTTCGATGTTGTGCCGACCAAAATAAAAAGCAATGCCCCTCCAAACTAAACCATTCCCTTCTCTTCCATATACTTATCAATTAACCTCTTAAACGCCACCAAACTTGGCGCATCTACAACAGCTGCAGGCAGGGCATTCCACTCCCTAATCACTCTTTGAGTAAAGAACCTACCTCTGATATCCGTCCTATAACTCATACCCCTTAATTTAAAGCTGTGCCCCCTCGTGCTAGCTTTCTCCATCCTAGGAAAAAGGCTATCACTGTCCACCCTATCTAAACCTCTAATCATCTTATATGCTTCAATAAGATCCCCTCTTAGCCGCCTCCTTTCTAACGAAAACAACCTCAAATCCTTCAACCTCTCTTCATAGGACCTGCCCTCCATACCAGGCAACATCCTGGTAAACCTCCTCTGTACCCTCTCCAATGCCTCCACATCTTTCTTATAATGTGGGGACCAGAACTGCACACAATACTCCAAGTGCGGCCGCACTAGAGTTTTGTACAGTTGCAACATGATGCTGCGGCTCCTAAATTCAATTCCCCTGCCAATAAAAGCTAAGACTCCATATGCCTTCTTAACAACTTTATCCACTTGACTGCCTACTTTCAGGGATAAAGCTAAGACTCCATATGCCTCCTTAACAACTTTATCCACTTGACTGCCTACTTTCCTCCCACAGTCCCAAAGATGTACTGATTTGGTGCATTAACCATGTTAAGTTCTCCCTCAGTGTACCCGAACAGGCGTCAAAGTGTGAACAAAGAACAAAGAACAAAGAGTAACACAGCACGGGAAACAGGCCCTTCGGCCCAATGAGCCCATGCCGCCGTCCTAACGTTCTAACGACATATCCTTGTCTTTAGGCTATACCTATTGTTGAAGATTCCCATATAGGGACCAATATAGGGACATTGTGTTACCCAATCAGCCTAAGAGCACATTTTTGGGATGTGGAAGGAAACCGGAGCACCCGGAGGAAACCCACACAACCACGGGGAGAACACGCAAACTCCCGCAGACACAGGCCCAAATCCATGTGTCTGCACAGCAACAGCGATAATCTCTGAGCCCATCAGATGGTCCAGTTTAAGCATACACTGACGACGTGAAGCACTAGGTAACTCCTGAAGCAACCTCCAAGAGCAGCTCTCGCACGACACGCCACATGCATGCCCCTTGTTCGTCAACAAGGTGGACCAAATTGCCTGCGGAAACAAATAAGACTTAATTAAACATGCTAAACAAAAACTAAGACATTCCCAAGACGAAACTAAAAGATAGTCTACTACTATTTGGTCCTCCCGATATTCAAACAGTCCTGCTAGATCCCTCTATCTGCAGACCGCTCATGTGGCTGCCCAAGCGACCCTTAAACAACCCTAGCGAGCCTGCTCCCACCACCTTACTGTGGTGGTGTGGTGACAAGAGGATTTTCACAGTAACTTCACTGCAGTGTTAATTTAAGTCTACTTGTGACACTAATAATTAAACTTCAAACTTAATTCTTAGCTCAATTCAAAGCATTCATGGATTATATTTCTTCAGTCAACAACAATCCCCTTTGATGCGAAAGTTTCCATGATTACATTTTTTTCAAATGATGGGCACAAATATGCAAATATTTTAGATTAATTTATGGGGTGTGTATCTCTAGCTAGGCCATATTTATTACCCTTGAGGTGGTGGTGGTGAGCTACCTCCTGGAACCATGGCAATCCTCATCATGTCAGTATACCCACAGTGCTAACAGGGAGAAGTTCCAGGATTTTGACCCAACAATAGTGAAGGAACAGTGATATAATTCCAAGTCAGGCTGGGATACCATCTGAAATATCCACCACAGAGACATGTCCTTGTATTAATTTATGCATGTCAGTCTTGTTACATTGTCTGGAGACCTGGTTCGGAAGGAGCTGACCACTGCAGGATGACAGACTCACTGTATAGTAATTAGAACATAGGACATAGAACATTACAGTACAGTGCAGGCACTTCGGCCCTTGATGTTGCACCGACCTCTGAAATCAATCTAAAACCCATCTAACCTACACTATTCCAATATCATCCATATATTTACCCAATGACCATTTAAATGCACTTAATGTTGGTGAGCCCACTATTGTTGCAGGCAGGGCATTCCACACTCTTACTAATCACGAAGAACATCTATCACCCCACAATTTAAAGCTATGTCCCCTTGTGTTAGCCATCACCATTTGAGGAAAAAGGCTGTCACTGCCCACCCTATCTAATCCTTTGATCATCCTCTTTGCCTCTCTTAACCCATCTCTTAACCTTCTCTTGAATGAAAACAGCCTCTAGCCCTCAGCGTTTCCTCATCAGACTTTCCCAACATACCAAGCAATATCCTGGTAAAACTCCTCTGCACTCTTTTCAATGCTTCTACATCCTTCCTATAATGTAGCGATCAGAACTGTACTCAATACTCCAAGTGCAGCCACACCAGAGTTTTGTACAGCTGCAACATGACTTCATGGCTCCGGAACTCAATCCCTCTAACAATAAAAGCTAACATTCATTTGGAATACTGTGTCCAGTTCTGGTCGCCTTACTACCGGAAGGATGTGGAGACTCTGGAGAGAGTGCAGAGGAGGTTTACCAGGATGCTGCCTGGTATAGAAGGTCTGAGTTACGAGGAGAGATTAGGCAAATTGGAACTGTTTTCCTTAGAAAGACGTAGACTTAGAGGCGATCTGATAGAGGTGTACAAAATTATGAGGGGTATAGATAGAGTAAACAGGGTTAAGCTTTTTCCTAGGATGGACTCAAATAGCACGAGGGGCCACAGGCTTAGGGTGAGGGGGGTAAGGTATAATTTGGATGCTAGAGGGAGTTTTTTCACAGAGAGGGTGGTGGTATGGAATGCACTGCCAAGTAAAGTGGTGGAGGCAGGCACTCTGGACTTATTTAAGAAGTACTTAGTTGTGGAGAACACTGGGATACAGGGTTGCAAACTGAAAAGTATTGAAGTAGATAAGGAGGATGTGCTAGATATTCTTGAGGGTTTGAAGTTAGATAAGTCCCCTGGGCCGGACGGGATTTACCCTAGGATTCTCTGGGAGGCGAGAGAGGCGATTGCAGAGCCTCTGGCTCTGATCTTCAGGTCGTCGTTGGTTACGGGTATAGTGCCAGAAGACTGGAGGATAGCGAATGTGGTCCCATTGTTCAAGAAGGGGAAGAGAGACTTTCCGGGGAATTATACGCCGGTGAGTCTTACGTCTGTTGTGGCCAAAGTATTGGAGAGAATTATTAGGGATAGGATTTATAGTTATTTAGAGAGAAATGAATTGATTGGGGATAGTCATCATGGTTTTGTGAATGGCAGTTCGTGCCTTACTAACCTTATTGAGTTTTTTGAAAAAGTACCCAGAGGGTGGTAAGGGTATGGAATGCCCTGCCTGCGTCAGTTGTAGATGCGCCAAGTTTGGTGGCGTTTAAGAGGTTAGTAGATAAATTTATGGATGAAAGGGGAATGGTTCAGGTTAGAGGGTCACTGCTTGTTCCTAATTGGTCGGCGCAACATCGAAGGCCGAAGGGCCTGTTCTGCGCTGTAATGTTCTATGTTCTATACTTAGATGGGCACGTGAACAGAATGGGAATGGAGGGGTATAGAAAACTGATTTAAAATAGGGATCGTGAGCCTTGGGAGTCCCTGGGAAGTGTGTAAATAGATGATGATATTGATGTACTTGTTTTCATCCTACAGGTGCTTTGGTCCACCTTGTTGTCTAACGAGGGGCATACACGCGATGGGTCATGAGAGGACTGCTCTTGGATCTTTTTCGAGAGTATCCTAGTGCTTCACGTCGTTAGTGTACGCTTGACCTGGACCATCTGACGGGCAACACAACAACTCAGTGACTATCGCTGTGCTGTGCAGATACATGGATTTGGGCCTGTGTCTGTGGGAGCTTGCGCATTTTCCCCGTGCTTGTGTGGGTTTTCTCCGGGTGCTCCAGTTTCCTCCCACATCCCAAAGATGTGCTCTTAGGCTAATTGGCAAAACAAATTCTCCCTAAATTGTCTCAAATTTGGTTTTTTAATCCATAGATCTATAAACATGGACAGGGATCGCGGGTAGAGGTGGGAACATCGGGGTGGCGGCGCAGGCTCGTTGGGCCGAAGGGCCTATTTCCCGTGCTGTTTTGTTCTTTGTTCTAACACAGGTGAATAGGCTGGTCAGGGTTGGCCCAGAGATGTCCATGAGGCCAGCAATTTGGGGTCACGGGACTGGCTATCGAATGGGTGGCCAGCAGCACAGGACTACTGCAGCAATGATCTCTGCTCCGATAGATTGACACATGCACAGTAGCACTTTCAGCACCATGGTGCTGGCCCCACTCCCTGATTTTCAGCATGAATCTCTCTAAGGCACTCTGCAGTGTTCAGTGTGTGAGCACTAAATCCTGCTAAAATAAACAGCGGGACTTACTCCAGTTTTTATACAAATTTGGTATTTAGAATTTTTTTGGGGACTATTCCATACATTCATACAACTACACACAAGAAGACAGTTAATGAAACAGCTACAATGTGCAACACTGCATCCAGATCAGCCAAAGCACAGCTAACTGTACACTGCATGGTTCCATTTTCTCCACAGGCTGTAAAAATCTTTAAGCCTGAAAAGGGAAAAGGGAATGGTTTAGGCTAGAGGGTCACTGCTTGTTCCTAATTGGTCGGCGCAACATCGAGGGCCGAAGGGCCTGTTCTGTGCTGTAATGTTCTATGTTCTATCTGTAATAGAACAGTCCCGTGACCCCAAATTGCTGGCCTCATGGGCATCTCTGGGCCAACCCTGACCAGCCTATTCACCTGTGTTAGAACAAAGAACAAAACAGCACGGGAAACAGGCCCTTCAGCCCAACGAGCCTGCGCCGCCACCCCAATGTTCCCACCTCTACTCGCGATCCCTGTCTATGTTTATAGATCTATGGATTAAAAATCAAATTTGAGACAATTTAGGGAGAATTTGTTTTGCCAATTAGCCTAAGAGTACATCTTTGGGATGTGGGAGGAAACCGGAGCACCCGGAGAAAACCCACGCAAGCACGGGGAGAATGCGCAAGCTCCCACAGACATAGGCCCAAATCCATGTATCTGCACAGCACAGCGATAGTCACTGAGTTGTTGTGTTGCCCATCAGATGGTCCAGTTGCAAGGAGAGTGTGCCTGTGCACATACGTAAGAGTGCATAATAGTGTGCAATAGTGCATGTAACCAGGGAATGTGTCTGATGCATGAGCAGTGGTTATAATTTATCATGTCTTTAAAATTCAGTAAATAGTTTCAATAAACTTATCTTCTCTTTGTTTAAATTCCAAAAATGGTCCAATTCCTCAATGTGGAAGCATAAAATAGCGGAACTCCTACAGTACTGGAAACGTGCATCCTGACTAAATTCAGGGAAAACCCTGTTACAGTCAGAGCTGGAGCAGTATCAACTCCGACTCATGTGGTTACAATGTTACCACTCAATTTCCAGCCTCTGACTGGATTTTGTAACCACAAATCTTTGAAGCCCTCAAGCAGAATGCAGCCTGATAATGAACAGTTCACAGACAGATGCCTCAGTCTTTCACACACAAAGTGACTTTACACATTGGCATCAGAGATCAAACAGTTTTTTAGAATAATGAAGCTTCTATATTGATAACATGGAGCAGATCCAGGTGGGGAAAAAAAAGATGAAAAGGAATGGAGGACACAGATGAAAGTGAAAGATTAGGGCCCAGGGCTTGGATCAGCTTCAAATCAGAGGAACTGTAATTAGGAATAATGTTGACACGAAAATGGGAAATCAGTGAAGGTTTTCCCTGAAAGTCAGGGAAATCAGTGCAGATGATACTAAAGTTGGTGGTGTGGTAGATAGTGAAGAGGGGTGTTTTAGTTTACAGAGTGACTTGGACAAGTTGCAGAGCTGGCAAATGGAGTTTAATGTGGAAAAGTGTGAGGTAATGCACTTTGGCAGGAACAATAAATGTGTAGAGTATAGGGCTAATGGTAGGGCTCTTAATAGTGTTGAGGGACAGAAGGATCTTGGTGTATGTGTCAATAGATCCCTGAAAGTAGGCGTCAAGTGGATAAAGTTGTTAAGAAGGCTTATGGAGTCTTAGCTTTTATTGGTAGGGGATTGAATTTAGGAGCCGCAGCATCATGTTGCAGCTGTACAAAACTCTAGTGCGGCCGCACTTGGAGTATTGTGTGCAGTTCTGGTCGCCACATTATAGAAAGATGTGGAGGCATTGGAGAGGGTACAGAGGAGGTTTACTAGGATGTTGCCTGGTATGGAGGGCAGGTCCTATGAAGAGAGGTTGATGGATTTGAGGTTGTTTTCGTTAGAAAGGAGGCGGCTAAGGGGGGATCTTATTGGAACATATAAGATAATTAGAGGTTTGGATAGGGTGGACAGTGATAGCCTTTTTCCTAGGATGGAAAAAGCTAGCACGAGGGGACACAACTTTAAATTAAGGGGTATGAGTTATAGGAGGATATCAGAGGTAGGTTCTTTACTCAAAGAGTGATTAGGGAGTGGAATGCCCTGCCTGCAGCTGTTGTAGAGGCGCCAAGTTTGGTGGCGTTTAAGAGGTTAATTGATAAGTATATGGAAGAGAAGGGAATGGTTTAGTTTGGGGGGGCATTGCTTTTTATTTTGGTTGGCACAACATCGAAGGCCGAAGGGCCTGTTCTGTGCTGTATTGTTCTATGTTCTATGTTCTATGTTACTGCAAGCTGGCACAATGGAAGAGCAAGTCTATGTGGATAAGCCTACGAGAGGCTATACTTGATCTGATGCTGGCTAATGAACCAGCTCTCAGTGAGAGAGCATCTCAGGGATGGTGATCATAATTCTATCTCCTTCACGATAGCATTGGAAAGAGATAGGATCAGGCAGGATAGGAAGGTGTTTATCTGGAGTAGGGGGAAATATGAAATCATTAGGCAGGAAATTGGAAGAGTAAACTGGAAGGAGGTGTTCTTGGAGAAAAGTATTGAAGGAAGGTGGTGGATTTTCAAGGAATGTTTGTCTGGAACTCTGCACGACAACGTTCCAGTGAGACAAGGAGACTTTGGTAGGTCGAGAGAACCGTGGTGCAGAAAGGTTGTGATAAACCTAGTTAGGAAGAAAAGGATGTTGTACAATAGGTTCAGGGAGCCAGGGGATGTTAAGGATCTACAGGCGTATAAGACTTGTAGAAGGGAGCTTAAAAAGGAAATTAGAAGAGCCAGAAGGGGTCACGAGAAGGCTTTGGCGGGTAAGAGTAAGGAGAATCCCAAGGCATTCTACAAATATGTGAAGAGTAAAAGGATGAGAAGAGAAGGGATAGGACCTATAAAAGGTGAAGGAGGAAAAGTCTGTGTGGAACCAGAAGAAATGGCAGAGGTGCTTAACAAGTACCAAAGAGGTGGATGGGAGTAAGGCGGTTGATGTGGTATATATGGACTTTAGTAAGGCGTTTGATAAGTTGGCCCATGGAAGACTTCTGCAGAAAATGCAGATGTATGGGATAGAAGGTGATTTAGCTAATTGGGTTAGGAATTGACTAGCAGATACAAGACAGAGGGTGGTGGTTGATGGGAGATATTCATCGTGGAGTTCGGTGACAAGTGGTGTACCTCAGGGGTCTGTTTTGGGGCCCCTGCTGTTGTAATTTTTATAAATGATCTGGATGAGGGTATTGAAGGATGGATTAGTAAATTTGCAGATGACACTAAAGTCGGTGGAGTGGTAGATAGTGAAGAGGGGTGTTATAGTTTGCAGAGAGACTTGGACAAGTTGCAGAGCTGGGCCGAGAGGTGGCAAATGGAGTTTAATGTGGAAAAGTGTGAGGTAATGCACTTTGGCAGGAACAATAAATGTGTAGAGTATAGGGCTAATGGTAGGGCTCTTAATAGTGTTGAGGAACAGAAGGATCTTGGTGTATGTGTCAATAGATCCCGGAAAGTAGGCAGTCAAGTGGATAAAGTTGTTAAGAAGGCATATGGAGTCTTAGCTTTATTGGTAGGGGGATTGAATTTAGGAGCCGCAGCATCATGTTGCAACTGTACAAAACTCTAGTGCGGCCGCACTTGGAGTATTGTGTGCAGTTCCGGTCCCCGCATTATAAGAAAGATGTGGAGGCATTGGAGAGGGTACAGAGGAGGTTTACCAGGATGTTGCCTGGTATGGAGGGCAGGTCTTATGAAGAGAGGCTGAGGATTTGAGGTTGTTTTCGTTAGAAAGGAGGCGGCTAAGAGGGGACCTAATCGAAACATATAAGATGATTAGAGGTTTAGATAGGGTGGACAGTGATAGCCTTTTTCCTAGGATGGAGAAAGCTAGCACGAGGGGACACAGCTTTAAAATTAAGGGGTGATAGTTATAGGACGGATATCAGAGGTAGGTTCTTTACCCAAAGGGTGGTTCGGGAGTGGAATGCCCTGCCTGCAGCTGTTGTAGATGCGCCAAGTTTGGTGGCGTTTAAGAGGTTAGTTGATAAGTATATGGAAGAGAAGGGAATGGTTTAGTTTGGAGGGGCATTGCTTTTTATATTGGTCGGCGCAACATCGAAGGCCGAAGGGCCTGTTCTGTGCTGTAGAGTTCTATGTTCTAAGTACTTTGCCTCAGTATTCATAGTGGAAAGTGATCTGGAGGGTTGTACTACAGGATTGTGGCAAACTGAAAAGATTGAGTATGTGGACATTAAGAAACGTGTTGGAACTGTTAAATTCCATCAAGGTAGATAAGTCACCGGGTCCAGATGGGATGTACCCCAGGTTACTGTGGGAGGTGAGGGAAGTGATTGCAGAGCCCCTGGCGATGATCTTTGCGTCGTCAATGGAGATGGGAGAGGTTCTGGAAGATTGGAGGATTGTGGATGTGGTGCCTATTTTCAAGAAAGGGAACAGGAATAGCCCGGGCAATTATCAACCAATGAGTTTGACTTCAGTGGTCGGTAAGTTGATGGAGAGGATTCTGAGAGACAGGATTTATGAGCATTTAGAGAAGTTCAGTATGATCAGAAAGAGTCAACACGTCTTTGTTAAGGGCAGATCGTGCCTTACGACCCTAGTTGAATTCTTCGAAAATGTGATTGAACACATTGACGAAGGAAGAGCAGTGGACGTGGTTAACATGGATTTCAGCAAGACGTTTGATAAGGTCTCCCATGCAATACTTCTTGAGAAGGTGAAAGGACATGGGATCCAAGGGGCTTTGGCCTTGTGGATCCAGAACTGGCTTGCCTGCAGAAGGCAGAGAGTAGTTGTGGATGGGTCTTTTTCTGCATGGAGGTCAGTCACCAGTGGAGTGCCCCAGGGATCTGTTCTAGAACCCTTACTGTTTGTCATTTTCATTAATGACCTGGATGAGGAAGTGGAGGGATGGGTTAGTAAGTTTGCCGACGATACGAAGGTTGGTGGTGTTGTGGATAGTCTGGAGGGATGTCTGAAGTTACAGCGAGACATAGAACAAAGAACAAAGAACAAAACAGCACATGAAACAGGCCCTTCGGCCCAACGAGCCCATGCCGCCCGATGTTCCCACCTCTACCCGTGATCTCTGTCTATGTTTATAGATCTATGGAATAAAAACCAAATTTGAGACAATTTAGGACGAATTTGTTTTGCCAATTAGCCTGAGAGCACATCTTTCGGAATGTGGGAGGAAACCGGAGCACCTGGAGAAAACCCACGCAAGCATGGGGAGAATGCGCAAACTCCCACAGACACAGGCCCAAATCCATGTATCTGCACAGCACAGCGATAGTCACTGAGCTGTCGTGTTGCCCATCAATGGTCCAGGTCAAGTGTACACTAACGACGTGAAGCAGTAGGATACTCTCGAAAAAGATCCAAGAGCAGCCCTCTTACGACCCATCGCGTGTATGCCCCTCGTTAGACAACAAGGTGGACCAAAGCACCTGTAGGATAAAAACAAGTACATCAATATCATCATCTATTTACACACTTCCCAGGGACTCCCAAGGCTCATGATCCCTATTTTAAATCAGTTTTCTATACCCCTCCATTCCCATTCTGTTCATGTGCCCATCTAAGTATTTCTTAAATAACTCCAGAGTACCTGCCTCCACCACTTTACTTGGCAGTGCATTCCATACCCCCACCACCCTCTGTGTGAAAAAACTCCCTCTAGCATCCAAATTATACCTTACCCCCCTCACCCTAAGCCCGTGACCCCTCGTGCTATTTGAGTCCATCCTAGGAAAAAGCTTAACCTGTTTACTCTATCTATACCCCTCATAATCTTGTACACCTCTATTAGATCTCCTCTAAGTCTACGTCTTTCTACGGAAAACAGTCCCAATTTGCCTAACCTCTCCTCGTAACTCAGACCTTCCATACCAGGCAGCATCCTGGTAAACCTCCTCTGCACTCTCTCCAGAGTCTCCACGTCCTTCCAGTAGTAAGGCGACCAGAACTGGACGCAGTATTCCAAATGAGGTCTAACCAACATAGATAGGATGCAAGACTGGGCGGAGAAGTGGCAGATGGACTTCAACACGGCAAAATGTGTGGTGGTCCATTTTGGCAGGACCAATGGGATGAAGGAGTATAATATCAAGGGTAGGAGTCTTGGCAGCGTTGAGGAGCAGAAGGATCTTGGGGTCCGGGTCCATAGGTCTCTTAAATCTGCCCCGCAAGTGGAGGATGTGGTCAAGAAGGCATATGGTGTACTGGCCTTCATTAATAGAGGAACTGAGATTAGGAGTCGGGCGGTAATGCTGCAACTTTATAAGATCCTTATCAGACCTCACTTGGAGTATTGTGTGCAGTTCTGGTTGCCTCACTATAGGAAGGATGTGGAAGCTATTGAGAGGGTGCAGAGGAGATTTATAAGGATGTTGCCTGGATTGGGGGGCATGCCTTACGAAAATAGGTTGAGAGAGCTCGGTCTCCTCCCTGGAGAGACAAAGGTTGAGAGGCGACCTGATAGGGGTTTATAAGATGTTGAGAGGAATAGATAGAGTGGATTCTCGGAGGCTATTTCCCAGGGCTGAAATGGTCGCTACGAGAGGACACAGGTTTAAAGTTCTTGGGTGGGTGGGGGGGGGGGGGGGGGGGGGGGGGGGGGAGGGGAATACAAAGAACAAAACAGCTACAGGAAACAGGCCCTTCGGCCCAACAAGCCGCGCCGCAATCCTAAGTCTTTAATGACATATAGAGGACCAAATAGGGACAGTTTTTACCCAATCAGCTAAGAGCACATTTTTGGGACGTAGAACATAGAACAATTCCGCACAGACAAAACAGGCCCTTCGGGCCTTCGATGTTGCGCCAACCAATATAAAAAGCAATGCCCCTCACAAACTAAACCATTTCCCTCTCTTCCATATACTTATCAATACCTCTTAAACGCACCAAACTTCAAAAAACTCAATGAGGTTAGTGAGGCACGACCTACCCTTCACAAAACCATGCTGACTATCTCCAATCAATTCATTACTCTCTAAATAACTATAAATCCTATCCCTAATTATTCTCTCCAATACTTTGCCCACCACAGAAGTAAGACTCACTGGCCTATAATTCCCTGGCAGGTCTCTCTTCCC